>JBAMBL010000232.1:0-417770 GCA_037043405.1 Drosophila subquinaria
TCACTGTTTTGCGCTGTGCCGAATGCAAAAATTTTGTTTAAAATAATTTATGTGTAAAACTTAATATTATTCGTCACAAAATTGGATATCAGAAATTTTGGGGCATGAAAATGTTTTCGTCACTAGACTTTTACCTCGTAAAGAGGTTTTTTTATGGGATATCAGAAATTTTTGAATAAGACATCAGAAATTTTAAAATTGCAATATTTGATGTGATTTGTTGTGTAGATTTTTCTTAAATTGTCAAAATGTGGGAAAAAATACCTTATTTAACCTGTAACTGTTTACCCTTATAATTAAAAAAAAAACTTTTAAGGTATGTCTAAGAGCTCTTCGAAATACCTTTTCAACGACATATAGATCGCATCTGTAGCTTCTATCATTTGGATGCTATGGGGGCTTAAATTTTAGCGGTTTTTAGCGATTTCCCGCTAAACTAGCGATTTTTCGAAAAAGTAGAACAAACGATTTTATATTTTTGATTATAAAATGATTTATCTGCCGCAAAAAGAATTCCCCACTTGCAAGCAGTTTATTTCCGCATTACGCTGCTAAGCAGCTGTACATTAGGGTGTCCCTTATTTGGTCAAAGTCGAATATTTTGAAACGCATACGGGCTAGTTCTATTCAGGTCTGAGGTCCTAAAGCACTCAGAGATAAATTTTGTGCCCCTCTATATATGGAGTAAGATAACCCATTCAAATTTGCATCAAAACACAAAAATCATCGAAAAATGTATAATCAGTGTTAGTGCTAAACACTGTACATACTGCATATGGGCATTTCCACGGAAAGGTCCACCGCGGCCAAAAACGTAAAATTGATCAAAAATTCACATCTTTTGAAATTTTCTTCCAGAAATGTTTTTAAGTTATTTATTTAAGCAATATACACTGGAAAAAATTAAATAGGATGAACATATAGATTCTACATTGGAATAAATTCACTTTTTCATATTTATGTCAATTTTCTTAAAAATTGACTTCCAAAATGGACCGTTTGTATTTTAACGATTACACTTAGTAGGACAGTAAAATTGTAACATGAACCATTTTAATTCAAAGAAATATATTGAAAATTTAATTTAAATAAGTTTTTCGGACTGTTTTGGACATATAATTTTTAAATAGAGAGACAGAAAGAACATTAAAAAGTGATGGTAAAAAATGTCCCGTGCGCAATGTCCCGTGCGAAATTACGTCAAATTGAATTAAAAAAAAAAGTGCAAGTCATCTTTGAAAAAAATCATAACCATTTTTAAGAGGCATCAATGCACAAGAGTTAAAAATAAGTTGCATTAAAATATTGCCTCTGGATTCGCTGAAATTGGCGTTTGAATTGGTTGACCTCACAAGTCACTTCCGTTTTGTGTCCCGTGCTAATCACTTGAATTTTTCTATTTTTCTTCAAAATGAAAAATTACCCAAAATCAATCTTTGCACCAATGAAAGAGCTAATCAAATGCTATATGTTAAGCCCTTCATCAGAAAAAAAAACCGTTTCCTTTTTACCGTTTTTTTACTTTGAATGTGTACGAATGTCCCGTGCACGTCCCGTGGAAATGCCCATATGTACATGCAGTAGTGTAAAGGTAAAAGGTATATTCAGTTAATAGGTAATATCTTGTCCAAACGAATTTTGACAGATACGTGTTATATGTCAAAAAACGCGGAATTGCCTATAACATATAACATATTTTAAAGTGATCTCATGTGTAGATTTTTCTTAAATCGCCAAAATGTGGAAAAAAATACCTTGTTTCACCTGTAGCCGTTTACCTTTTTACTTAAAAGAAAAACTTTGAAGGTATGCCTAAGAGCCCTTCAAAATACCTTTGCAACGATATATAGATCGCATCTGTAGCTTCTATCGTTTGGATGCTATGAGGGTTTTAATTTTAGCGGTTTTTAGCGATTTCCCGCTAAACTAGCGATTTTTCGAAAAAGTCGTAGAACAAACGTTTCTATATTTTTGAGCGGGAACAAGTCCTCATTCAAACATTTCAGCTAAATCAACGCTTTGGTACTTACAAACAAACAGACAGACTGACTTTTCATCTCATTTTCGGAAGGCCCCTAAAAATTTCAAAATTAATTATTTTTTGAACCAGTTGTCCGATTTTGATAATCGAGGTGTCATTCGATGCGTATTTTTAATGAGAATTGTAAAAAATTCAACGAAAATTCAAAAAGGCTCCAACGGCCCCATTAGCTCCAATAATTAAAATTTTTCCCCTCCCACTTACACCTGTTTATCTCACGAACCAGGTGAGTTTTCAAAAGTCTTAGTATGCACATTTGTAAGTTAGGTTGATACCTTTCGATCGGTATATAACTCGACCTGATCGGACAGTCATAGCAAATTTTCCATTCTTCCTGTGTATATATGCTAGTCGCCTTCGCACCCTTCGTGCTGCTTTCGTCACTAGCGCGGACTGCCGTCCGCAGTGATATTAATTTTGCATGTACATACATACATAAATACGAATATGTATAGTGCATATAAATTAAGAAGCCTTCTCAGCCTTAAAGCAGCTCGAGGATGGCTTTTTAAGGTGAATATGAGCAAATTCAACTATAACTATGTATCAGTACCTCAACATACCACAAAGGAAGTTTTCATAATCAATTTATCATATTCATCATCAATGAAGCTATTTGAAAACTCATTTCTGAGCGCATATTCTTCCAATCTCACATAGATTTAAATAATACTGAGCTCAGACGATCCTGTATATTTTATAAAGATGGGATCATACATAAATGAATAGTATATATAGCTATATACTCTCGGATAAATGGCATGCAATGTACATTTTTACTTACAAATTGATAGAAAGATTTAATCTACAACTTTATTTCACTTTAGCTCAAAAAATAGTGAACAAATTTTAATAAATTCATAAATTTAAAATAGATTTTTTAAAAAGGTATCAATGTTCTAGTACCAGTTCTTAAAAAGGTAAGCAGGGTTCCGAACACACAATAATAAATAATCTGAAGACAAATAATGTATAGATTATAAAGAAATTGGAGGTTTGTCCCTTTTAATTGGGAAAGTACTTAAGGAGAATGAATCTAATTCCCAACATAATAATCGAAAAATTCTCAGCTATCTCTATCAAAATTGTATCCTAGGGCCGTTTTTTCAATATGCATAAAAATATAAATTTAACATTTAGTTTCAAATTTGACATTATTTTATAATTCTATACTTTTGACGTCAAATTCTCTTTTTAATAGTTATCAAACACCTTATTTAGACATTGAAAAAACTGACATTAGTTTGTTTAAATAAAAAAAATCAGTGGATAGATCCGACTAACCCTATCAGACCCAACTTATTTTGTTGAGAATTTGTCCCAGAGATATATTCATGCTCCCAAAATGGCATTAAGAGCATTTCAGCCAGGGGATCGATCCATGGGATCGTGATCAAAATGAGGCTCATTAAAAGTTGCAGTGGTTCAGTGCGGACTGTGAGTTAATGTTATGAGTATTGGACATTGTCGGATCGCCAAAAAAGAATTTATTTGTAGCTCTTAGCCAGGACAATCAGGACAGGAGTCAGACAGAGAGAGAAAGAGAGAGAGATAGAGGGCAGGCAAAGAAGAAGAGCTTGTAAGCTTGTTATGGGTATCAGCAGCTGCAGCGACAACTGAGCATCATTTTTATGACCCTTATTTATGGTTATGTTTTCGGGTCTCCAATGGGTCCAATGCATTCTCCAAGTTGTTTGCCAGCCTCAGTCTGTCGCGAAAGACAGAGAAGAAGTTTCAGCGAATGTAATCGATATTTTCGCTTTGGCAACCGATTCTCGAGCTGACAAAAGATGTAATGAGATGGGAGGGGGAGAGAAAAATCCAATGAGTATGCGAGTACTGTACAGTATGTATTGTCTGAAAGCGACGACTGAGAGGGAGACCGAGGGGAAATGGGGCAGCATAATGCGATAGCCAAAATAACAAATTATGCTCAAGCACGCAGGATCATATTACCTTAACACATACACACACACACACACACACACACATATCTATCCCGTTCCATGCTTTGCCATGCCATCCCATTATTCCATTAAAGCCGCCCTCCTCCCCTCCAATACAACGCCCATCTCATTCACAACTGCGCAGTGGAAGGGGGCGTGGCAGCAGCAGTAGCTCCTTTGGCATGGGAAAAGCAGCATCAGGTGACTGCGGTCGATGGCTGCTGCCGCTGCTGCTGCTGCTGGTGGCAAAGTGCGCAACGTGCAACCGGCCGTGGCACGTGTCCACATCCACAGCCACATCTACATCCATAGCCTCCATCCGACCGTGGACTGTTCTGTTTGTTGGCCATGTGGACCATGTGAATTACCGCAGGCTGCACGCCCCCGGCTGCTGATAAGGCACGTTTATGTTTCTGCTTTCTGATGCTTAATGCTACACAGAAAAAAAAATATTTCCGATTGCGGAATAAAATCCATCTCAAGCTGCTAAAATTCGATATTCCCGTAATTTCTTTAATCAAGTTCGATACACTTGATTCAAGTTGGATTTTCCAATTTTTTCTCTGCAAATATCTTCATTATTTTATTGCTCTTTTTTATTCACATATTGTCATTATTTAACAATAATATCCTGAATACATACTTGAAAAATACATGCTAAAATCAAGAAATTTAAACTTGAATTTAGAACGATTTGTTTTTTTTTCCTGTGTATAGAGCAGGAGCTGAGGAAGGACTAAGAAAGGAGGAGAGAGATAGAGAGAGAGAGAGAGAGAGAGTTCCGGGAAGCAGCTTGTGTTTTGACAAATTATATTTGAAATGCAATTAAAAAAGGCAGCTGAATCGAGTCACAGTCACAGTCACAGTTCGCAGTGGCGTAAACCTTTTTCATCGTCCTTTTTGTCGAATCCTTTGACCTGTCACAACTTTTCCTAAAGCCAAACAAAAAATGTCCTCAGATTTGTTGGTTCTAGCCGCGTTCTCTCTATTCTCCCTCTCTCTCACTTTGAACTTTGTCATGTGACATTTAAGCAAACCCTTCCTCCCCCGTCCCTTCCCCGCACACCCCTCTGCCACCCAACAGCCCCCTGACGCAGCAGAAAGGGGGCGTGGCGCGCGTTGACAGGCGGCTTGCGATAATGCCGCATTGTTAACGAACGTTACGACGCGACGTCCTCGTCCTTTTGTTGTTGCTCTCCTTTGTTTTAATTGTTTACTAATGATATTTAAATTAGTCCTCTATATGACCGCGAGCGCTTTCTTTGTTTTATTTACTCGCAAGTCCTTCACATATCATCCAGTTGATTTGGACCCAGTTCCCTGTACTTGACATTCCCCACAGCCCTTTTATGTGTACACATATTGTAAAAATAAAAGGATTATGTGTATGCTTCAGAGGGGAGAAAAGGCCCTTAAAACATAAGGCATTGTTTTAGATGTAGTCAAGTAAATATTTTCCTGGCAGGACAGATGTTAACGTGCTATTAACAGCTTAACAGACTGCTGTTATGTGAGTAACAGCTCACAATACTAACAAGAAGAAGCATAGTTCTGTATTCAATTTTTGACTGATCGTCCCTATAATAGCTATATATGTACACTGAAAAAAAGACAACTTTATAAAATCAAAAACATTCATCTTGAATCTTTTTGTTCTTAAAAAAATAAGAATATTTTAAGACCAAATTACTAAAACTAAGAGTATTAATCTTGAAAATCGTAAATTCTTAATATAAAAATAAAATTCTCAAATTTAAATATTTTGTTCTTAATATTAGACCATTTTAAGACAAAATTACTAAAACTAAGAATATTATTCTAAAAAAAGGTTAAGCTCTCAATATATATTAGAATAAAAATCTTAGAACTTAGATCTTTTTCTCTTAAAATAAGAACAAAAATCTTAAAATTGTTTCACTTCTTGAAACCAATAATTCACAACTGGTTCTGGCCTCTTAAAAATTACATTAGGCTTGGTTCGCTGGTCAGGTCAGCACAACGGTACTGATGATGGAGATCGGCATCTCTTGAAACATCTGCATACCGATCAATGCTCCTTGCGTTCTGCAAGTGTTTTGTGTGGTGTTGTTTGCTGTTTAGTGTCATATCGACATTACTAGACCTCAAGTTAACTAAAACTTACTTCATTCTTCTTAAAATGTTAAGAAGAAGTTTTGGACTAGTGATCCCACAATCCAGTTACCGAGTAAAACCGTCAAGCACGGTGGCAGCTCCATTATGGTCTGGTTGGTGTATTTATAAAAATGGAGTTGGTGTCTTGATGTTAATCGATAGAATAACGCCAAAGGAAAATATCTGAGCATTCTGCAACAGAATCTTCTAGAAGTCATCGAGAATAAGGGTCCTACTGCTGCACTATGGTCCAGATGTCGTTTTTTTTGGCATAAAGTCTAATTGTAAAGCTAGAGACTTGAAACTTTACATAAACCTCAGTTAGACTAATTTAGAATTTTTTTTTTTTTATTTGGCTCACGCCTTCTTCTTCCCCCCCATCCGACTATGAAAAATATATGTAAAATATTTTTATAAAATCCTAATGTAAAGATGGGGACTTGAAATTTGGAATAAATCTTAGTTAGGCTGAAGTCGAATTTATAATTTTTTTTGTTTTTTAGTTGGACCTTGTCTTCACCCCCCTTCTTTTTCCTACTCATTGAAAAGTAAAAAAAAATTTTATAAACTTATATACACAGGAAATATTTCATTCTTTGCATGTTTGCTAATCAGGCAAATGTAGAATTTATAATTTTTTTAGTTTTTTAATTTGACCATGTTTGAGCCCCCCTCCCTATCTAACTACGAAAAAAAAACCGATTTTCTAGCAAAAAAATGAGAGAAAAGGGGACGAACGGGGATGAGTTTTTGGTTTGTGGCTAAAGACAACACTCACAAGTACAATCTGGACCAATTAGTTGCTTTCGGCATGGAACTGCTTATAGGTTATATTCCACGAAACACGGAGAACGCATGTTCGTTTTAAAAAAAAATACACATAAATTGGACATTACACAACACTAAAACCCTAGGAATACACATAAAATAACAATATACATAAAAATAGTGCATACCTTGTAGATTATTTTCCATAATTTAGTTGAATTTTTTGGACCAATTTAACGAGTGTGGCACAACGCAAAGCAACTAAATATTTAGGCGCAAATTTCTATTCGGAAATCAGCTGATCGCTAGCTCACTTTTTAAAGCTCTCAAAAAGCTTTGTAGGCGCTTTTAAAGCTTTTAATTAAAATTTGTATAATGTATTATGAATTTACTTTAAGATTAAAATAAGAAAACAACGATATATTAACATCGAAAAATCGACTTTATGCCAAAATAAACCAAATCTGGACCATAGTGTGCTGGAAAAAATCATTTTTCAGCAAGACAATGACCCAAAGAACACGTCCCTTTTGGTCAAAAATTGGATGTCCAAACAAAAATTCCAGTCCATGATGTGGCCACTACCATCTCCCGATATGAATCCTATTGAAAAATTATGTAGCCATGTACGGAAGGATGGAGCTGTGGGAGAGGACAAAGGACGTATGGTACGATATTCCCCTGCTTTGGTGCAACGATACTCCCAATTTATGCTAAGTCCCATAGGGGAACTGAAAAAATCGAAAGGGCTGTGGATACATCATTAAAAAATTATTTAAAATCATATTTGATTAAAATATAACCGAAGTGCAAAACTGTAACATTTGCCTTTTTTTTACATTTTGCTTCGGCATATTTCTATTAGTTTATCAAATGTCTTAAAATTTTCCGAAATCATAGTAAAATAAATGCCCAACAAAACAAGACTAAGATCTTTAGTATACATAAAATAGGGGAGAAGATACAGAACGTAGAAGTGAGAACATTAAACTAGTGCTACAGTTTTGCTCGTCAGTGTATGTACCTACAAGGCAATACGAAGTTTTTTTTTTATTTTGACCGATCGCTTCTATCGCAGCTATATAATATAGTAAACCGATACTGCCTTTTCCGACATATACATCTATTGTCAGTATCAAAGTTTTATCAAGACAGTTTAAAACTTAGACATCAAAATTAAAGTACAATCAAACGGACATATCTATACATTGACTCAGATATTAGAACGATGATGTGAATATATGTATGTATGTGTATATTAAATACTACCACGCAGGGAAAATTGTAATACCAGAAGTCGATGCTTTAACAGTTTGGGAAACTACAACTGATTCTGGGAGCACAACAAAACGAATTATTAAAATGATTCATACGGTATTAGAGAATTCTGTGTTGATGTAGGAGATTCTTTTGAATGAAATGATTTGTTTTATCTTTAAGCTTAACAAATATTTAAAAGTAACAAGTATTCTAATTTAAATGGTAAGGATGAAAGGAAGGCAATGCATCTATTTTATTGTGAGTGCTTAATAGATATTTATTTAGTTACATATATTGGGCTTCGATCACTGTTTATTACTGATTATGTTTAAAAATGACATCGCGTCAGCTCGATTTGAATTCATATCGTAATACTATCAGTTCGATAACATGATAGACTATAATATCTGGGAAAATGGTAAGGCGATAATCTTTCTATTAGCAAAAAAAGTAATTTTAGAGATTAAAAATGCAATTTAAATATCATCCAAGCATTTATATTTTAAATTTGAGTTTGTCGCATTCATCAGAAGTTTTTTGGAGATATACTGCCCCCCCTTTTTTAAGAGAATTCCCGAAGCGTACTTAAGCTATTGCAACTATGTAGTAAGTATGTACATATGTATCTGCATATCCTGTCTTCTGTACAATATTTGTCGTTGAGTCGTCTGCTGGAGCGGAAGATAGACCAAGATGATAGACTCCAAGGCAGAGGGACTGGCATAATTATGTCGTCATTATCAGAAACACGTGGTGCAATTTAACAACATGACACAAGGAGTATTCCGGAGCACACGCCACAAATTATGAATATCAAAATGTGCGCAAGATAAACGACACAGGAAAAGCAGAAGTTGGCATTGGGGTTGGGGTTGGGGTTGGAAAATTAGTTTTCCACGCATCGTCAGCAAACACAATGGAGCATCTCTGGAATGGGAAATGGTTATGGAATTGGGATTGGGATTGCAGATAGAGGTGTAGGTGGGGATTGAGGGTAAAAGAGGGATAGACTGGCACCTACACATGATAATTTACAGCAGATTGTCGCCTTTCGGCCTGCTGGCAGATGAGGATTGAAAGCTAAGGGGATGAGAGCGAGCAGAAGGAGGGGGAGAGCTGCAATAGATGCTACACAGAAAATAAAAATCCGGAATAAAATCAGTACCAAATGGTGCTGCATTTTCGGTAATCTGGGAATTTCTTAAATCTAGTACGAACTATTGGGTTTTTTAATTCCTTCTCCACAAATATTGAGACTATTTTGAATTTTTTTCAGTGAAATTAAATGTTTTAAGATTTCTTAAATATTTTAATGCTGAGTGGTTGCCATTCATTTGATTGTATTAATTTAACAATAATATATAGAACATATACTTCAAAAATACATGCAGTTTTTCTTGCTGTGTACGTATTTTTGGATGGGCATTTGCATTCAATTACGGCAGCTGTGAGCCGGACAGATTTATTTATATGCACGCGCCATAAAGAAAGCCCCAAAACTGCGCCACAGATCCGCCAGTGGATGGGGGAAGACGGAGTGAGTTGAGGGGATTAGAGGGAGGTAGATAGGGTGTGAGTGGGGGAGGGAGGAAAGAGTGATGAGTCGTAAGTGTATGGAGCAAAAGAGTTGGCGGTGGCGGAGGCTGCGCTCAATCATAATTATGTGATTTGTTTGCAACGCCGACGCGATGATGATGATGGAGGAGGAGGAGGAGGAGGAGGAGGAGGGAGAAGGGAGGGACTAATTAAACGGACGGAGGCGCTACCGTGCGACGGTGTGACGCTGTCAAGGGAGTTGGGGGTGGGAGTGAAAGGGTGCGTTGTTGTTGTTGTTGTCGAGTGGGGCGTTGTTGACGTATTGTCGCTTGTGTCTCGTCTAGTGGAAGTTATGACATTTTGATTTGAGTTTCATTTGATGTCGCTCAGCCGGCGCTCAGTTCTCTGATTTATGCGAGGCAGGAGGAGCAACTACAGCAGGGAAGAAGGAGGTGGAGGGGGAGGGGGTGGTGAGAAGGTGAGCAACTAATTAAGATGGAACTTAGAGGTCGTTGCATGCCCCACAGCTGCAGGCAATTTAAAAGATGTCAAAGGATTCGCTTTTTTTTAAGTGCACCAAAATGCTAATTGCAGTGGGTGTGGCAGTCTATAAATGTGTGTGTGTGTGCGTGTATGGCAAGCTGTGTGTGTATGTGTGTGTGTGTGGCACTTTGCATGCCACGGCATTCAACGGCACAGAATGTGACACTTTGGGGCACAATCGACATCGATAAACATTATTAATGAATGCATATTATTTGGGGAGGAGCTGGGGGAGGGGATTAGACAACATGCAACACCGTGCAACATGAAAAGGTTCCAAAAATTGAAAACCAATTTCAATTCCAAGAAAACCCAACAAAAAAATCAAAGCCCAGAATGAAACAAACCTCGGCTCAAGATATTGTCATCATGATCATCAACTGGCCCAACTGGATGCCCACATTCTCGTGTGTTTGTGTGTGTGTGTGTTGTGGTAGGAGGGGCAGACCTTGGGCCTCTCCAAGTGCCACTAACCTGTGGAATGTGTTCGAACCACAAACAAACGACAGTCGACAGTCGACAGACGACAGAAATGAAGTAAAATAAAACAAAACAAATGTGGAGAAAAACAAAAAGAAAACAAAAACGAGTCAAATCAAATGCAGATAATATCAATTATATGTAAAAGATACACACGCATGCGATAGATACATTCGACGAGATAAGCATTTAAATTATTAACCACAACAACAACAGTTGACAACGGCCCCAACAACAACAACAAGATCAACAACAGCAACTTTGTAGAATCACACAGCACAAGGATCCATGACATTCAATTTATGCGTGCTTATATGTGTGTGTATGTGTGTCTATATGTATCTGTATAATTCATTAGAAACAAATGCTGATTCAAATCATTTCCCAACTGAAACTGAAACTGAAACTGAGGCAACAACTGTCTGTCTGTTCCCATAGCTGCCAATCGAAACAAATATTTCGGAATGAATTCTTCCAATTGCATATTCTTAAAATTCGATTCATAAATATTTGAATGAATTTTATAAATGCTCCAATCTTATATAAAGGCCAGGAATGAAATGTGAAATATGTATATAGTGAATCGACTGTTAGATTAAAAGTTGATAATAAAGTTAAAGTTAAAGGGGAGTAATTAAAAAAAGATACACTTCTCTCAGGATTCGAGTTCTTACACAGAAAAAAAAATCCGGGATATTTAGCCCGGATTCAATCCGAAACGATGTCAAAAGTGGGGTAATCCCGGATTTGCTTAAACCAAGTATGAAATACTTGATTTTTTCAATCCCGAATTCAATCCTAAAATTCTTAAATTCAGGCTAAAAAAAATAATGTTTTTTGTTACATTTAAATTATTTTTTAAATTTTTTTTTAAGATTTTTTTTTTATTTTTTTGCTTTTATTTTTTTTTTTTTAATTTTTTTTTTTACTTTTTTGTTTTTAATTTTTTTTTTTTTTTTTTTTTTTTTTTTTAGTTTTTTTTTTTAATTTTTTTTTAATATTTTTTATTTTATTTTTTTTATTGTTTTTTTTTAACATTTTTTTTTTTTAGTGAAGAAAATGTTTGAATGCAATTGACTGGTGGGAATCGAACCCAGGTCTGTTTCAAACAAGTCGGCGACTCTAACCACTGAGCCACCAGACCAGTTGAAATGAGAGAGGCTGAGAGAGAATCAAGTAATTTGGGCTTATTTTCCCATTTTAATCCCGATTCAGGCTTGATTGTTCAGCTTAATCCTGGAAACATACTTAAAAAATGCAGGCTTGATTCAAGTATTTTAAACTTGATTTTAGAACGGCATTTTTTTTTCTGTGTAAATACATTATAAATATTATTATTGGTATTTTTTTATATTCAAATGTGGTCTGCACTTGCAGAATGCAAAACTTCTATGCCAGTCTATATGGACAGATTTAGCTTTGTTTGTTTTATTAAACCTTTTAATATAAACGCATATAAATCAACAACCTTCACTTGTGAATGAATCAAATGAAGCGGATCGTTTAAAAGATTAAAATGTGTAATGACACCAAATTTCATTATGATCGAGTATGACAAGAGAAATGAAAAACTAATTTTATTTTTAATCTTGGTTAAACCATGTCGTGATAAGGAACAAAATGAACTGTTTACCAATTAATATACATAATTCACGCATATAACATATTTGTTTCAAATTTTAAAAAAATGTTTAGGCCTTTTAGATTATGCTGTTGTTTTTAAATTTGTTATATCAAATAGAATTATAACAATATACGTGTAAGAAAACGAAAGCAAAGTTTTTTTTAAATATAATAAGTATGCATATGAATATTTTTTTTTAAAAAGACTAGAAACTTTTCGTACCACCCTCGAATGGATCTATGTATGCATATTTTTCCACTTCCAACCGAGCTCATCATTAATTTAAATAGTGTAAACAATATTATATTCCATTCTTTATTTACTTGCAATTAGTTATTAATACTAAAAAAAAAAAAAAAAAAGTAGGTAATTAAAGCAAATATTATATAAATAACAATTACGTATACATATACAAAATACATACCATAAATATAAATAACATTGTGCGCTCCCTGTGCTCTAATTTATGGTAGATATAATTTTCATATCTTAATTTATACAACGAATACTATAATAAATACAAAATGCTTTTCTTTTGCCTTTGCAGTGTGGGAGTTTGGTGCGAGGGTAGGGAAAAAGCGGGAACAGTTAGCAAAGAAAGCCACCGCGTTGACTTGAGTGATTATGGTGGTTTTTGTCTGGGCTAAGCGCAAGAATGTGTTGCCGTCTTTTGGGCATGTCACAGTAAAGCTTTAAATTAATTGCTATTTAGTTAATTGGTTGCTGTCTCGGCTAATCCTTGCAGTAGCGAGTGTGGAGCACGTTTTCAGTGCCGGACAGAATGGCGCTCTCGTGCAGGGGACAAAGCTTCAGATACGTATCACTCGATTCCATGGACTCGATGAGTATGTACTCTAGGTAGATGCGCGGGGAGGAGAGTAAACGCCAAGTGAGCGGATTGAGTATATTCGTTTGATACTCCCAGAAGACTGTCGCATGGCCAGGATCTCGCAGATCCTTGCCGGGCAACAGGGCCGTATAGTCGAATCCCGGCTCAAAGTACATTGGCTTCGGGGAGAACTTCATCCGCTCGGTGCTCTTCTTGCTGTGCTCCCCATGCAATCGTATCGACAGCGTGCCAATCTCGCCTCCATGCAGTGTGCTCTCGTCGTGGCTGGAGACGCGCACTGTGATCTTGTAGTGCAGCCGGCAGAAGGGTTTGCGCTCTCCAGTCATTAGATAGAAAACTGGCGGCGGATCCTGCGCCTTAATCAGTCCCCGGGACTGGTGCTCCCTGTAGTCCTCCTCGCTGTGGAAGCCCATTCGCATACAGAGACGTCCTGGCTCGTCGCAGCTGCTGCATTTGGCATCCTTAAAGCTCTACGGAGAGAAGAATATCAAGGATTAGTCAAGCAAATCATCAGTTGACTCATACGGATGTAAATCCAAATTGAACATTGAATTTAAGATTCGATTTTAAACATTGCCAATGAAGATTTCGATTTATCGATGCATCGGAAAAAAGGTAACACCGATATATCGATGAATTATTTACTACTACGGAGGAAGAATATATAAATCTATCAGGGATGCTACAGAAATCGCTTTCGCTTGAATTTCATCTCAATTTCATTTCGCTGTGCCACAGGTCAATTCGCAGAATAATATTACGCCAAATAAACAATCGCTAAATCTGCTGGCGTCCAATGCTGCCACCTTGTCTAATTTAGATTTTCGAAGTCAGGGTCAGCGATGCCACATTTCTTAGTCAGAATTCGAAGTTGGGTATTTAAAAAAAAAGTATAGAACCACTTCAGTTTTCTTTAAATTAAGCATTAAAATAATAAGTCTTTTGAGGTAAATCAAGTTTTACCACGAAATTCCTTTACCTTATTGTGCAATTTGTGAAAACATTTTTCACGAAGAGTTGCCAGACTAATGGCAGACAATTGCTAGAGCTCTCGAGTTATTTATATTTTCTCGCGCCAATTACTTTTAAATTTTTTTCAGCCAAATAAAATCAAGTTTTATATAAATAAATTAAATTATGTAAATTAAATAAGAAACAAATTTAAAACTTACGGCTCTGCACTGATAAACTTAAAAAACAAACCCTAATCTGAGGTGTCAACCCTTAGCAGCCTAGTTCGAAAGGGTTGGTGAAATTGCTAAAAAACATTAAATCATTCGAAGTTCTGTGTCACCTCGGAAATTTCCGTGCGGAATTGCTTTCTGCGAAATTCTATTTCACTTGTGATTTCTGTGGCATCCCTGAATAAATCAATTTTGGACTATTTTAGCTCGATTAATCGTCAAAAAATAAATCGATTTAAAATGGTTCAGAAAACTGCTTTTTAGTGTGCTTCTTTTGTAAATCCGTTGGTATCTACTTACATCGAAGGAATCACAGTTGATGCCCAGGAAGGGGCACTTGCCCTCGATGCTCTCGGTGAAGTACTGCTCGCTGCGAATGTGATTGCAGCCGAGGAACTCCTGCATTGTGAGGAACAGCGTCGCCTTGCGGTTGTTCTTCATCACGTCCTGGAGCTTCTTATCGCAGCCGGGATTGTCGAAGCCGCCATTTGGATAGAAGTCGACGTGGCCCAGACGCTGAATGATGCCCAGGCCGCCCTTCATCAGTGGATTCGCATCCGTGTGCAGAATATCCACGAAGTGGGCATCGGAGCGATCCAAGCGCACAATGGGATCGGTGTCGGTGAACAGAGGCGCCGCTGGATCCAAGCCCGTGATGCGGCCCATCTTGAGGCCAAAGTCATTCTGCAAATGGGAACCCGCATAGCCGGATAAATGGGCGCCCAGTGAGTGGCCAATGATGTGAACCTTATCCAGATTGGGCATACGCAGCTCCTCGTACAGCATGTGCACCACATGCGCCGTGATGGCGCCCACCAGCCGAGTGTTGGCCACCGCCTGGACATATGGAGGACTCGCACCGCCGCCCCAATCGATCAGAATGACACTGCAGTCGTTCTCCGGACAGTGATTCATCAGCGCCTTGGCCATCTCCACCATCCAGGGAATGTCGCCCTGCTCCAAATATCCATGGACCACCAGATAGAGCCTGCCACGCGGATTAATCCCCAATCCCTGCACACTATCCGGATCATTGAGATCGATGTACTTGGGCTGATCCATCGCGCGTCTCGTGTGCAGCGTAAAATGCGGCTCAATCTCCGATGGCTTCTGTGGATGCACGCTGATCGTGCGTGTCACGGTATTCCACGGTCCGTTGATCGGGAAGCAGCCGTAGACTCCAAAGCATTTCACCTCGTTTATGTCTGTAAATAGAATAATCAAAAATTATCAATCTTTCTGCAAGTTCTACTTTGAATTCGCTTTAAATTTGAGGAGCACTGTTACTAACAGTTTTAACATATGTTAACTCGTTCTAACATGATTTCAATTCCCAACTGCTGACCTATTTAAAATGTCATACACATTTCAGCTGGAGTCGGACGGCCGTTTATTACAATCGGTGAATTTGACATTCGCATTGTTCGCATCTTATTTCAAACCAAAATCACATCGGTTTCTATTTTGCAGAATCTCATCACACTTTAGATAATTTTATATACAGGCATGTCACAGAAATCACTAGTGAAAGCGATTTCAGAGAAAAGCAATTCCACTTCGAAAATTCGTGTGATTTAGGTTTTTTAGCATGTTCATCAACCTTTTCGTACTAGGCTGCTAGGGTTGGCCCCTTCTCAGACTAAATTTCCCAAGGGTTTGTTTAGCAACCTTTTAAAGTTTATCATTGCAGAATATCAAATTTTCATTTTAATTCTTCTTTAATTTATATAATTCAATTTATTTATATAATTATAGCTTCAAACAATTTAAAAGTTATTGGGCGCGGTAAACAATAAAAGTTTCTCGACAACTCCAAATTAAAAAATTTTGACAAAAAATGTGACATTATTCTCATGGCATCGGACGCCAGTGAATTAAGCGATGATTTCATCTCACTCAAAATTGTTCAGGTGATTGGACTGGATTGAATTGACGTGAAAGTCAAGTGAAAGAGATTTCTGTGGCATGCCCGATAGTTAAATTGTCTTGATTCTAGTTGGAATTTAACCGACACCAAAAATCAATAGAAATAAGAAGTGATTTCCGATGAAAAGCTATCACTTTTTTAAATTTTTAGTTTTTGCATGACAATACAGATTTATTTCGACAAAATGGGTGAGTGAAAAATCGGTCGTCTGACGCATGCTTTTATCAAAAGTATTACAACTTAATGTCTGAATTTTTGAGTTTTCTTGCTAAAAATGTTCTTCAGATGCATAGTACATATCTACCATTACAATTCGGATGAGTTCATAATGTGCAATAGTTTGCTGGAAAATACAAAATATATATCTGAGTAACAAATATACATTAATTGATTATGCAAAAATTCAAAGATTTGCAAGATTGGAAAAATATGTTTTAGAGATGGGCATGGGCCTCCTTTTTCAGACACGGCACGGCCCAAGCACGGCTGGTAAAAACTGAGGCCCAACACGGCCCAACACGGGATTTTTTTAAATAGGCACGGCACGGCACGGGCACGGCACGGACAAAAACTTTATTCATTTTTGTCACTTCATGGCGTCACTTTTTTTATTATCAGGCATGCCACAGAAATCACTAGTGAAAGCGATTTCAGAGAAAAGCAGTTCCACTTCAAAAATTTCTCCGTGCCACAGAACTTCGAGTATTTTATAGTTTTTAGCATGTTCACCAACCTTTTCGAACTAGTCTGATAGGGTTGGCCCCTTCTCAGATTCAATTTCCCAAGGGTTTGTTTAGCAACTTTTTTAAGTTTATCATTGCAGAATATCAAATTTTCATTTTTATTCTTATTTAAATTATATAATTTTCAATTTATTTGTATAATAATAGATATTGTATAGCTTAAAAAAATTTAAAAGTTATTGGCGCGGCAAACAATAAAAGTTTCTTGTCAACTCTAAATTCAAAAATTCGGACAAAAAATGTGACATTATTCTCATGGCATCGGACGCCAGTGAATTGAGCGATGATTTCATCTCACTCAAAATTTTTCAGGTGATTGGACTGTGGCACGGAGAAATGAAATTGACGTGAAAGTGAAGTGAAAGAGATTTCTGTGGCATGCCTGTATATTATTTTTTTATTATATTATAGTTACAAACTCCAAGCCGACGAACGCGGACTTGTTAAAACCCTAAATTTCGCCCTGAAGACGACAGCCGACGGCAGTCGAAATATATCGGCAAATTTAAAAAATAAATCTCCAGACCTCAAGCCAACCAAACTCAACTTGTATTATTATATCGTGCTATCGATGTTGTAAGTGTTCGCAAATTGTGCGATACATCGATAAATTCTTCAGCTCAAGCTGAACAAACAAGCGATAAAACTACGCCAACTTATCGATAGTACCATATTTAAGTTCAAAATCTGTACCGTGCCTACCGTGCCTACCGACTTTGGCACGGTAAAACACGGCAATTTTTAATAAGGGGCCCAACACGGCCCAACGCGGATTTTTTTTAAATAGGCACGGCACGGACACGGCACGGCCCATGCTACTATGTTCTATGTTCCCATCTCTACTATGTTTTCAACCAAAATGTAATCGACTGCAGTTCCGGCAGGAAATTAAGTATTTTCGTTGGCTTACACTCAATATAAGACTAGAATATATTTTGCACCCAAACCCTTAGTTGAATTAAAAACCAGAATTAGGTGAGAAGATGAGATATCTTCCGAATTTGTTATCCAATTGGGATGAAATTTTCAGGGCTAATCGAAATTAACAACATTTATTCAAGAAACCAAATTGATTTTAATTATTTGAAATTGATAGTAACATTTCTAGAAAAGACTTGAAGAAAAATACAACTCTATAATATTTAATGCAAAGACAATGTTATACAACTGCTATAATAATTATAATTATTCTGTCAAGCGTTTTAAAAGCCAACAAGTGGACAGCATTTCTAAGGGGTATTTCCTCCCAGGTACTTGTAGGGTAGATCGACAGCCTTCGTCGACTGCCCAACGTTGCGTGGCAGTCAGAAGTTGTCTTCTGTCTTCTGTCTTCCGCTCGGCTGATCAATAGCGTCATAGTTATTGTTTTTGCATTTGTTGTTTTTATCGTTTTAGCTGTTGTTGTGGTGCCATTGCCATATTGCTTATCGTTTGCTGGTGTCTTATTTATTTTTATATCGGAAGTTTTCAATTAAATAGGCGTGTGTGCCGGACCTGTCGTCAATAAGTAATCGAATGATTATCAAAATTTGCAAATGTGACGTCTTTTGGCTACTGATCCAAATGTGAAAAATCTTTATATATAGTACTTGGCTCAACTGAACGATCCAGTCAAAACGAAGCTTTCCCCTTCAGCCCAGATGTGAAGCCAGCTCACGATCGCAATCAGTTGAATGAACCATTGAAACCAGAATTTGTTTGCACAACCGACCACTTAAAGATGCTCTCAGACTTCATATGAGACGGGGCTTAGTCCAAAGTCTTTAGTCTTTTCTCGTTTGACTAATGAATGCAGAAAAACTTTCAATTTTCCAGGTGGAAACCACTTCCAAGTCGCTTGATATAAATTGGATAAATGGCTGACAATATTTTTCAAATGCATTAGAAAGAATTTTACTAGTATTACTCATGGTATTTCTGTATTTCTGTTGAATGCAAGTAATTATTTATGTATAAATACGAGGTTTCCAGGTACTGCCAATTGCGATTTGACGTTTCCACTAACATTTTATTCTTAGCATAAATAAATGTTTCCACTCAAAAAAAATGGATTCAAACTTTGTCAACATTTTCTAATTTAGGACATATTCTAACCCATGTGGATTGAATCGATGAGCTCAATTATTCTTAGTCAACGCAAAAAAAAAATGTTTTAATGAACTAAGCCGTTATCTGAGAGCTGAACTTATTTCGATTTATTTAATTTTTAAAAATTTCACAAATATGTCGTGAATCGGCGAGGAAATAATATTTAAAAACCAAATTGGTTTCATCGGTCGTATTTCCGACCGAAGGTACTCATTATGTCAGATACAAGTACTAAATATAACTATCGATCTGTGCAGATGTTGAGAAACTTTGATATTTGCGCACAAAACGAAAATGTAGCTACGACATTTGAGTGTTCTATAAAATAGCAATTAATCCGTCCAATAAGTTAATGTTGGCCAAGCTGAGTGGGCAATAGCTGTAATTCCACATCACTTACCACTTTTTGGCGCTGGGGGCATATCGATCAGTGTGTTGACTGCCGCGCGACTTGTGTGATTCGCCAAGTAGAGCATTGTCTGCAGCATGAGGCCGCCTGTCGTGTTTGCCACATACATCTTGCACTGATTCTTGTTGTTGTCTCGCTTCTTATTGTTGTTGTTGTTGTTGTTGCTTGTGTTGCACACAGTCTACATTTCAGCCAAGAACTTAACAAGCGAGTTCAATTCACCTTCACTTCACGTAGTTTAGTTTAGTTTAGTTTAGTTTAGTTTATATTTTCTTTGCTGATAGAGGTATTAACTGAAGTAGTTAGTTATACGATTTATGGCTATTGAATAAATCGTTTTGTTGTAGTTTTTATTAATATTTATTTTTTTTAATTAAGTTAAGTTAATCTTATCATGCACCTGTCTCTATGTCTCTTTCTGTCTGCTTGTCCACTTGACGTTTGACCACTTTGTTTGTCTATATTATCATTAGTCTCTATGTCTTTATTAAGTACGTGTACTTAAGCTTTGCACGTTTCTTTCATTTGCTGCCCGGATCAATCCGTTTGTTTTTCGCTCGTCTCGTTCTCGTTCCCGTTAACTTTGACTTTCACGTTCTCTAATCGTTAATCTCCGTCGTGTTGTTCGTTTGACGACCGCCGCAACACTGAGCCGATTAGCAACGAGCTACGCAATTTTTATGGCCATCGCATCGCTTCGATCAATCGATCGGCAGCAGCCCGACGACTCAAGTTGAGCTTCGGCCCGACGCTGCATGGGCGTCGTCTTGGCCGCTGCTGCCAGGGGGACATCAGCCCTGAGCGATAAGCCTGCCCCCTCTCGCACACTATTTGCAGCGTACGGCAATGCACAGATGCAAAGTACAACCGCTCACTCTTGGTGCATTCTTTGAATGATAAGCGAACGGCGCAGAAGATCAAAGTCGCGGTACCGCAGCCAACAACTTCATTTGAGACCACGACGAACTACGACTTGTAACGGCTTTTCTGTCTCTTCATCTTTCAATTTCCATCTCTTTTGGAGCTGAGAGAAAACAGAGAGAAGTACTATGCTCGTCAAAGCGATTGACTAAAAGCAACATGGACTTGGAGATAAGGGAAGAGACAGACTTAGGGTATGCCTGACTGACTGTTGAGTGTACAGTTGTTATTGGGTCTTATCGGTTCGCCAATCGGCAGCTGAAAGTGTGTCAAGCTCTTCGATTGGTGGGCGGCATTGCAGGTGGTGTCAATGTCTGGGGGGAGACCTTATCAGTGATCAGAGCGCGTTGCGGATTCGAATTCGGATTCGGTTTCAGTCTCTGATTCGGAATTGTATGTGGACTCAGACTTCGGGTCCAAAGTCTAAAGGCAAAGGTGTTTACCGGTTTTTTAGTTTCTTGACTTTTCCCCCAGGATTTCATTGCGCCATTGACGTCAATCGGCTCCATCGCCCAGATCATCCAGAATATATCAGCGTAGCTCTTATCATTGCTCGCACTCTGCTCAGACAGATGTATATAAATATATACACCATCATCATCATTTGTTTGTTATTGTTTCCGAGAACCGCTTGTACCTCTCAACCTCTCGTTCTCTATATTTTGATTTCTCTTCCCCTATCTCTATCTCCGTATTTCGCAAAAATTACCCGTGTCAATCGAGAAAGTACACAAACGTTTTAAGCGATTGCTCCTTCTAATAATCCCTTTAGTTACTCTTTCACCCTATAGACCTATATATTTTTGATAAATTTTTGTAGCGACAACGAATTATATTGTATCAAAATAATAAAGTCTCACTTGCAAACGGAAATTAATGTTTTAAAATTAATTTCCTGGTAAACAAAATCCTGAAAAATACCTGTTTTTTTCATAAAGTGTATCTAGCTTAATTTTCCAGTTGTTCAGCATTATAAAACAAGAGTAACTGATAAGAATCTGCCAAGACCAAAAACCTTTTCGTTTAATAACCATTAAAGTCAAATGAAAGAGAAAATTAATGGGAATGGCGAATTAAAATTTTGAAATTAATATAATTGTTGCCCTGCTGAAGAGTTTCAAGGACCTTTTTAAGATGGCTCCCAAATGCAATGATGACAAATTCTGCCCCACCGTAAATTTAAAAATTTCAACAGCTATGCTTAAGACTGCTCCGGACTTGATACAGGCTGAATTGAAAGTAATCTTTTTACGGACAAATTTTTGAAGGAAATTTTTAAATACAACGGTGGCCAAAAGTATTTTGGCACCCTTTAAAGTTAGTTCGTAGCTAAATTTTGAACTTACTTCATGTAAAGTTTGGTATCAAAGGAAAGGTCATTTGAATTTCTTTCGAATGATGCAATACTTTCCTTGACCCATTAGGTACCCATTGAAATTTTTGAATATTTGTAAACGTCAACTTTTTTCTCGATTTAAAAAAAAATGTTTTGATGCAGAACGTTTCTTTAAGACAATTTAAAAAGTAACTGCAAAAAAAATTTTCAAATATCTCTTCGCTAGTATTTTTTATAATTTTTTGAAAATGGCGAAAAAGAAACTTTTTGCATGAAAATGAGGAAAAAGTGCCTTTGTCGCCATTTTCAAAAAATTATAAAAAATACTAGCGAAGAGATATTTGAAAATTTTTTTGCAGTTACTTGTTTAAAGAAACTTTCCGCATCAAAACATTTTTTTTTAAAAATCGAGGAAAAAAGTTGAAAGAGTTGAGGTTTACAAATATTCAAAAAATTTCGATGGGTTCCTAATGGGTTAAGGAAAGTATTTTAGCGTATCATTCGAAAGGAACTTCAAAAGACCTTTTAATTGATACCAAACTTTACGATGACAGTGAGTTCTTGATAAATTTGGCTCGAGCTTAACTTTAAAGGGTGCCAACATACTTCTGGCCTCCGCTGTATCTGTATCCTGCAACAAAAGCTATATTCTTCTATGCATACCGCCTGTTCAAACACTTTTCAGCTACAAATTATAGCAATGTGTCAATCAGTCTATCATCGGAAGAGAATGCGATATCATTAATGGTATTCAAATATTGGTCTCGTTCATGGAGTCGATTGTGGAAAGCAAATCCCCCCAACCCATTATAATACAGAATATATTTCATATAGTGAAATGCACCCTCAGAAAAAACCTAAGCCTCCATTCTGACTCACTGTGCAGTACGCGGGATTGGATTTTTGTCTTTGAATACGGGAGTCCTACAAAATATTTGTTTGAGCTTTTTCAATTCTGTTGTGTACCTTTGCTTTGCTCTGCTTTTGTGAAATTCATATTTTTTATTGATGGTGTACATCAGGCGTGCTCAGCCTTTGCTCATTCAATTGATTTTCGGCCTCATTTGTTTTTGTAATGAATATAAATGAGCAAAAGCTGAGCACCCCTGGTGTACATTCTGACGTGTAAATTATATGCATTGGAAATGTCTTAAAAATTGCTACTATCACAGTATTACCCTTTATCTCAAACTATTGCCAATTATTTATGATTCAATATTCATATATAAACTAATAATAGGCACATGACACGCCTTCTTAAATGCGCTATGCATTTTGAGATTTCATATCAATTCCTCGCATAATCGTTGAGATCAATCCGTTCATTAATGATCAGTTGATGTAATATGTAAATATTCAATTTAAATTTAAAGGGTTCAATTTGATTAGCATGTGGTAAACAAATTATGCAGTACTGCAGTTGGTAACAAAAAAATAATAATAAAGTGTTTATTGATTCAATTTGTTTTTCAGAATACGATTGATAATTATGACAGGCGTAAGACGGAGATTTCGACGTAAGAACATTGACGTCGCTTTCCTGTATTCCACATTTGCGCACACACTTCTTTGTGATTTCAAAGTGCAATATTGAACATTGAAAACGCTTCAGGGTCGACTACCTGGACCCTGTGCCTAGCCCTTATCCACACATCAACATATTTACTTTAAATACAGTTGAACTTCCATAACTCAAACTTCTATAACTCGAATTTCTCCCTAGGTGGAGCTAAATGAGTGGCAGTAAAATTAATAAGCTTAAGAAAAAGAACTCTATAAGTTGAATATCTCCACAGCTTGAAAGTTTTTTTTGGATAATGGTGATTCGAGTTGGCGAAGTTCGACTGTACTTAGGTCTCCGGAACTAAGTAGTAAGCTAAAGCTGCAAAATTTAGTGATTATTCTATCTTTTGAGCGCTCTGTACCGCCACCTCAAAAACAAATTGATGGCAAGACTTATTTTAAAGTTATAGCTGGCTGTACAATCTGGCCAATATTATTTATATATAAATTAAAGAATCAAGATGCCTCCTTGTGCCATTTATTTATTAAAATTAGACGAACGGAAGTGGCAAAAGAGCCGAAGATCGTTCACGACGCTCGCTTTCGCTTAGCTAAAAGTTGCACCCTATCATAGTCGCACAACGAAGCGAAAACGATCTGTGGAAAGCTTTACTTTACAAAAGCTTACCCAAGGCACAAACCATATATAAAACTTGACGGAACATTAAGAAAGCTCATTCCTAAAGCTTTGGTCTTTCGAGCTCAGATCAAAATTTGCTTTAAATACATATCGTAAGTTTATAAACAACTTCTGTAAAAAGTAGGGATGTAAATATAAGTAAATCTAAAAATCGGCTACTTGATTTTCGCGGAAGAAATATTCAAGTATATTAACTGGATAATTTTTGTTGACTATCAATCGAGTTAATAAAATCGATTTTCATAAAAATCTATGGCTCATTAAAGTTTGATCATCGTAGTTCATTTGCAGAGTTAAGTTCAAATAATTTGTAAAACCCGAAACTACATTTTTTAGTCAAAACTAACGCGTATATTTTTTATTTTCGACAATGTTTACTTTTAAATTTTTTTTTGATAAAACTTGATATATCGCTATTATTTGGAGATACATACATATATCGACAATTCGATTCATTTGTTGTTGATTTTTACATAAGCCCGAGTTCTTACAGACAAAATAAAAACACAAGTTAGTGGCAGTGTTGCCAATTTAGCTATTTTCCCGATAGATTTAGTGGGTTGCAACTGGCAAATGCGGGATAAATTGTAAATTAGCGGGTAGCGGGAATTGGCGTAATTTTAGCTTTTTAAAAACATCTGGTAGCTTCATGTACTTTTATGTTTTACGATGCCACACTTAAATACCTTGTATTATTTTTTACATTTGAATGGTAAAAAAACATCGATAGGCCAAAAGAGCATTTAATTTAATCGTTTTTAACTATGAAATCAATTGAATCGAGTTTTATACCATCACTAGCGAGGTATTTCACAATTTAAAATCCATCGCGAGTTTAAGGTGAAAATGACTAAAATATATACAGTCTTCGTACTCCCAAACTTTGTCGAAATTTTGCATAATAAAAAAGATTTGATGCAAATTTCTTAATTTAATCGTCTATTCAATTAAATTCTGTTTTAATCATACAACATTTTTTTTTACCCATTGAGTGCCCATGGAAAATTTTAAATTTATGTATAGTATATCCCATAAAAAAAACCTCTTTACGAGGTAAAAGTCTAGTGACGAAAACATGTTCATGCCCCAAAATTTCTGATATCCAATTTTGTGACGAATAATAATAAGTTTTACACATATATTATTTTAAACAAAATTTTGGCAATCGGCACATTGCGCTAAAATGCCTCAATTCTAATACCAAATAAAACTCACTGTTTTGCGCAGTGCCGAATGCAAAAATTTTGTTTAAAATAATATATGTGTAAAACTTATTATTATTCGTCACAAAATTGGATATCAGAAATTTTGGGGCATGAACATGTTTTCGTCACTAGACTTTTACCTCGTAAAGAGGTTTTTTTATGGGATATCAGAAATTTTTGAATAAGACATCAGAGATTTTAAAATTGCAATATTTTTTGACAGTATAGCTTTGTCAATTTTGTTTATTATTTGTACAGCTAAAACAAACTGTCTGGCAACACTGGTCCCCTTTACAAACACACATGCCCAGCGTAAAAGCTATCAGCACTTTTCAACTCTGGCTGCTATGACACTTTGCAGCTGCTGTCCTATTCCCATTCTACCTTTTAAAGCTCTTCGAAATACCTTTTCAACGATATATAGATCATATCTGTAGCTTCTATCGTTTGGATGCTATGAGGGTTTCAATTTTAGCGGTTTTTAGCGATTTCCCGCTAAACTAGCGATTTTTCGAAAAAGTCGTAGAACAAACGTTTCTAGATTTTTGAGCGGGAACAAGTCCTCATTCAAACTTTTAAGCTAAATCAACGATTTCATACAAACAAACAAACAAACAAACAAACAAACAGACTGACTTTTCATCTCATTTTTGGAAGACGACTAAAAATTTCAAAATAATTTATCTTTTGAACCAGTAGTCGGATTTTGATCATTGAGGTGTCATTCGACGCTTATTTTTGATAAGAATAGTAAAAAATTCAACAAAAACTCAAAAGGGCTCCAACGGCCCCATTAGCTCCAATAATTTAAATTTTTCCCCTCCCACTTACACCTGTTTAACTCACGAACCAGGTGAGTTTCCAAAAGTCTTAGTATGCACATTTGTAAGTTGAATTGATACCTTTCAATCGGTATATAACTCGACCTGATCGGACAGTCATAGCAAATTTTCCATTCTTCCTGTGTATATATGCTAGTCGCCTTCGCACCCTTCGTGCTGCTTTCGTCACTAGCGCGGACTGCCGTCCGCAGTGATTTTTAACTTTTTTCCTCGGTCTCAAACAAAAAATATTTTGATGCAAAAAAATTCTTTAAACAATTCTAAGAATGACTGCAAAATTTAAAAAATCTCTTCGCTAGTATTTTAAATGCTATTTTGAAAATTTCTAGAAATGATTTAACCCCTTTTTTCTCCTTTTTAGACAAAAAGTGGCTGTTTAGCAATTTTCGAACAAAACACCGTTTGTTGCATCTACTTCTTTGAAAACCTGCCAACAAGAGGCTGCATCATGTTTACATATTGCCGCGCATTCATCTGTCAGCCCAATCGACCATTTGGGTTGATGTGCGGAACCAAAAACACTGGATTAAATCAATAAAAACATCGTTTTACTACTCTAGCGGGTTGTTGTAGCTATCAACAAAATTCTCTAGCTATTTCTAGCTTTTTTCAAAGGCTAGCTCAGCTTTTTAATCGCAGCACTGGTTAGTGGACTTTCAATTTATTTCGTGTTTTTAGTAAATGACAGTAAAAAAATGATTGTGAGGGGAATGCCCAACTGTCGTTGGAAATGTCTCCCAAGAGAGCTGCACAAATCAGTCTAGGCGTGCTTTAATACTATGATGGGCGTGGCAGGTGGTCGAAACTAGACCAGGCTGTTGGTTTCGAGAGTGGGCGTGGTGTGTTGCTGTTCGATAACAACTTTCGAGTCAACCTCAGGATCCGTATCCTCCGTTGAGACAGAGGACGAATCTGAATCTCCCTCTTCCTCCAGCTCGGCTTCCTCGCTCTCCATGTGACGCGCCTGTACAGCGACGACACTGGCAGCATCTGGAGCAGCAGCTGCTGCTGCCGCTGCTGGAGCAACTGCAGCCGGAATGCTAAGGGATCCACCCGTGGGTCGGTCCTGGTCCGTGCTGGTGGCACTGCTCAGACCCATTCCCGACATGCTGGGCATGCTGATCGGACACATGCAGGGCACAAACTGAATCCTTGCTCCGCTCTTCTCAGACTGCGTGCTCTGCGGCTGATAGTTGAAATAGTCCGGATACGGATACTGTGGTCGGGTGTTGTACAGATTGTTCACCCGGCGAGTGTAGGTCGGATACTCAGCATAGCGCAGGGATGATGATGATGCTTCTGTCGTGCTACTTGACGTTGGAGGAGCACTGGTTGTTGTCGTTGTGGTTGTTGTTGTAGTTGTTGGTGCCGGCGTGGTTGTTGTTGTCGAGGTTGTTGTTGTCTTTGGCGCTGGGGTTGTGCTGGACAAAGTGTTGCTGCTGCCCATGGCGGGCGGAGTGACGCCCGTCTTGGGACCGGCATCATGACGCCGAGCTGCCGCATAGCTGGTCACCGCATTGTACGGGTTGTAATGGCGCCCGGACAGCAGCGGCGTCTGCGCTGCGCCGAAGCCAAAGAGCGGCACGCCAAATGTCTCGCCCGCCAACGGCTGGTATGTGTAGGTGCGAAAGTAGGTGAGCGGAATCTGCTGCAGCACCTGGGAGCGGGGAGTTTCTCTGTAAGCGGCAAGGGTGAAAATCATTAGGGAAAAATCTCACAAATCAAGACTCAGCTGCAAACGTACGTCGTCGATTTGGGCCACCAGAAGGCGCTGCTCTGCCGGGGAAAAAGACACAGACTAGCGATCAGCTGCAAAGAGAGAAATGGACACATACAAATACAAATCTGATGTCAAAAAACCGCCCTAAAAATGTTTCTTCAGTAACTCTTCTGTTTTTGAATCTCTTTTTTTGTAAATCTTGAATTTTTTTTGTTATGGTTTATTTCCGATGATATTTTCACTTAAAAACAATGAAAAATTCAAAACAAAAATATACAGGCCTGTTCCGGTTTTCACTTTCGGTAAGATTTTGCGGAAGTGAATTTCTTTAACCTACTCTAATATCATTTCGGCGAAGCTCTACGGATTTATTTCACTTTGAGGTGATGAGTTTAAGTCCGATAAAGTGAAAAACAAGCATTTTTAAATACTTAGCCTTAATGGAAAGTGAATAAATACATTTCACTAAATGCAATAAAATAAAAAGTGAAAACCGGAACAGGCCTGATAATCTTGTTTATTGTCGATCAAGATATACATATGTATGTAATTGAATTCAGAAATATTAAAGATTTTTTTTATTTTATTTAAAAAAAAATAGTATTTTTTTCCAACTAATAATTGAAGTGATAACATTAATGTCTTTTCTACTTTTAAATTAAATGGTGATAGAGATAAATAAAGATCGTGGAAATATTTGTACAGAGTAGTATTCCTGATTCGTTTTTGTTGAACGCGTCAATTTAAGCAACTATGAGAACTAGAAGCATCCAAATTTTTTACTTT
Source organism: Drosophila subquinaria (assembly GCA_037043405.1). NCBI lineage: Eukaryota > Metazoa > Arthropoda > Insecta > Diptera > Drosophilidae > Drosophila > Drosophila subquinaria. The sequence goes on from JBAMBL010000232.1 coordinate 28,546, forward strand.
ATTTCCTTGCTCCGTATAAACAACATTTGCTTTGTGTGAGCGAGATTTTATGAAGTTACTTTTTTTCTTGTTTCAATTTATATATTGTTATTATGCACGCAATTATTTAAATAGTTTTCAGCACTTATTGTTTCCTTGGGATCACCTACCACAAAGTATTGCCACATATTAGACAGCGGTTTCGATACACTTCACAACACTACACTTGATTATCCTTGGATCTGGGATGATCCTTAACAACTTTCAATATAATTAAAAAAAAAAACCAAAAAAATATGTAAACTCTTCGATTTTCCGACTGTCCGCACGCGTGCCTAGCTGCATTTATTCTAAGCCCAAAATCAGTAATAGGCCAAGCTTTTATACCGTGGACTGTAGCTAGCCCAAGGGTCGGAGGTTCAATTGTCTGCTGCTCACTCTCCGTCTCTGTCTTCGCCTCTGTCTTCGTCTCTGTCTCGATCTTAGACTCGGCTGCGTCTGCCCCCCAGCAATGTTCGTAAAACATGAAAGATGCCATGGCGCGCGTCTGCCTTTTGTTTCATCGGATGGGGCGGGGAGGGAAGTAAGAAGGAGAGGGAAGTGAAGGTGAAGGTGGAGAAGGGGTGAAGGGGAGATAGAACAACGCGAGAAAATTAATTGCAGGCCTGAAGAATCCCAAAAGTCGTAAGAGCGAAAAAATAAGTTGGGAAATCAATAATAATAATGCGTTTAGAATAGAAAGCAACATCATTGACAAAATGATTGAATGACTGACGGGGCCACGGGGGCGGGGTCCATCATGGACTTGTATTATTTCAGTCTTTTTTTTGTTGTCTAAAAGGGCCACAGCCCATTGAATTAGCCATAAACATGTGTAGATGACTATTTCTTGGTTATATTTGTATGTATTTTGATTTTCCATTCGTTTATTTTTGTTTGATTTTTCTTCGTCTTTTCACACATTGAGTTTTGGTTTTTCTTTTGATTTTGGAATTTGGGTCACAGAAAACTTTGTTGTAGAAAAGTGTTGTGATTCTTTTTGCATGCAGCTCACTTATGTAACTCCCTTGGATCTTATGTGGAGGTTTATGGCAACCAATTGACTCGCTTGAACATTAAATCTCATTTTTATGGTAACTTTCTAGCTGAACCTTTGGGAGCACAGCCTTTCCTTTGTCTCCAAAAAGGAATTTATTGCCATTTTACGGCATCCAAATGCGTAACCATATACACCTATGAAATACTTTTACTGAAAACAGACAATACACCCGACCATACATTCATCCATTCTGAGTGAATATGGAGCCATTGAGGTGTTAATGTGACCACTATTTTAATGGTAGTGCTGAGCAGCTCATGAGTCGTTAAGCAGGTATTTAATGGGTATTTCAGATGATCATGACATGATCAGTTTGATAAACATAAGAACAATTCAGCAATCGAGTTGAAATGGACCTGCTAGATCATTAATAAGAAAATCGACAGTTAACTGATTAAGTGAAGATCACTTGTATCTGAAATGTAAGTATTATTTGTTATCGATCCTGTAAACGCTGATCAAGACATTTATGTATAAATATGTAGATAAGTAGGTTACTTTCGTAAATATTAAGCTTAACAAATGAAGCCTTGATCATGGAAATTATACAAGGATCATCATCAAATCAGAACTCTCAGCATTTGTAACTATGATCATTATATCATGTAACGATCGTTTTATTCTTAAATTTACTAAAAAAAAACATATTTTCTACTATTATAAGATAATCACAACAATCTGTGGAGCTTTGGTAGAGTTATCTCCTGTTCCCCTTGGGACTCTGTACATACTTGGATGTGAAGTACTTGTTCTCACTCATCTTCTGGCCATTGTGATGCGGTCCTTTATAGCTGTTGAATGAAATGCATGAGACATTGAGAGAGAATTGAAAGAGACCCATGAACCTACCGTGAGTTCATGATGAACCAAGTGTCTCCATGCTCGGTGGAGTCATCCAGCTTCACAATGTGTCCCATTTGCGTTTTGTCGCCATTCGGATTTTGCAGCAGTTTGCCCAGTGTGTAGACGGGAAAGGCAAAGTACTCGCGGTTCATGGAATATCGAGAGCTTTGGCGGTGCAAATGTGGCACCGCTGTGGTGCTGACCACTGTGTCGGTGGGTGACTCGAGGCTCTCGTCCATGTAGACGATCTGCAAGGAGCTGCTACCTTGATCGCTGGTAGTCTCATCAAGTGGCAGTTCCAACTCCTCAAGGGGCTCCTCAATCTCCGAATCCAGCTCCCCATCCAGCAACATGTGCTCCAAGCTGTCTTCTGGTCTGGCCGAGAATTCTGACTCTTCAACAAGCTGAAGACGATGATTGTTGGGCGCTGCCAGAGCCGGAGATCCACGTAGAATTGGCTGACGTTGCACCACCTCCTGTGGCGATCGATAAGCGTTATACTGCTTGGCCTTCTTTGGATTCCTCCTGCGCTTGCTGTGGGGCAGTTGGGTCTCGTAGGGCCTCGGGGAAGTGCTCACAGAAGCGGAAGTCGTATCGGCTACAGTGTCGGGATCGGGTGCAGGAGCAGAAGCAAGTGCGGATGCTACAGTGGGTGCTGGAGCACCTTCAGGAGCGGTTGGAGCGAATGCGGGAGACGAGATCGGAGTCACCGATGAAATCACTGATGGAGTCACCGATGAAGTGACAGATGAACTTACTGGTGAGTCAGCGAACGATGTCGGCGTCGTTGGTATTGGTGCCGAGGTGATAGCCTCGTGTGCATAGAAGGGAATCAGCGTCAAGTTGAGCAACTGCCTCTGACCGGGCACCCGGAAGCGCTCGACAATTGGCTTGGGTCGAAACATGGGCGTCGAGGGCGGATAGAGTATCTGACCGGGCACCGGCTCCTGCATCGGATACCGTTGGGCACTCAGCATCGTGTTGACCAGCAGCTCGCCCTTGGTGCCGTTGTAGACGAAGATTGGATAGCTGGTCGCCGACAAGGTGTTGTCCCCAGGTGCGTTATCGAATATGGGCAACGACTGCGGCTGGCGACGTCGCAGCTCCATCCTGGGCTGTCGCCTGAACATGGACGGAGTCTGGCGGCGCTGCTGGACGTAGTGACTCGGCAGCTGCAAGCGATGGGGTCGTTGATAGTGCGGTGCCATCAGTGGAGGAGGAGGTGGTGGGGGTGGTGCATCCGGTCGCACCACAATTGTAATGGGCGGTGGCCGCAGTTCCCGATCCTGCCGCATCCTCATCGGAGTTGTGGTGGAATGTGCTGTGGTGGTGCCATAGTCCGCCTCAAATTGGTCCACGCGCTGATGCTTAATCAGCTCATCCTCGAGTATCCACAGCGGCCGTTGCGCCGCATTCAGATAGCTGTACGGCGCCCTAGCTGGCGTCCACGCCCAGCTCCACTGTACCGCTCCGAGCAGGCGGAGCAGCAGCGCCAAAGTCCAACCGGCAATTGGCTCCATTCGCACGCGGGTTGCCCAATTGACTGGCCAACGGAGCACTGTCAACCACGGTCTTTATAAGCCCCACACAGTTTGGCAGTTTGGGTTTTTGGGTTGCGGTTACTCGTACTTTCATTTGGTGACCTGCAAAAATCGCCCAACTTGTTCTCAGCGGGTCAAAGAGTTCACTGGGCTGTGTTGCTGTGGTTGCCAGTCAGTGGCTCAAGTGGTTCTAGGCCATGTTCACGCTCGGCGAATACCTCGCTCAACAGTTGACCTTCTTGTGGTGCGAATTACAGCTGTTCCACTGGCACTATAAATACGGGTAATTGTATTCTGGTCAACTTCGCCAAGGGTTAACATTTTTATAGCGACACTTAAGCTGAGCTGCAAATTTCCTAAGACAGTTGAGCTTCTCTATAAGGAATGTGTCTCTTTAGAATTAAGAGACTGCGTTTAAGTCTAGTTACCAGCAAGTCAAACGCAATTTTCAATGTAACTGAAATCAAGCGACCCATGTTTTTAAATTTAAAATATATTAAAATAATTAAATTCCTATTTAATTTGTTAAAAAATACCAGGGACCGCAAATAAGAGTTATGAGAAACTAAATAAACTTTTATTTTCAATTTGTATTTAAAAATTATAGAATAAAAGTTTTTCTTCAATTTTAATTATAAAAATTAAAAATAAAAGTTATTTTTAAATTTTTATAGTAAAAATTGAAAATAAAAATTATTTTTCAATTTTTATAATAAAACTATTATTATTTTTCAATTTTTATTATAAAAGTTGAAAATAATTATTATTCTCAATTTTTATTATTAAAATTGAATAATAAAAATTAAATGCAAATGTGTTTTGAACCAGAAGGTGTATTTCATTCACAAGGGGGTGGTGAGGGGTGGGAGGGTAACGTTGCTCCGACTCTCCTTGGCTATGACTTTGTATATGCATGCCACTGTTGTCACCAATTCAATTCATTTACAGTCAAATTTTATTTTTCAACTTTTATAATAAAAATTGAATAATAATTTTTATTTTCAATTTTTATAATAAAAATTGAAAAATAACTTTTATTTTCAATCGCTAAAATAAATATTGAAAATAAGAGTTAAACTATAATTTTTTTAAAAAAAATTTAAATTTAATTATTATTTTATAATTTTTTATTTAGATCGAAAAATAAGAGTTTTCATTAATTTTTTGGATAAAAATCAACAAATAACTTTTATTTAATAATTTATATTTTAAAAATTATAATCGTTACGGTCCCTGAAAAATACATTTAAAATTAATTTTTTTATTTTAGAGAATAAACTAATTATGTGGAGATTGCAAGAAAATTTAATTATTTTCAGAATCATGTTCGATAAATTCAATGACTGACGTTTTAAAAATATAAACAAGATTTGATAAGTTATTTTCAATGGTAATTGCCATCAAAACCTTTTAAGATTTGTGGAATATAGTTCTACACATATTATATTTATTAATGGAATATATTGTATGTATAAAAAAGAAAAGTAATTAGCTAATTAGATTTAAAGCTAATTATGAGGCTTCTTTTGGTTTCACTTCGATCTCTGTTCGCTTCTCGTAATGAAGCCAGAACTTGAGTGCAGTTCCTGAATTTTTAAGGTATTCGAAACAAAGTTAAGACTAAAGGCGGAAGGGGAAGGGGAAGGGGGCCCCAAAATGGACAGCTGTCAAAACTGACATTAATCAAAACACTCTAACTGATTTGCTTTCTTGCGGTTGCAGTGGCTTATTGTGGCTCTTGTGGTCAATTCCATCTCTGGCATGTTATAATATTTTGGCTGCCATCCGTTGCCTCATCAAAACATGGAATCGTTGCATGCGGCTGCACTTCTGATGGGAATGGGCATGAGATGCCTGTTGACGGTCACAGGGGGGAAAGGTTCGGCTCGACGGACCGTCAATTCGACGGTTAGAACTTTAAGTGCTTGCTGCTCTTTTGTTTAACATTTGGCGCTCCGCTTCCACTTTTTAGTGTTTGGAAAAACAATTTGGACAACTTACAGGAGAGCTACAAAGAACTACACGTCGAGAGAGTAAGTGTGAGAGAAAGAGCAGGGGGAACGGGGAGAGAAGACAGAGACAGAGACAGAGAACGGGGAAACCGACATGACCACAGTGGAGTGGAACAAGTGGAACGGCCGCGCCAAAAATGGGGTTAATAGCCTTTGACAGACAATTGGACGGCCACGGGCGGTCGTGAGTTCTCACTTTGGTAGACGAGCTGCAGCAAGGTCTCTCCTCGGCACATGAGAAATGAAAATGGAAATGGAAATGGAAAATGAGAATGCGAATGGAAATATGATTTATTAGCCTGTATCGCAGCTTTGATCGATCAATCGGCGCTACTCTGCTGGTCCCTACTATTCCGTCGGTTAATTACAAAACTAAAATCATTTTCCAAGTGTATTTTTTCTTTTTGTAGTCCGCTGCAGCATCCCAAGCTCGGAATTTGTCTAATTTACAAAATTGCTGCTTTGAAAGAATCGAAAACTATTTTCATTCATGCCTATCGATTATTGAGTGCTATGTTTAGGTGGTAATTTATAGTATCATTGCGATTGCGGATCAACTCCATTCTTATAAGCTGCTCAATTGCGTGACCTTACAACATAATTAGATCGAAAATAAAAATTAAATTGGGAAGATCAAGTCCCTCGGCCTTACGAGTTTTTAATAGACTCTAATGCGTTTTAAATTCGCTGGAAAGCAAAAACAAAATCAAAAGCATAAGACTGCATAAGACTTGAGATGCGTTTCAAGATCTGTAATTTACTATCTATTCGTATCGCATCTATCGTAAATTCCACACATCTATCACTCACGCTAACTCGTGCCTATAATTAACAGCTAGAAATATTTGGACAGTCATAAAACACATACAGATACTCATTCCCGTAGATTCACATGGAATGAAAGGCATCTAAATCATAGGTTTTTCCAGCCCGTCCGAAAACTCGTATCTGACATTGGGTCCCGAGACAGCGCAACGCATTTCTGACACCAACAATTTGTTCTGTCAATTTGTTATAGAATGCATTTTATGCAAATGAAAGTTGTCCTCAATCTATCTGACAGATACCAAAGCTACACTCGGAGGCATTCGCTCTTACCTGGCACTCATATTTTGTTTTTATTTTCTTCTTTCTTTTCAAACTGATTGATGCGCCGCATACGACGCACTATAAGAATTAAACAATAAACTAATCAAGAGCCAGATGAGCAGATGCATCTGTCAGATTCAGATGCGAATATAGATATGTGCTCAGATATAGATACAGATACGGACACACTTGTGCCATGACACTCTTACTACTCATTAATGTCGAACGATTCTTTTATCTCTTTTCTGATACTGCACATACTTTGATTCCCTCCCACTTTCCACATTGATACGACTGTCGCTAATAGCTTCGATGTTAAGCATAAGCGTATAATACAAACTATCTGATGGGTTCATCACTGAGGAAAACTTTAATGGAAAGATCTACCATTGTTATCTATAGAATATAATATAATTATTAGAAATTGGAAAGTATATTGTGAAACGCAAATACAGAATAATATACATATATACAATCTCTGTAAGACATTAGGGTATATTAAGAGCACATTGACATCTTGATTATTTGCTTGACAATGTAAACATGAAATATACATATGTATATGCAATAACACAAAAGAGTTTAAATCAAGCTATATTTCTAGACTTTGCACGAAAAAGATATTAGATTTGATTATTAGTGTTATCGGAACACGGGCACATTAAAAGCTACAAGATTAACTAATTAGCCATATTACGCGTATTTAACGTACCAATTAAAAGCTTATCTTGAGTAAGACATATCAATCGATAAAAATCGATAATCAATATATACAATATGCACATACATATGTATGTACATATGTGGAACAACCCGTGCACAGCCCTTAGCTCGTGAAGCATGAGCTTTCAGAAATAAGCTTTCAGCTGGAATCGCAGCTTTGGTAGACCGGGGTTCAACCACCAACAATTACATGCAGTGACACTTTAGACGAGCATATTTTATAATTTTTTGACAACATTTAAAGTTAAATCTACTATTTGTGTAAAAAGTAGGACAAAGGGGCTAAAATCGTCATTTTTAGGATTTTAAATAATTTTTTAAAAATACTAGCTAAAAAGTGACATATTTTAGACCCATTGTTTGCCTACTTTTTCATACATCAAAAGTGCTTTTTTGGCACTTTTCGAGGAAAATACTAGTCGAAAGATTGACTTTTTGAAAAATTCCGAGTTTTGCAGTCACTACTTAAAATTGTTTGAATGAATTTTTTTGCATCATTAGAATGGGATTTAATTGAATAAAAGATTAGGGGAAGAAACCCGTTTTAAAATTTGACGTTTAATTTAAATTTATTCAAAAATTTCAATATGGTGTACCTAATGTGGTTTTGTAATCATTCAAATCGTGTTTTTAAATTGAATTGTTGTGTCGGCTGCTTTTAGCCTGACAACCTTTCCATTGATGCCAAAATGTACATGAAGTAGGTTCAAATAAAGAGTAGATTTAACTTTAAATGTTGTCAAAATAAATATGCCGTCTAGTGTAGTTCCTACGTAAAAAAAAATAGAATAAAGAGAATAGTACTGTAGTTTTGGAAGTCGACAAACATATTTTTGAACATAGATAACTGAGCGTTCCATGGCACAAGTTCAATTTTGGGAATAATCTGTAACGAATCGTTTAAGTTTTTTCTGTGGCGAATGAATAAATGAGAAGATGGAGAATGAGAGTGTAAACACGATTTCGTATTTACTTTTAGGTATATACTACACATAGTCCGGTCTGAAAGGTACTAAACTGTAAGCAAGAATATTCAGCATATCCAAGTGGAACTTGTACAAATGCCTCGGTATATTCAAGTGGTTTTTGTATTTTTTGTTTGAAATGCTTAGGAATGCAATAAAGTATTACATATTGTGACATATTAATGCAGTGCAGTGCACTCTGCAGTACAGTCGAGCTTAGTCGACCGTAACATACCCTCAGCTACTTATTGTACGCTGTTTTGCAGAGCAACAGCTTCAGAATATCATAGCAAACGAAGAATGAATGCATTTTTGCTTCAAACGGATAGACAGACAGACAGACGGACATGGCTATATCGACTCGGCTGTTGCTGCTGATCATGAATATATAATGTATATTTTCTTCTGCCTGGCACTTACGTTGCACGCATATGCACAATTAATATGCCCACACAGGGTAAACCAATTGACGAAGTTGTTAGCGATGAGCGAGAGCTTTTGGTAGATCTGCTAGCAATGACCGACCGGCAGCTGAAAGCTTCTCCAGCACGCGCTGTTCTCATTTGTCGTCAGCTGCTTTACTGAAAGCTCTGCCAGCAATTCAGTCTCTCGTTCCCCGATTCCAGCAGAGGGTGTGGTTGTTGTTGTTGTTGTTGCTGCCGCTATTGTTTCTGCTGCTGCAGAATTCAATTTGCCTGCTCGGGTTCAGTGCGATTTGAGTTGTCGAGGCGCGCGGCGGCTGCGTTTGTGGAACGTGGAATTTGTTTATCTTTGTTTTTGTTTTTCTTTCTTTTTCAAGAGTGTGGATTGTGGGATTAATTGTTCTTGTTGGGACAGTCGCAATCGAAATCGAAACTGAAATCAAACGAATTATTTAGAGACCAAGTGAGCATTGCCCCAAGGTTCCCATGCAAAATTGTTGTCAAAATACTGCTTTACATTTTTACTCAGATCAGGCATATCATCCAAGCAAACATAGATACACAATTTTACACACACATACATATGCAAATACGCATACGTATATGTATATATGGATATCAACATATATACATACATATGTGCATATTTGCTACTTTTTGTAAACTCATTGAAATCAGCTTTTGAATTTTGGCAGATATTACAATCACAAACAAACCATGAGCAACACCCACGACATATCGCCAGCGAGACGAGCTGCCTTCCAGGTTCTGGCTGGCGGCTCCGCCGGATTCCTCGAGGTGTGCATCATGCAGCCCCTGGACGTGGTCAAGACACGCATGCAGATCCAGTGTACTCCCGCCAACGCAATCACAGCCGAGGTGAGTCTACCATGTCTACTCCCGTTCTCATTTCTCGCGTCGCGTTAAGCTCCAAGAAAATGTCAACAGAGAAGCTTGTAGAGAGAGCGAGAGAGAGAGCTATCACACAGCTTTCAAACGGTTCAGCTCAAGTGATTTCCCAGACTGATATCGACTCACAAGGTGTTGATAAGACTGAGCAGCTTTTATGACCACACAGAATGAAAATGTGTGAATGTGGAGGGCGGATGGCTAACCAGCTGATACCGTACAAATTTGGAAAGGTCATGTCAAGGTCAATTAAAATTCTTTCTTTCGAAATGCGTGCTGAATATATTTAGATGGCCCAAAACAAACCCACAGCTGATGAGTGTCTCTGTCTGTCTGTCTGTTTATATTTTATCAGCACAAACATTTACTTTTAGTATATTTGTTGCTTATCGATGGAAACCATTACCAAAAATTAACACATATGTATGGATGTACATATGTACACACATTTGTATATTTCGTTTATCAGCTGATTTGACGCCTTAGAACTCATTCTTATAATCTTTCAGTTTTGTGTCTCTTCTTCTCTTTATCTAATCGCATTTAAATTTGACATAAGCTTTTTATAATGATTTTTAAGAAATTTACCAACGCTTTCGAGAATGTTGAGCCTCTGCTCTTCATAAATATTAAGCTAAATGATGATATTATTTTCATTCTGTTTCACTCTGTTCATTTCTGCCTGGCGAGAAATTCTAACTAATTTATAGCGTGATATTAAAATAGATGCAAAATGCAAATAAAAACACACAGGCGTACAATAAACGAGTCCAATTAGCACAGTGCTCAAAATATTGAGCACAATGCACCCACGAAATACTGTCAATTACTTATACTTATAACTTTGAACTTATAACCTTTTAATATAACCAGAAATTAAAACAGTAACCTTAACTGTAACCGTTAACCGTTATAAACCGATTCAAATTGGTAACCGTAACCGAAAAAATAAAACTCTGTTACTATACCTAAAAAAAAACCGAAATTATTCAAACCAAAATAACCGCTTAGTAACCGATTCATGCATAACGGTTAATTTCGGTTCGGTTTAGCATAAAATTGAATTATGTTACAAAGGTGTAGTACTGGTTTTCAAAATAAATTAAATGTGTATTTATAATTTGTAAATTGACCTCAATAAAAAGATCTTAGTATTAAAATTTTAAACTTTAAGCTTTGAACTTTAAGCTTTAAGCCTTAAACTTTAAACTTAGAATATTTAAGCTTTAAACTTTAAACCTCAAACTTTAAGCTTTTAATTTTAAATTTTAAACTTTAAATTTATAATTATACTCACGCAGGGAACCTATACCGGCGTTTTCGACTGCTTCGCCAAGATGTACCGGCAGGAGGGTATTACATCGTATTGGAAGGGTCTAATTCCGCCCATTCTGGCCGAAACGCCCAAGCGGGCCATTAAGTTTCTGGTATTCGAGCAGACTAAGCAGTTCTTCCAGTTCGGTTCACCAACCCCAACGCCGCTGACATTCTCCCTGGCGGGATTGACGGCGGGCACGTTGGAGGCCATCGCAGTGAATCCATTTGAGGTTGTCAAGGTGGCACAGCAAGCGAATCGCCAAAAGAAAATGACAGGCACCTTCGAAGTGGCCCGGGAGATTGTAAAACGTGACGGCTTTGGGCTGAGGGGTCTAAACAAAGGCGTGACCGCAACAATGGGACGCAACGGTGTCTTCAACATGGTCTACTTCGGTTTCTACCACAGCGTGAAGAACGTTGTACCCGAGTCTAAGGATAGCACCTGGGAGTTCTTGCGCAAGGTCACCATTGGCTTCACGGCCGGCACCCTTGCCTGTTTCTTCAATATACCCTTCGACGTGGCCAAGTCCCGCATCCAGGGACCACAACCAGTGCCCAACCAGATCAAGTACCGCGGCACCTTCAGCTCAATAGGTATCGTATATCGGGAGGAGGGATTCCGTGCCCTCTACAAGGGTCTGGTGCCCAAGATAATGCGACTGGGTCCCGGCGGCGCCATCATGCTGCTCGTCTTCGACTACGCTTACGAATATTTACTGATGAATCACTCATAGTATCCCCCTCTATTAACAATAAGAAATTATTGGTTTTTTTTTATAAAATCTTTATTATACACCTACCTTTTTTTTTATTCTGCTAAAGATTGTAGATATTCGCAAATACACATTAAATTGACTGTAAATACAAAATAATATATGATTGCATTTTTCTGGTTATTGAAGACCTAATTAATTTGGAATACTTGGGTGAATAACAATCTTCATACAAATACCGAATTTTCTAACATTCACTCGATGTTAATACAACTTGGTTCCTGGTCCATATTCAAACTTAACATACCAAAAATATAGAAAGTCTGTTTCATACATTTTCACAAGGAAGCTATACAAAGCTTTTATTTAGACAAGCTTCTGGTTAAGTTTGGGCTTTAAAGCTTTAAATCATTAAAACTCATCGCACTCAACGAATTGTAGTCACTTAACGAAACATTCACTTAAAGATAAAGCTTAGCCGAGACACGCCTCCACCTTCCGAGTGTGAGCAAAGCTAATTCATCAACCCTCAGCCTTATTGCACAGTTGAATACTTATTTATACTCGAACATAAGTATGTAAGTAAATACATCTTCGAAAATCTTATTGATTAGTAGGGATGCACATTCTTAAACTTGATCTGCTAAAAATATATAGATATATAGTGTTTCTAGCACACTAGATTTTATTTTCATTTTTATTAGTAAGAGAGAATAATTAATTATAAAGGAAATTGTTATATACTGAAGGCCGATTTTAATCAAATTTAGCTAGGAAGTAAAAGACAATACCAAAAAGCACCACAAATCTTCATACTAAACCTTAATTTTGGACCGATCGAATAGAAAAACCTATGGATGAAAAGATATGGTTGTATTGACTTAGATCGTCAGCCTGATCAAGTCCTGATCAAGTCAAGCCCGTCTGTTTATACGTTACATGTTTCTGGACAAAGTTATAAAATCCCTGCAGCCCCCGTTAAATTGAAACTGTAGGAATATAAAATGGGACCATGATTTTGAATTAATTATACCCGTTCCTTAAAAAATAATAAGTATAAGTAAAAGGATATATTGTATTCATGTAACAAGGTGAGGGAAGCATCTCCGACCCTATAAAGTGCATATAATCTTGATCAGCATCAACAGTCGAATCGATTTAGCCATGTCCGTCTGCTCGTCCGTCCGTCTGTGTGAGTGCCTAGAAAGCCTTGGCACGCACGCCTCTTTCCGCCTCTGCAAATCGCGAAAAACCACCACATGCACAGTATTTAAGATACAGTCGAACTTCCCTTACTCGAATCACCATTATCCAAGAAAAAGGTTCGAGTTAGGGAGACTTCGAGTTAGGGAATTTTTTTTTTTAGTTTTTTAAAAGAAACTACAAATGCATTTATTAATAAATACATTTCAAATTGCAAATTTTACTTGTTACTTTTAACCAAAACGGATTCCAGTTTGTTCAAGACCTGTTAATATTCTCAGAAAATTGGTTTCTTCGTTCTTTTGCAGTATCCAGAAGAAGTTCCCGATTCAAATGTCATCATAATTAATATTCCATTTTTTAATATAATGAAAAACTTTAATTTATTATCTACTTTTAAAATCCTTAAGTACTAATAAGATTGAATATTTCACTGATGCGCTGACAAAGAAGTACATTTCGAACATCTTTCCTATAGCAATTTTACAAGCCTAAATAATTGTTGATGCCATATTCTACTTATCATATTTCATCACCATATGTTAATGTACATCAATATTACATATCCAAACGAGCCAATAACAAAAGCATATAACAGAAACGAAAAAAATTCAATGTTTATTGGAGATTTTCCCGAAAAATTCGACTTACAGAAGCACGGGCCAATATTTTTGTTCGAGTTACGGAGAAATTCGACTTATGGAAGTTCGAGTTACGGAAGCAGATTTGTATGAAACGCTACTGCCACTCGATTTTGTTCGAGTTAGAGAAGTTCTAGTTAGGGAAGTTCGACTGTATTAGGGTTTTTTTTTAATAATTTACGTTAATTACTATTTTTAGCTATCATCCTACTAAATCGTAACAAGATCGGACAAATTGAAAGGTGGTAATGGCTGATTTAAGTTTTTAGAAATATAAAAGCCTAAAAGTATGTAATAAAAATATTGCATATATTTTTGAATAAGTAACGGGTATCCTATGGTCGGGAGCTCGACTTTAGCCTTTCCCACTTGTTTTTTTGATCATCTATCCATCATTTTAATTTGAAATAAATAACACGCGGATTCATCTGTATATCTTAAGCTTGTTTCGATATAAAGAGTGCTATCGCTAGACTTTAATTGGAACTTGAGTCGGAACTGAATTGAAAAGCGAGCTTTTAAAGCTGCATCCCTGAAAGCACATAGCACCTGCTGCTGTTGCTGCTGACAACTCGCACACACATACACACACGCAAACATGCATTGGCAAAGCCACCCCCTTGTGGCAGGTTGCAATCGTTGTTTCGGACTTGATATTGATTTGTGGACAGGCGCATGCGAAGAACTCGTGCCACAGTCGAGCCTCAGTCGCGTTCGAGGTCGAACCCGATGGCGAGTTCATGAAGCAACAACAGAAGGAGGTCTCGTCGGCAAAAAGCTGTCCCTTGACTATACTAACAATAAGTGCGAGTGAAAAGGCTCATCGTAGTGAGTCGTAGTGAGTGTGAGTGAGACGACAATACCTTTCTCGTAAACAAGCAAGCACGCACTGAAGCATCAAGGGACAAAAACCGAACGATTTGACAGCCGACGAGACCTCCTTCTGTTGTTACTTCATGGGCGAGTTCAAAGTACCGATTCCGAGAACTGAGTCCGAGTCCGAGTGCGAGTCCCAGTCCCAGTCCGAAACTGAGTCCGAAGCCAACGAGTTATCCGTGCAGTCAGCGACACTTGCAGTCGTTTGTGAGCGTTCGCAGCGCAAGGTACTCTTTAAGTTTCCTGGCGCATTCGAACCATAACTGTGACTGAACAGCACAAGGTTGTCAACCTGGTTCCGAGAGAGAGCAGAGAGAGAGCGAGAGAGAGTATACCACACAGAGAGCGTTGCTCACCATCATTTTTTTTGCTGTTCTTCAAGTGTCGGCGTTAAAATTGTTGTTGTATTTGGTTATGTTTTTCTTTTTTTTCGAGTGCGTGTCGAAAGCAATGAAACAAACACAAAAGAGAAACAAAGTGCAAAATAACAAAATAATTTTAAGCAAACGGACCTCACAAATTGTTGTTGTGTTTAAACTTAACGAATGTTACAAAAGTTTCCAATAATTGTGCTGCCTCCAATCGTAAATTCCTGCTTCTTCTTCATCATCTTTTTTTATTGTGTCTTTTTGCGCAATGCGAGAAAGCGTGGGGAGTGTGACGCGGAGAGAGCGAGAGCGAGAGCGAGAAGTGGTGTGCGTGTTTGTGCGATTTCTTTGCAATTGTGCGTGCGCAGTTGTTCTATACTCTATGTAAAACGAGAGCGGGAGCGAGGCGTCAGCACAGAGCGAGACAGCGATAGCGAGAGAGAGAGAGTGGAGCAAGAAAGTAAAGATATGTGAAATGTTGGCTACCAAAACTGACCAACTGACTGCAGCTGTTTTCTATTCGATTCTAACTACACATTTCTAAAAATTCTATATAATAAAAATAGTTTTCCGAAGTTGAATAGAGTGGAAAGTAAAAAGGACCTTTTCCATTAATGAATTATTTTCTGTCATCTCTCAGTTGGAAAAGATGTTGAACTTGGTTCATTATTAAATGCCAGTCTTGGACGTACAATATAATAAAGCGACGAGTACACACTGACAATGGCGAGTAACGAGTGCTGAATAACGGTTATCGGGCAGCGAGTTGTGACTAACGTATAGGATGAGGGGTGGTGAGGGCAGGTCGTAGCATACGCTCAGGCGTATGTTCCACTCTCTCTCTCTATTTTTCGCTCTCTCACTCTCTCGCACGCGCTTGCCCTCTCTCGCTCTGACAGTAGCTTCTACTACGTTCTACAATCAAATACTACTACGCACACACACACACACACACACATTTATATATGTACACTTAATAGTTGACGCTTTTCGTTGCATAGTTTTTGGAGGCAGCGCTAAGGAAACAAGACACATCAACTTTGTGACAACAGCAACAACGGTCAAAAAGTGCTCCAATTTTTTTTCTACAATCTTAAACTCTCTCTCTGTTTTATTTTTTTTTTGTCAAATAATTGTTAATCTCATTGTTAACATTATTGTTGTTGTTGTCTGTTGTATCCAAAGCAAAAGCTAAATCCAAGTTAACAGACCGAAGCAAAGACACAGTCAATGTGCAAACGAAACCAACCAAAAAATTAACCAAAAATAGTAGATCATAAAAAACCAAAGGAAAACAAAAGAAATTCAAGTTGAATAAGAAACGTTGAAAGAGCGAGAAAAGCGAGAGAAAACAATTGGACAAAGCGCGACAAGCCAAAAAGTGCTAAAAATGTGCGCCTCGTTGCGTCGTAATTTGTTGCTGCAGAGCCTTTGGGCCGCCGTCGTGCTTCTTGGCACTGTTCAGGTGAGTCATACTCTCGAAATCCTATCCCTATCGCAACCCTACACACAGATATACGCACACACACCTCACACACACACACGAAGTTTGTTGGTCTAAGCGGACACCGTAAAGTAAGCTACACAGAAAAAAATTCGGGACTCTGGGATAAAATCAATCCCAAGCACTATCGAACTTATTTAAGCCGAGTAAAAATTACATAGTTTAAGTACTGTTTTTTATTACGTTCCCAGCATATATTTTGATCATACAAAATTTGCACTTTCATCAAACACTTTCAGCCTGTTTACCAAATTCAAATGAAAAGTCATTGCCATTTGATTTTTTGTTCTTGAAGCATTTTTTAGTTTTGCCTTAAAATTGGTTAGGATACAAGAAATCATCTTGAAAGATGATGTTTTTCTTAAAGTTGTCATATTTAAAAAGAAAAATATTTTCAAATTTTCTTTAAGAATTTTAGAATGATTTTTTTCCGTGTACGACCAAAAATGTGCCACGGGAAAAGAGGTTCTGGCTGCAGGTCTCGCCGTTTGCTACTGTCCTCGCACACACACACACACACGCACACAGAGACACACTAAAACACACACAGCGTACGTGAGTGTGCGCAAATATTGGCTTAATTGAACAGTTTTTTCAGTTCTTTTTGGCTTTGTTTTGGGTGCCCAAAAGCAGGCGCAACACAACACTTACACAACACGCACCCAACCAATTTGCATATGAAAATAGCAGGCGCATAAACTCATTTCGGGGGGGGGGGGGGGCGTATTAAAAAAAGTAGGTGGTGGGGCAGACAGAGAGAGAGAGAGAGAGAAGGAGAAAAAGCGAGAAAGATAAGTCACCTTAACTAATGATAACGCTTAAAACTTTTCAGTTGAGCCAATGAATATCAGTCAGTGTGTAAAGTTAATGATAAGCTTCTACACATTTATAAATACTTTCCTCTGACACACTCACCCACTTACATACATATGTACATTTCTATCTGGCTTGTGGCAGCTGATCAGTTGGTCAAAACATTCAATAAGCAGACCTTTATTCAAATGAATTCGAAAAACAATTTGCCTTATCAATTCTACTGCACTTAAATAACTCAAAGCAATTTGCTCAGACAGGACAATGCAAATATACAGGATACTGACAATACAAAACACACGTACACACACACACACACACACACACACACACACATACACATGTTGTTGAGAACTTGCAATTTAGGACAGAAACAAAAACCTTATCAAATTCATACACACAGAAGCAAGAGATGGAAAAAGAGTCGACCACAAGGGGGTTGGGGGCGGCGGAGGAACAGGACTGACAGGATACCACACAAGCGAGCACTTCAAGGAGCTGGAGATGAAGAAGATGGAGGGGGAGGGGGAGGGGGAGAATGGGGTTGGATTTAGCTTAAGCTGCTTTATAAGCTAGCCTGCTTCTGGTTGCACGTTGCACGTTGCACGTTGCAGGTGCTTGGACTTGTCTCTTCCCATGTGCCTGAAATTTGCTTTGTTCCCTGTCCCGGCCCCATTTGAAATCCTTGCTTCTTTCTTCTTGTTGCCTGATACTTTAATACCGCTATTCATGTAAGTTGTTGTTGTTGTTGTTGCTGTTGCCAACAATTTATGAGTGACCCAGGGCAGAGGCCTGTGGCTGTCACAGTCACAGTCATCTTATACAACCACCTCCAGCTACAGTTCTAGGTATATCCACCCCCATCTACATTTTAGCCCCACCCCCACCCCATGCATATCCTTACCCTCAATATCCATATCCTCAACCTCCTCCTCCTCCTCAGGTTACCCTCAGTACGTCAGCGACCCGTCAACATTGCCGTGCACCTTATCAGAGAAACGCATCGCCCGTCATCCTTCTGTGGTTGTTGCTGTTGTCGGTGGTTGCTTACGTACATACATTCGTTTCATTCACGTCACTTTGCCTTTTTCTCCTCCTCCTCCTCCTCCTCCTCCCCTTCCTTCTCTTTTTCCTCGTTTTGCGTAGGACTCAACATTTTTTTCAGTTTTTCTTTTACTATTTCACGTTTTTGGACCCTGTACTTCAAACATTACAAAGATTCCATTTATTTTTTTAATAAATTGGCAAAAGAGGCAGAAGGAGGCGAGGCAGATCTCAGCCGTAGTAGGTTAGCAATTCAAGATTATTTGAAAATCTGTAAGAGAATTATACAAGTCCTGTTTTAACGCTAAGACCTTGGCACTAGGGATGATGCATCGCAAAATCTTAAGCTCGATTCTCAAGTATTTCAACTCAATAATTTAATTTGATGGACAACTCGATGTTAGATTTGACGTTCTTAAAATTTCGATTTAATTTCAGAATTTGGATTTTCATCATTTCTTATCACACAAAAATCGAGGTCCCGATGTATTCTCAAGTTTACAAGATAATATATTCAATAAGATGAAAACAGTTTTCTTACAGAACAAGTTCAGGGTCTTTCACAGTCGAGTTCTCCCGACTGTAGACATTCCCACTAGATTATGTTTTTATATATTTTGTTTTAAAGGACTCTTTGCACGCGTGTCTGACTCATACGCCATGCAGACAGACACGAAGTAGAAGCGGCCCAGCACAATGTGCAATATGCCCAGGCAACAACCCAACAGCCCAACAGCTCAACAGCCCAACAACCCAACAACCATCAGCCGATACCGGCCTGGATCCCGTTCCTGTTGTATGTATACAACCCATACAAAGTCTAGTCACATATTAAAGCCCTTAGAGTTACGAGCGTGCCAAGCCACGGGGAGTTGTCATGGGCGTGCGATGTGAGAGCAGTCAGGGGGATTGATAACTGCGCTTTGGCCATTTGATTGTCGGGCCAACAACTGTAAACTGGTCACTCGCAACTACCGACCATCAACCATCAACTACCAACTGGCAGGCAGGCAAGTTGTCAATTCGCTGGTCGCTTAACTTCAGCTACCCCTAAGCCATGTTTACAGCAGTTCGACTTAACTCAGCTAACAGGGGGTGCACAATAGAATGGGCAACAGCGGGAGAGGGGAGAGCACAGATGGAGGCAATTTAAGCCCACTGAAACTAAAACCCACTTAGTCAAGCTGCCAAGTTTGCATTCTGCGTCTTTCTCTCGACTTTCGATTAATATGCAAGCCCACGAGTTTAACAATAGTTTAACACCATATCCTCAATTCACACTTAGTATCATATCATTATTCAACTATAGATTAAACATAATGTTGTAAGAATAGTTTCAGGGAAAGTTTTAAGGAATAGATTCCTGCTTTCAACTTAAATTTCCCTGCTGCTGTCCAGGTCTTGACGGACCTATGATACTTATCGCCTTCATGTCTTTCAGTACCTTTTTTGAAATTGTTTTGAAAACAACGGCAATCACAGTCGAATTCAATACTCAAATTTTTAAGCACTTCAGGATGGTTTTTCTTACCATAAGGATGGTTTTTTTTTTTGTCAAAAAGAGAATATAGCTTATCGATGCACTTTTGATGAGATGGGCAGACTTGTAAAGATGGTCTTAACTTTCTGAAAGCCTAAAAGATGGATACTTTAAGTACGTTCTGTGATGAATTCAACTACATTATATTACATCATTACACTACCAGAATTTTTCTACTTGGTTAAAGAGTATCTCTGCTCATTTTCATAACTCGCACATACGTTTATCAACTGGTTAGACAGATATTACCAAGTTTGTGTTTTAGGAGTACTTAATTTAAGGTTAGCTCAACTGAGTTTAAGTACGTCTTTTTTGCTTTCTGCGAATGTTTTTTTAAAGCTTGTGACACTCGTCACCTCCATGTCATGCACTAATGATGGGGCCAGTGTTCAATCGAATGCATTACAAAGACTGACCCTTCCCAAGGGCCTTACTGTGGGGCTATCACAGTGGCTCCCAAGGGCTGTGCCTAAGCATTGGTCATAAAAACTCGTTTGCTGTTAATGCTTTGTGCGTGCCCTGCAGATGTTGTAGTATTAGTAGTTGTTGTTGCCTTGGGTGCTTGTTGTTTTGGGTGGTTGTTGTTTTGGGTGGTTGTTGTTCTCATTGTTGCTATCCATATATCTGTGTTCGCTCCTCGATGCGGCTGCCACTTGCATTTAATCATGGGTGGACACTCACACTCGAATTCGCATTCATTGCATGCACTTAGTCACTGGGCATGTGATAGGGCTGTGAATCGATACAGTGAATCGATATTTACTATAAGTAAAAAACTACAAATTATGTGTTGCGATACTTCGGTAATTATTCTTTTGATCACTTTTTTTTTTGGGTTAGTTTTGTTTAACATTTAATTATAGCACATACTGAACCAGACATCAACATGAACTGATCCTCTTTCGGAAACAGCAATATGAAATATTTTTAAAAATATTATTTGCATTTTCTTGCTGCATTTTATCTATGTATTTATTTTTATATTTTTTGATGTACTTAACGTCAACAATAAGCAGTCGACAATGTATTAAAATTAGTTAAATTAAGAAAATATATCAAATTAAAACTGAAAGGTTAAAATAACATTTTCAAAAAGTTTTAAAAATGTCAATACCTTTTTTACGAATCGGACTTTTTTTGATAAAATTGTTCTACCATTTTGAATTAACATATCCTTATAATCATGGGTGCCACAGAAATCGCTTTCGCTTGAATTTCACTTAATTTTGTATGAAATTTAAGCTAAATTCAAGCTAAAGCGATTTCTGTGGCACCCCGAATATTTGTAAGAAAAAACCTCGATAATCAGGCTGATAATTATTCATTTTTAAACATAGCCGTTAATATGATTTATATTTTACATTTTACACAATTGCTGATACCCATCGCTAGCATTGAAAATGCAGTGGGCCGCCTTGCACTGGTCACCACTGTACGTCGTATGCAATGCCATCACAAATCGAACTCACTGGCCACCCTCGCAATCCTTCAGCATTTGTCAGGCTTGGCAATGCCAAACAACTTGGTCAGCGTTGTCGTTTGCTGCCTCACTGACGATTGTCCTCGCCTCTTCTTCTTCTGCTTCTTACTCTTCCTTCGTCCTCGTTCATGTTCATGCTCACATCAATGGTTGTTGTTGTTGTCGTTTGCTGTTCGTGCACATTCATTAGTTGTGGTGTCATAGCCCACACATCCACACACACTCTCTCACTCACACACTCACACACACACACAGACAGACTGTGCACTGACCCCACTTCCTTTCAATTTCCCGTGCCACAACTGAAATCCTTCTGCTTGTGCTTTTGCCTCGGCTTCAGCTTCAGCTTCTGCCTTTGGCTTTGTTTGCTGTGTCCTTCAGCCATGTTTCGAATCCTCAACTCGACGGAACGCAACTCAACTCGACTCGACTCAGCTCGTTTCGTTTCGTTTGGTTTGGTTTGGATTCGTTCCGCCATTTCTTTTCCCTTTCTTTTTCCATTCTTTGTTTCCTTCTTTTTATACCCGTTACTCGAGTTGTAAAAGGGTATATTGTACTTTTTGCCATGTATTTAACAGGTATACTCTTGATCAGCATTTATCATTTTAGGAAACACAGAAAGTCACCACAACTACAGTTTAAAGGACAGAGCGCTCTTTCTTATGGTGAACACTACCTTCTATTATATTCAATCCTCTCATAAAATTTCATCAATATCACTCAAATATAAACACAATTATAGCTGTTTTAACTATGCAATGTGTTTTAAAGCCGTTGGAGTTAAAAAAAGGAATTCAAGTTGAGTAACGGGTATCTTACAGTCGAGGACTCGATTAGAACATTCTTTTTTGTGTTTTTGCTTTCTTCTTTTTTGGTGCTTTTGTTTTTCCTGCTGTCACTTGGTTTGTGCAGCTTTGGTTTTATGTTAGCAAGTCCAGCGAATCGGCTGGGGTTTCATTCCGACTTTGTGGTCGTGCCATGTCCCTTTCGTCTTCCCTTCCCCCTTCCCCTTTCCCCTCTCCTCCTGCCCCCTTTTTACATCCCCTTCTGTGTCCCTTTATCGTGTCCATACACATATTCAGTTACAAAGCGTTTACGCTTCAATGATTTTTTCGATTATGCATTTTGCTCATTTCAACGTTGACAAAGGCGCATCTGCCCCCACTCCCTATTGACTGTGCCCCCTCGCCCCGCCTCCAGCCGTTGACCAAACGCATTGCCTTTGTTTTAGGCTAATGTCACTCGCTGGCTTCTGGGCCGCTGTTGATAGACAAAACGAGAAAGCCAAAGACTGAGCCACTAAAAAAAAAATGATGGCAGATTGAGGCAAATTCAGGCCTAAGCCAAAGGCATGGAATTAAGGTTAAGTGTCGAACTCATACATACATACATACATATGTATGTACATAGATATTGAACCGAAATATGGGCGGGGGGAGGCGGAGGATCCAATGCCACATGGGTCAACAACACTTATCCTGCGGCGACCGCAAGGTGACGACTCTTCAGTCGGTTTAAGCCAAAGTCTAACCACAAAGGATGTGTGCGTATGTGATGATACAGGACATGGAGAGAGCAAGCGCGATACAAATGATAATGATGAAGATGCTTATGATGATTATGCTGATGACGATGACTCACACAATTGAGCAAATGAAGCAGAATGAATAGCAAACGAAGCAGCAAAGCAAAAGGTGCAAAAATATATATGTGTAGACGGAAAAGGCCGAGAAATAGAGACAAATATAAAATAAAAGACATAAAAAGCAAAACGGCGTCGCAAAAGTCCTTTTACAACTTTTGCGTTTGAAGTGCCAACGACAGAGACAGAGAAATCAGAGAGAGAGAGAGAGAGAGAGGAAGCCGCATCGCAATTTTCCAGGCCAAAAAAGGGTGCACGAAACTCCAGCGAAGCGGCTTTAACTAATGCAAACAGAAGTAGGAGCTCGGAGTTGGCACGGAGACAAGACAAGGCCGAGGCCTCATTGATGGCCGGAGGAAAAGCCCAGCCCGAGGAAAAGCGGAAAGAAAAGTTGAAAAAAAAAATACAAGTTCGCCTGTTTTTGCTCGTCTTTGGTTTGTTTGTGTTGCACGTCGTCTATATATATATATTATATGTATTTATATATGTATGTAATAGAAATACGAGAATTCCCTCAATGCCTTGGTTTAAGAAACGTGGCTAAGGAAGATGCCAAAATCGGTGCTCGGAACGTGAAGCGTCAGCGACAACGACAACGACAACGACAACGTGCCAAGCTGAAATTGTGGTAGGTGCTTGAATTTGGCATTTTGTTGACTGAGCCTGAACGACTTGCGTTGTTGTTGTGTCGTGACTTCGCCCTCCTTTTTAGCCAGCCGCATGCATTATTTGTTCGAGTGGTTTGTAGTGGGTGTGGCCTGTATCAGAGTCAGTCGCTAAGGTCTCCCTCCAGTCTCTACTGGCATATTCAGTAGTTCGTTGCTGATTTCATTTGAGTCGCATGGCACTTTTCAATCGCCTCACACGAGTCACGTCCCTTCACAAAAGCAACGTAGGAAAATGGGCAAAATAGGAAGGGAAGGGGAGGAGAGGGGAGCGTGATTCTAATGGCAGAGAGGAGCTCAGTCAAGTTGGGAGCAGTAGGAACTATGCGTATCCCGTAGTTGAATGACAATCCATGGCATACGGTTGAAAATGAAGCTCGTCTTGACTTTTCCAGGCGAATTGTTTTGCCAAAGCTTTTGTCAGTTTGGCAAATGGCAAACGGCGATTGCCGAATGGCAAACTGGCAAACTGGTGAATAGTGAATGCTGACTGGCGAATGGAGAATGGAGAATGGCAAATGGCATCATTATCGATGCTCTCATTAGCCATGTGTCGAGCTAAAGTGCCTGCTACCACAGAGAGTTTGTTGACTAGGAAATGGTCGCACTTTGTCTAGCTAGAGATAAATAACCGCAAAACGAAATAAGCGAAATAAGCGAAATAAATGAATAAATGAATGAATTATTAACCTCTTGCATACAAATGTTACAGTTTTATCTACGTTTTCCACCATTGTCTTCCATTTCGAATGAACAATCAAATGCTTACATATGTGCATAATTCTTTGTAGAGAAAAGTCCTCTCTCCAATTCAAGTCAAATTTGATCTTATGCATTCATTCTTAAACATATGGCAATTCTGTGTGTCTTATAACGTCTATATAATATCAAAGTTGTAAGGTATTTGTGATCAGAAAGCTCAATGGTGAATGATTATTATAATTTTTTAAATTTGTGCATTTTCGCCATGATTAAATTTTTGATTATAATTAATAAGTAATTAATTATGAGCAACTATAGTAAAGTTTTTATAAAACTACTCAAAATTAACCATTGATGAAAATGCTTCAAAATTGTCATATAATCATTAAAATGTAATTTTTTAAAATATAGCTTATATTGCTTACGTTACCTGATAAATTTAAATACAACACAGCTTTTAAACAGTTTAAATTGGAAATAAGTATAGCTGAAATCAGGAATTTTAGAATGATTCTTTATTTTTCTGCCGAAAGGAATCGTATTGTAATTTAGCAGCACAACAAAATATTGTAGTACATCGAGCATTTATCATGAGGCTGAGAACACGTTTCTTCGACTTCAGCACAGTTATAACATGCAAATTTTGATTAGATTTGATTCATCTGCTGTCATAGAAATACAAAAAAGGTACTTTCAAATAATAATTTATTCTTATCGGGTTTTGGCCACAGCTTCCAATTGAATGGCATCTCTTATTTTGTCAGCGCAGGAAATGAAAATACCAGAATGAAAATACCAAACACACTGGGTGGAATGAGTCGTGTAATTCGAGGCATTTTCAAGTCGATTTGGGATTTGGGGAGCATTTTCAATTCCCCGAATCAGGCTGTCAGGTTGTTGGACAAGTTGTTGGCCAGGTTTTTACCATAAAATGCTTCACTTAAATGCAAATAATCAAATTTCTACGCAACGCACACACACATAGCATACAAACAATTACGTGCTAATTACGTGACCCAATTAATTCTAAACACACACACACACACACACACACACACCAAATACAAATACAGCAATAGAAATAATATTCGTTGGCTTTTAAAATTTTTGCCTTTAACTGGAAAAACATGTTAAAAAAAAAACACTGACAAAAAAATGTTGATGATGATAACCAAAAATGTTTATTTGAAATGTACGCCAGGAAATACATTTGGAGCAGCCTCCCAACTCAACCCCAATTCCCATTTCACCGCCCCGCCCTGCCCGATTCTTTGGCCAGCACTTTGGCAAGAGCAACAACTTTTTATTTAGCTGGCTTTTTGTGTGTGCGGCACGGAAAATCCAATTTTATTTGCATTTTCATTAACAGCAAATAATAAAACGGAAATATGATTTTTATGCCATTCCCATGCAAAATGGGCAACTCGTGGAGCAGTTAACGCAGCAGCTGCTGCTCTGCCACGCCCCCTACGCCCCTCCCTCCCTTGCACTGCGCGCTGCCCAGGGCCACGCCTTGTACGCCTTGTACGCCCACTTCCAGGCCATTACAACGTGCATTTCCGTTTTGACTTGGTTTTTTGCTGTTGTTGCTGTTGTTGTTTTTGGGTGATTATAAGCAATTTGTGTTATAAAATCGCAATATTGCATTTTCGGACTATGCTGCTTGCCTTGCCTTACCTTGCCTTTTCCTCTCTCCCCCCTTCTCCCCTTCTCCACTTTGCACTCCCAATTCCAATTCCATTCATTTTCCACTTTTTGCCTTTTCTCGTTTGGCTTATTTTTCAATTGGCATAGTTTTCGCTTCGCCTTGTTTTTCCACTCCTTCCCTTGCCTCTCTCTCTCTCTATCCTCCTCTTTCACCCTCTCTCCCTTTCTCTCCGGCTTTTCGTTCTCCTTTCATTAGGATAAATAAATTCTTGTAATGAAGCTTCGTGCTGAAGTGCGTTAAGCAAATGTCATTAAAAATACTACGAAATGAATTCATTTGAGTTTGAGATTGAATTGTATTTGAGTTTGGGTTGAATTCATTCCTGGGGGGGGGGGGGGGTTATCAATGATTTTCCAGAACTTCATCTTTGGCTTTAAATTGGAGTTCACTTGGCCTCCAAACAATGCCAAATCGAAAATCAAAGGCCAATCCCAATTCCAAACTTCAGTCGGCCATTTTCGTCATCATCCTTGTACTCATGCAGTTAGCTCGTAGCTTGTATTCCCCAAATCCCATTTGGCTATCAGCACAACGGGAATCATAGGTGGCAGCTGTGAAGTGCGTCGGGGGGCGTGGCGGTCGAAAGGGCGTGAACCGCTTGTCAAATCGAAGAGCAGAGCGCGCTCCAAAACCATTTGAGGGTCATAAAAGTGGGTAATGCACACCATGTGGGTGTTCAAGTTGTATGTGTGTGTGTATGTGTGTGTGTGTGTATGTGTGTGTGTGTGTGGATTCTGCTGGCAGTTTCAAGTGACGCGCAATATTTGTGACATCAAATTTGCTATTAAATAAAATTGTATTTGCACATTCATTCAAAATACTCGTACACCCAACAAAAATATTTTGCAAGGGATGAACCAAAATGAGTACGATGAAAAATAAAATAAGAAAGAAAAAAAAACAACAAATTTTTGGAGTGCTACATTTGCGCCGCACATAAGCAGGGGAAAAGAGAAATGGAGGGAGTTGGATATGCGCTACAAAAATTGACTTGATGTCAAATTTTATGACCGCGTTTGCAGATAATGAAATTTATATACGAAGACAGACAGATAGACAGCTTGACAGATAGACAGACAGACAGACAGACAGACAGACAGACAGACAGACAGACAGACAGACAGACAGACAGACATTGGGAAAGAGGTAGGAGGAAAAGACGTAAATAAATGAGCTGGAGACGTGGCCAAGACTAAGAAATAATATACAAAAGTGCACAAATGAAAATCAATTTATTGCAGACAATAACATCGACAAGGACGACAACAAAAATATCGATAAGGACAATTAAGCATGACAGTAAAACTTAAAATATTATTCATATTTACTTATATTCTTTCGGGTCGTTAAAGCGAAATAACGATAAAGTTAGGTTGGGTTAGGGCAGTTGCGATATCGATTACGCCCGATAGACCTGGTGTCATTTCTAACATGGATGATGATATTGAATTGGATAGCAAAAGGATAAATTATTTGCTCTATCTATGAATGTAATTGATATTCTTTTGTGGCTTTGATCATCTAAAGACTGAGCGATAACTCGTTCTATTTATCGGCCATCACTAAGAGTATTGCTTAAGTAAGAAATACTTGAATTAGCAAGGGTTTATTATGTGTTCCCCCAAATGGTCTTAGCTCGAAAGCCGCTTAATATATATTTGCTGTGTCAGTAGAATATTAAAATTGGTATTCAAATTAATATTGTAATATTAATATTGTACCAAATTCAATGATTTCTTTCAATATTCTGTTCTCTTAATATATTTTTTTCTTAATTGAAGCCATATGGTTATCTTAGAAGTCAAATTGCTTTTCAAAACTACCAAATTTGTAGCTATTGAGATATCTTTAAAATTTTGTATCCATTGCAGTTTGCAGTCGATATTTGTTTTTTTTTACTACTACTTTTTTTTCAATTTAAGTACGGCAACTAAAGCAGAGTTGTATTTAAAAAAATATAAAATATATTAAAATTCAAATTTAATTTAATATTCACATAAAAATTGCAATTTAAATCTGAAAAAATGGAAAAAGTTATATAAAAAGTTGATAGCTAAAATGGCATCTCTGCTGAACAGAGAAGAATTTTCACTGTGAGTAAGTGACAAAATAACGACAACAATGACGAAAAACAAAAATTGAAACAGATTTTCCAGCTTGTTTCTGAGGAATGTAAATATCCATTTACGCTTGGGTGTGTGTGTGTGTGTGTGCGTGTGTCGCCTGTGGCATTTGCAGTGTCAATTGCCCCTTTTCCCTTCCCCGTTGACTTTGTGGCTTGGCACTTGGCACTTGGCGCTTGGCTCACACGTAACAAGCCATGTCCAAAGCGAGTCAGCGCACAATGTTGTCCTTCTTCTTCTGCCACTTCTTCTTCTTCTTCTTCTCTTCTCTGCTGCTTGCCACCCTTTGTCCTTCGTCCTGCCACGCACTTAATAAAATAATGTTGTATGCGTTGCGGCGCATAATAGCTGCGAGTGTTGTTTATCTATGTGTGTGTGTGTGTGTGTGTGTGTGTGCTTGGTGTTAACTGTAATTGTGTTTGTTGCCATGTCACATGCACACACACGCAGACACGCACACACACACACAAATAAACTCACATGCTCGCAATATTTGGCTGCGTTGTTGATGCTCTTGTTGTTGTTGTAGTTTTAGCTGGCCATAATTGTTGTTTCGTTGTCGTTGGCATCGCTGTGGTTGTTGTTGCTGCTGCTGCTGCTGTTGTTAGCATGCAAGTGAGTTGGCTACGTGGGCGGCTCTATTAAACTCTGCTGTTTGTGGCTTAAATTTGCCAGCAATGCACAGCTGTGGCAAAAAGTTAATGGCCAAAAGCCCAAACAACGAGACGACTTCCACACCGCGACGCCCTCCGCTCCTCTCGCTGCACCAACCACAACCCCAAACGTGTCTCTCATTCTCTTCCTCTCTGTCTCTCTCGCGCTGCCCATTGAACAACTCATCTCCGTCTCCCTCCCTCTCTTATTTCTCTGTCCATGCATGTGTGTTTATGCCTTTGTCACTTGGGTTCTATTAGGCACAAGTACACAACGCACACACACACACACACACACACACACATACACACGCATACACACACAGTTACTTTATCGTTTAAATATTTCAAGTGTGGCACAGACACAAAAACAACAGGAACAACAACATCGAGGCGAATATCGTCATGTCTCGGCATGCGGCATGCAGCGCGTGGCATGGCACATTATGTGCCACTTGTATGCGACAATGACTCGAGCAGACGCAAGATTCCGCACCGCTCATTCAACCCCCCACCCACCCCCTTGCACCACTCTGGGCAAAGACAAATTGTTAGTGGTGCAGCATCACAGACAAAGTAATGACATTTTCAACGTTCTCTACTCTTACTACTATAAAATATATATGTAGCTGTGGTGGCGCCCTCTGGCCGGCGAGCACATGTAACAGCGGCAGGGGAAGGGGGGGAGGAGGGAGGGTGTTGTTTATGGGCTTTGGGGGCGTGGCTATAAAACTCAATTGCCATTTAAGCGCTGATTTGTGCGCTCGATTGATTAATGTGGCGCCTATATGAATCGCGCGCGAGCATTATCGATAAGTGACTATCGATAACTGTATTTGTATATAGCCCTGTGTGCACACACACACACACACATATCGTGTACGTAATCACCAATCGTATTTCATCTTCTATATATAAATACGCATGTGGGGCAACTTTTTGGCTACTTTTGGGCACTTGAGCACAAGTCAGGCGTTAAATTTGATGACATTCAACATTTTCCAACCCCAACCCACCCCCGAAACATGCACTCGCTGTCACTGAGTCGCTGTAGAGTTTCATTTTATTATTATTAAATGTTGTTCTGCCCTGGATTATGGTAGAACGTGTCGTATGAGCAACCAAGCAGCAAACAACTCCCGTCGCCAGGGTCACAGCCAAAAACGACTCCCACAGTCACCTACACACACACATACATACAAATATATAATATATATTGTATATACACGATCTACCAGCTAGCAGCATCATAAATTTACTAAAATCGAAAGCCTCTTGGGTCACGGGCACAGAGGCTGCAAAAACCTTTGGATGGGGGCGTTTCCATTCAATTTCTTTGTTCGTTGTTTTCCTTTTTTTTTTGTCTAGTTTTTTTTAAGAAACCACTCGAAATTGTCCGAATCAAAGACTGCATCCCCCAGTTTAACCATTTGCCACTTGGCAATCCCCCTTCGCCGCCGCCCCTGTGTTTGCGCGCCCTAGCAGACTGTGAAATATGTGTGTGTGTGTGTGGGACTGACGTATTGGCAAATAAATAAAGCGCCAAAAATAAAATACTTTTGCGAAAATAGGCAAAAAGCAAAGCCAGCAACAAACACAACAACAACAACGAGAAATATTCTGATTTTTATTTTATTCAGCGCTCAAAAGTATGCTACAAAATTGTTTACGCGTCCTTATGCCCAGTGCACAATGGGAAAATTGCCCATTTTCTGTCATTAATCCATACCTTACAAAGAAGCAAATTAAAATTTGTTTTGATGTTATCGCATGTCATCTTATTGGATGTGTAGCAAAGTCAAGCGGAGCCAACTATTTTTAAAGATGTCATTTAACAATATTTTAATCAGAAACGAGTTAATTACTCAAGCAAATCCAAAATATGAAATCAAAATGTTAAAATCGACAAAACAAAAATCGATGAGTCTATAAATCGTCAAAAAATTGTCAAGTAAAAGTACGTGAAAATCGCTTCCACAAATATATTGTTTTTTTTTTAAAAATCATTACTTAATTATTACAATAATCAAATAGAAACATCATTTTTATGTCCTGAGCATAATACATCACACAGAACATATAAATTTCGTCCGGATATTTTGGAAAACCAAATTTTTTATTATCCAAGAACTTGTTAATTGACTGATTGGTACTACTTATTAAAGCAAAGTCATATAGTCTTTACACTTGAATAAATGAATAATAATAATAATATAATAAATTAACAGATTCCTTTTTTAGGAGTCCCAGTTTCTTTCGACATTGTGCATAAGTCGATAAAGAATTTATTAAATTAAAAATTTTTAGCAACTTTACCATAGTACAGAGATAGCTCGCTATATCTGTGTGTGTTTTTGTATGTGTGCGTGTATAGAGCATGATTTTTAACGTAAATAAAGCGCTATTGAT
Organism: Drosophila subquinaria; assembly: GCA_037043405.1. Taxonomy (NCBI): domain Eukaryota; kingdom Metazoa; phylum Arthropoda; class Insecta; order Diptera; family Drosophilidae; genus Drosophila; species Drosophila subquinaria. The sequence goes on from JBAMBL010000232.1 coordinate 59,529, forward strand.
ATTGAGTGTTCGCCGCTGCCTAGAAAGAGGGAAAGGAAGGAAACTGAATGCGCTGTCATATTATGAGCTCAGGCCAAAGGCATAAAAAGTGTTTTTTATCGCCAGCAATACAACCCTTTGCTTCCCCGGAACACACACACACACACACACACATGCTGATTTGGGGTCGGCAGCCGATTTAGTTTTCCCTCACGCATACACACACACACTCACACACACATACATTCATGTAGCACTTGAAGCGTCACAGATACTCGCACATTGATTGAGTGGCGACTGCATCTGTTGTGATTTTGCGGTTGACAGTTAAGTTAATTTGTTTGCCAAAAGAAATAAACGAGTATACTACACACACATTCATACATACATATGTATATGCATAGTATATATGTGTGTGTGTGTTAAGAGAGAGAATTGTGAAGTACCTATTGGCAATCCTTTTTAATATGCCATCTCAATGATACGGAAAATTAAGTGGTTAGCACTCATAGATTGGTCCGTTTAACAGACTAACCCTATCACTCTATCGCTCCATCGCCCCAACACACACACACACACACACACATACATAAACACACACATTTCCCATCAACCGCAACCGCCAGCCACGCCCATTCGACAAGCCGTCCAGCCGCCCATTTCTCTTAGTGCTTGTGCTTTGTGAAAACTGTACCAGGCCCAGTGTTGTACAACACTCAATATTGCTGTACTTGTGACTATGTGAAAGCGTACTAAAGTTTGTTTATGACAACTGAGTGGACTTTAGCTAATAATCGATTGATTGCTCGCACTTATCGATAATTGCTGCTAATTAATTAGACTCTAACTTCTTAATGTCAGAGAGAGAAACGAGTGAACTGAAACGTTTTGAATAAGTTGACCGACAAATCGATAACATTGATTTATGCTGCTTTATTTATTTATTTAATTAACTACTTAAGAAATACTTCCTGATGCTACATGTAATGAGACAAGAAAAACAATAGGAAGAAATTTGAAAACTACTAAATATTATATTAAAATAAATTAAGTAACAGTTGACTTACTTAATGTTCTTCAAAAGTTACTTTGAGCATATTGACTTAGTTATTTCTTACTTTAGTTTAATTTAACCAAACATTTGATTCTTATAATTTAAATTTAATAAAAAAAAGGATAAAATTCACATTTGCAAACAAAAATCATAAGCTTTTTAAAATATTGTTTTTTATTTACTTTCGGAGTTTGAAGTATAAAAGTTTAAATTGGTAGTTAAATTGTGCATTTTCAACTATGAATAAGCAACCATGTATGGATACACTGTTCAGGTAAGAGGTGTCTCTACCTTTAACCGTTATTGTTGTTGTTTGTGTTTGTGTTGCCACCATTGTTGTTGTTGCTGCTGCTGTTGCTGTTAACGGTTTGCAGTGACCTAAGCCAAGGAAACGGCAGCTCACGAACAGCTTTTGGCCTCTGGCAATGTGAGTGTATGTGTCAGCAAATGTGTATTGGTGTGTGTGTGTGTGTGTGTGTATGTTTGTGTCTGTTGGCAAAATGTTTATGTCGACGTCTTTTTAATTTAAATTTTGCCTTTTATTTCGAGACATCGGTTTCGCACGATTCGCCATTTTGTTTGGTTGTATTGTTCTCGTTGTTGTTGTTGTTTTTGTTGCTCTCTGTTTCGTTATTTCGCCTATTTGCATTTGACTTGATTTCCCTTTTTTACTGACCTTTTTCGTTTGGGCCCTGCTCAGAGCATAGGAAATTACAAAGCAGAAATAATTTTTGGGCAGGAAAATATTTCTCATGTTTATTGTGAATGGTTCAAACGGCTAAAGTGAAATGTGGCAACAACAGCAAGAAAATGAAGAGGAACAGCAACAACATAAGGCAAAGAAAAGGCAATGACAGTGACGGACAGAGACAGAGACAGAGAAAGAAAAAAAAAGAGAGAGAGATTGTAATGTGCACACGGAAACGGGATTTCCCGCTTTTAGTTTATGATCTTTTTGGGCTCTTTTCACTTCCACTTGCGCCATAATTGAAGCGAGTTTATTTGTTAGCGGCCCTAAATTGGGGATGGGAGAGCGGTCAGAAGGGTTTGGGGAGGGAAGATTGGACGAGTAACCTTTGACTTGTTTCATCTCTGCTCCAAACAAAAAAAAATAATAATAATAAAAGTTTTCTGTCAGTTTTGAGTTTGAGTTTTCTAAAGTTTTATGACTTAAACGAAATCTTAAATGAAGTCAATGAAATGAAAATCCATTTCAAGAGAAACTTTTGGGTAGAAAAAGGGTGAGTGGGGGTATGGGGGGTGGTGAGTGTATCTGTGTTAAATCAAAGTGCAAATGCCATGTGTATAATAAATGAATGCAAATGAGTGTCCTTGTGAGAACCAGTCAGATAGACGGACAGTCAGTCAGACAGACAGTTAGTCCGTCTGTCTATGATATTGTATATACGCATATATCTATATATTATCTATATATAAATGTGTGTGTGTATACATACCTCAGCGCCTTTGGCGCAGCGCAACTTTCTCAAGAGTTGCTAATGCCAGCGCTTTATCTGTGCCTGCTTATGAGCCTCCAGGGCTTCAGCTCACACTTGTGCTCTCATTCACTCGCTCCCCCTCTCTCTCATTCTCTCTCTCTCTCTGTTTCTGTCTCTGTCTATTTGCCGTTCTTTCTCGTTGTCTTTTTCTTTTGGCCTTGTTGTGAACACATATTTTGGGCAGCCTTGCAAGGTAAGGCGACATGGCCCGTGGTGAATTTCAGTTAACGTTACGTTTGTGGTAGATTCACAATGCCGCCGGCAATTTCACCACACGCCTCGCCATTTGACCACGCCACTATGGGAGCTTTGTGCATTTTTCTGTTATTTATTTAAAACGCCTTGGCAAAAAATATTTCATATTGAACAAATATAATTATGCATATTATAAGAAAAACTCTTATTTTCGAAAACATCTGAATCAATCTCGCCAGATTTTGCCGGATTATGAAGCAACTGATATATTGACCAAAAATGCTTTAGATCAGACAGCTGCTGTATAAAGGAGTCTTCAAATGCAAATTTGAAATTTGAAACTATATCCTATATCAAATATAAATTTGCACATTATTTTGTAAACCTTTTCAAAGTTAAATTTCCTAAGACTGGTTAATTTGAATTGTTATTAAAAATACGCAAAAAAAATACAACAATTAACCATTATCATTGATTTTTTAATACGAACTCAAATAATATCCATAGCAACTTTGTTACTCAGTGTTTTTCCCCGTAGTATGACACATCCAAAGTTTTGTACAAAACAACAATTACTTGCAGCTGCAAAGCTCTAGAACTGTTATACAAATATCTAACTGTTGTGCTAATATTTCTGGAATGTAACATAACATTTTTAAGGTTTTGCATTTAAAACTCTTTAGTTTGCAAGCTTTTTAAAAATTGAATCTAGTCATGGAAAAATGTGGCAAGCATCCACAGTGCCTGCGAGCAGCAACTCAGCAGCTTTTCAGCTCCAGGTTAGACTCCAGCTATACTTCCCTTCCTACCTGCCTCTGTCCCTCCATCTTCAAGTTTGGCCCGTCTATTTTACACAAATTATTTCGAATTTACTCGTATTTCGGGTTACCTGTCTCCCTCTCTTTGTATTCCTGTGTGCGTGTGTATGTGTGTGTGTATGAGCTTGTGAAATATTTGATAGTATACTTTTCTGCTGGCAGCAGCAGCAGCAGCAGCAGCGCTTGTAATACAAAAAACCAATTTCAAGCATTCATTGAAGGCGCTACGGGATTTTGCTATTGTTGTTGTTGTTATTATCGTTATTCTAGCATTTTACGTTAGCTGAAAATTGTATGGAGCTCGTTATACTGTTGATGTTGTTGTTGTTGTTCTTGTTGCAATGTCCTGTTGTTGTTGCTGCTTCTGGCATTCAACGCTGACAGTTACGTGGCCCTTTTGCATAGCGACAACACACAGCGCCACCTCCTCCGTCCCCCGCCGCTATTCCAACCAAATTCTGCCCCAAAAATACCCCCCGCCAGTTAGCTACCCCATTTGGGTCGGTCATTGTATAACTGCGTTGCGTGGGGTTGTTACAGTTGTTGCCGTTGTTGCTTTGTTGTTGCTTTGTTGTTGCTGTTGTTGCTGCTGTTGTTGCTTTGTTGTTGTTTGGTTTTGGCTGCTGCTGCTGTTGTTGTTTATTTTAAATACGCTTCAAATTTACTTTTATACGCTTTTAATTTGTGCGCACTTTGCAGCTGCTGCTGTTGTTGTTGTTGCTGTTGTTGTTGTTGTTGTTGTTGTTGTTGGTGCTACTGTTGTTGTTGTTGCTGCTGTGTGGTAAGTGGGCCAGTGAAATATTCAACGCGATCTTGTTCTTGCTGCTCCTGCTGCTGCTTTAATTAAGAAATTTATACAATTTACTTGTTGTTAGTATTTTATTAATTTGTACAGTGAAACATTCTTAACATTCTTAGCTTGCCAAATAATTTAGAAGGATCTCGCTCTTTACTCTATGAGAACACCTCGTAAGGTTGTTGCTTTTGCATTTCGTCATAGTTACGCTTTACTGTAGCTGCAGAGTTGTTGGCATTGTTGCGGTCTATTGAGCTGTAGCTCATCTATTTAAAGGACTTTGACTTACGTAGCCAAAAGGGGTTCTATGTCATGCCCAAACAACACCACACACACACACACACACACACACTTGTTATGTGTTTGTTTGTGTGTATTTTAAAGTTGGTTGAGGACAAGCAACTGTCGCTGCCAGACAAAATGCGGGTAAATTCGTGTATGTGGCACAAAGTTGTTGAACTCTTTGAATTGATATAACAGCAACAACAACGACAACATCGACAACATCAACAACAACGACAACAACAAATGCAACAACAACGAAATAGCAGGCAAAGCGACGCGACATGGAAAATATCGATTTTATTTTATTGACACGAAAAATTGCGCCTTGAAATATGCAATGCAAAAGTGGAAAATATACAAGAGAGAGAGTCAGAGGTATGGGGAGGGATTGCGATGGGTGCAGGGGGGCAATGAGAATGGGAGGGGGATGTTGTTCACAGAAGCTGATGACGAAGCTGAGCTGAGCTGAGCTTGAGCTTGAGGGGAGTGTTGTTGGCAGGCGAAGTGGCAAACTGGTTGCTGGAACAACGAGGCAGATAAGAGTCATAAAAACGCACACCATCACATGCAAGCACGCACACCATCACACACACACACGCATACACAGACATTCAGACAGACAGACAGACACAAGTTGGGGCAACGGTTTTTTGGGTTTTTCTTAACTCGCAAGCGGGGAAAGGAGCGGGCGAGGAATGAGACTTGAGCATCGCAGTGAGTGCGACTGAAAGGCGAAGCTAACGATTATGATGATGACGACAAAAGCAGGAGCAGCCGCAGCAACAACAACAATAACAACAACAACAACAACAAATCATAACAGCTACGAACGTCAGTGGCAAAAATGCCAAAATAAATGACACTGCGACAAAGTAAACTTCCTTTCGGCTGTACCAAGCGGCACGCCCATCAACGCCCACGCCTCCCTTTTCCACTTCGTTTTCCCCTCTGTCTCATGAAATGAGCAGCAGCTACAAAAAAGAAAAACCAACAACGAGCAAAGGAAATTACGCGATGGTTTGGGGAATTTGTCTTGGTTTTGGGGTTGTTGTCTTCTCACGAGAATATCTCTGAGCATATACATATATATAGATTATATATGTGTCATTGTCTGTTTGTGTTGCTCTTCTTGTGGATTTTGAAGCAATGCAGACTTTACAGATTACAACAAGAAAGAAAAAAAATATGTACAGAAGCCGCAGTCAGATGAAGAAGTCACAACAAAGCCAATTTGAGCTTTGTAATGAATGAAACTGCGCACAGAATAACAACAAGCAACAACAACAACAACGACAACGACAACAACAACAAATGATAAAGACAAGAGGCAAAAACATACATACATATGTACAAAAGACAAAGACAAAGACCATTATAAGCACAAAAATATTAAGAGCCGCTGAGAGGCTGTCAACCCCAAAACAGTCTGAAATTTAGTAACATTAGAATACCATATGGTCTATACATAATTTGACTTGCATGTCATCGATATGATATCGATAAGGACAACAAGAATCGCTCTTGGCATCTGCAACTAAGTAAATCATCAGTTGAAATATATAATCCAATTCAACTTAACTTCTTTTCTTCTTAACATTCTATTGTCCAATTTTTAAATCGTGCTAGGCAATCAAAACTATTATATTTTTATTTTTTGATAATTAAGCGCTTATTTTCCTAATACAATTTAAATAAGGGTAAATAATATATATTCTGCATTAAAACAAAGGTTTAATTAAATTTGCTTATATTAAAAAATATTTGAATTACACGTATAATCAAAATATTTTCCCAATTTTCCTTGATTCGTAAGCCTATTAAATTATTACAAAGGAATTATACTTAATTATCGCTTGATAAAGATACATTTATATGTATTTCGATCGATCGATACTTTGCAGCTCTTGTCTCGCTTCTATCATAAAGCAAATTCCCAGTGTGGTCTACAATTTGGTTCATTAATGATGTTTACCACTCTTACCAGCTCCCTTTCACAATTTCCCCCTCTCTCACTTCTCCCCCTATCTGTCTCGCTGCCTCTTTGTCATATTTGTCAAAGGACTTGCAGCTATAAAACGTGATAACAAAACAAAAATCGCTACTTTGCTATGACATCGCTCACATCATAGTATCATTGTACGACACTTATTGTTAGTCACCTCACCCTCACCTCACCTCCTCTTTTAAGCTTGTCCTATATATCTTTGCTTTCCCCTGTCCCCGGGACACTCTCACCCACACACACACACACACACACACCACTGCCATTGAGTAACTTTGCACACTTTGTAATTGGGTGCCATTCAAGTGTCCAACTGTTGTTAAGGCGCACAGCTCAAATTGCATATTTCGCCCTTATGAACTTGTTAATGCCCCAGTCCCAGTCCCAGTCCCAGACCACCTCTTACACCCCCGGAGCACATAACCCATTCCAACAGTTTTAGAACAGTTACCCAACTGTCCAACCCGGTACTACATAGTACCCTTCTGGCGCTGGCGTCACTAAAAATTACGTCAATTAAACTTAATTGTACTAATTTTTAAGTTCTCCACTCGTTTTATTATATTCTTTTTTATTTTGCAACTTTTTGCTAAATATGCACAAATATTTAATGATAGCGAGAGAGAGAGAGAGGGAGAGAATGAAAAAACCGAACTATAACTGTAAAGAGCGTTTAAATAAGGAAACAAAATGGCGTCCAGCTGACAAAAAAGTAAATTAAAAAAATGACAAGCAGGATTCTAGTTGTCGAAAGTGCTCGACAGTTGAATACCTTGTAAACAAAAACGAATAATACATTTTTATTTGACTTCCTAAATAACTTCAGCGTTAAATTAGAACACATTCTTTTTAAAAATTTTAAAAGCCAATTATTTCTTAAATGACAAGTCGAAATCTTGTATTCCCCAGTAAATGATATCGATGTTTATCTGATTTTCACTTTAATTGGAGTAAAAACATTTTTTTTCACTTTTTGTAGTCTTTAGTATAGAAATAGAAATAAGGGGAATACAAAATTCCTCCACTCCTTACTCTATTCTATAGCTTATTTATTATTAAAAGTATGGTCGAAGAAAAAAACAAAATGCACATAGACTTAAAAATGGATGCTAAAAATGTCTCAAATTTAATTTCTTGGCTCACATGGTTTTCCAATCGAATAGTGGAGCTTAGAACAACTTTTCTTAATTTCTCGAAAAGTCTCTTCTAAGAAGGTTAGGCTTAAAATTTTTTTTTCTAAATACAGGCTTTTAATGCCTCTTTTACCAATTTTAATGGGTATTGACATGAAAAAAAAGTGCAGAAATTAAAAGCGAAAAAGTTTTCAGTGACCTTTGTGCGAAGGCGCAAGAAAGATGCACTAAAAGTTCTTACAAGCAGGTGTAAAAGTTCACTGCAAAGTTCACAACAACAACAACAACAACAGCAACAACAAAAAAAGTTGCAATTTTAATTTACTTATTTGCCCCACCTTGGAACTAGTGGCAACTGCAACTGCAAGTTGTTGATGATGTCGGTCAGCTGGGATTGGCAAAGTGTTGAGCTGTTACAAAGCCAAAAAAATAGGTTTAAGTCAGTACATATCACACCACTTGGCTCTACTTCAGTTCAGTTCAGTTCAGTTCGATCTTCACCTTCTCCTTTTGCTCATTCCATTCAGAGCAGATGCCATTTTATAATGGCACTGTGCGAAGAAGCAGAAAAAAGTAACGCACAAGCATGCATATAAAGAATTTAATTAAAGTTCATTTGGTTGGCGCACTTTGGACTCCTCCACCTTCACTTCCTGCTTCCCCCTCGAACTCGAAAATCTGCCCCTGATGTCGAAGTCGCAGCAACTTCTGTCACTTCCGCCTCAAGTAATTGCACTCCATCATCATCATTTTGCCGTTATATGGTGTGTATTTGTAAGAGTGTCTGTGTGGATGCGTGTGTGTGTGAATGTCTGTTTTGAGACTTAAGATGGCAACGCTGACTTCACCCACGCCCCTTTGAGGACGACCCATTAACATACATAGAACCCAAGAACCCACGACGACAACTTCCTGGCACAATGGGCAACAATCGACGAAAACGACAAGTAATTGATTTTAAAACCACAATATATCGATAAATATCGATAAAAGAGAATGGCACTTGCAGTTATTGTAAGATTAGTTGAGTAAGTTGTTGGGGTAGAGACTTAATCAAGTCAGAAGAAGTTTATATATAAGTTTCCATTATTTATATACTTATTTATGTATTTTTTTATTTATTTATTTACTAATTTAAGAAAAAAACACAATGCAATTTCGAATTAAATGGCAAATACAACAATAATTACATCAATTTAATTAGAGTATTAATTTTAATAAAAAGAAAGTCCTAACAAAATTACAAGTAGTTAATATCTAATTACCACACCGACTTATGGGGAAGTTAAATTCAGTGTATTAGAGATAGATAGAAATATAGTGTAATAGTTTTAATGACCTTAACTACTGTCAGTTCAGATACTTTTGTAGTCATCCACAAATAAACTAAATACAGTCTTTTTTGATTTTAAAATATAACATCTCTACAAATTTGAGTTAGCAAGATTTGATTTAAGTTTTATATTAAATATTAATATTGTATAAATATTAACTTTGAGATATTTAAAAATTTGAAATATTTTCTAGAAAACTGGGAGACATTTTTTTAATATGAAATAGTCTTTAATTAACTACATTCAATTAACTAAAATTCAAATATTCAAAATAATATTCAGTCCATATTCAAAAGTTGAGTGCTCACAATTTATGTTCACCTATTTCATATTTTATGCTAAATCATAAGGAAAAATAGTAAAATCAAAGTGATATCTCTTTAGTTAAAATTGCATATCATATTACTTTGGTTTAAGGGATTTCTTTATTACTTCTTTGTTTGAAGAATGTATTTTTAGCAATTATATGATCTTTCTATAGCGCAAATCGTGTGTACAATTTAAATGGGAAATTATCCCATTGTCCAGTTGGTTGCCTGTTTATTTTGAGATGTTGCTTCGTGTGCACTTTTTACACTTAATTAAGACGCCCGGGAGACAACCTCTGACACTCTGGCAGTAGCCTCATCCTCTCCCTTCCCCTACTTTTACCCTTTTCTCTGGGAACCTGTTGTAGAGCTTTGCAAGTTAATTCGATACGCAGCCGCAAAATTCAATAGCTGAAGTTTTGTGGCCTTTGCACCGCGTGTACTCGTACTCGTGATCTGCATGGCACCTTTTGGCCCATCGTCGATGTGTTTGGTATTCACGTGTCTTGCTACAAAATTGCATGTCTATCGCTCTCTCACTCTCGCTCGTTCTTGGTATCTCTTTGTCTTACTGCCAACACCTCGCTGTCGCTGTCGACATTTTTGCCAAATTGCGCATACGCCCCATGTGCCAGTTGAGGTTCTTTGCATTCGCTTTCTGTTCGCCCGTCTGTTTGTAATTTATGCACGTAAGCAGCATTTAACTACCCTATAATGAGTGCATGTGTGTGTGAGTGTGTAATTCATTGACTTCACTTCACAAAGATAATGAGAAAAACGCAAACAGTGCGCAGAGCAAAAGGTTGCCAAAGAGAAGAAAAATCGAAATCGCAAGCAAACAAAGTGCAAAGGCAACAAACGAACACAGACAAGCAGATAAACAGATAAACATATATACAGATACAGAAACTACGCTTTGCAGTTAGATATAGTTCTCGTACATTGGCCAAGTCTCAGGCGAAAGCTGGTAAAACGAACTAACTGACTCGACCCACTGCCTGGCAATTCAATCATGGCTTTTTTCAGCTTTTATCTGGTCATGGCTGAGCACCTCTCTAAGGGTGTGTGTGTGTGCGAGTGTGTGTCTTTAAAGTGTCTCCGTCTCTCTCTCTCTCTCCCTAACTCTCTGCCTCTGTCTTATTCTTTTTCTATATAATGAGCGTGAAATGCTTAAAGCTTAAATCAGCGTTTATCAAAGCCACTGCAATGGCTTCTGTCTATCGTCGTCATCTGTTTCTCTTTCTCTTTCTGTTTAAGTTCTTCGTTCTTTCTTTCTTTTGCTTTGCTCCTACACAGAACAAAATTCCGGATTCCGGGACAAAATCAATCCCAAACAGTGTCAAAAGATCGCTTGTTTCGGAATTTCATAGATCGAGTACAAAAAATACTTGATTCAAGTTAAATTTTTTAATTGTTTCTCCGCAAAAATGTTGTTTGACGCTGCTCCATAAGAATTTTTTAGAAAAATTAAATGCTTGAGACTTTTTTGACTATTTTCATGCTGAGTGGCTGGCATTTTATTCGCATATTCAACAATAATATAAATACTTATATAATTTAACAATAATATTCTGAATACATACTTAAAAAAATCAATGATAAAATCAAGAATTTTAAGCTTGAATTTTTTAATGGTTTTTTTTTTTCTGTGTGTATGTTGCGTACTTCGGCCAACCTGAGCTGGGCTGCATCCTCATCTTGTGAATGGCGGGTGCAATGCAATTAGTAGCTAAAAAACTCGTTGCCTCAACGACTTTGACTTTGACTGCGGGCGGTTGGAAAGAAGAGTTCACAGCTTATCGGTAGCTCGTCTTAAGCTTAGCAAAGTTTCAGGTTTATGTATTTATAGTTATTGCGTCGCGTCGCTTCGCTCCTGCAAAATCTCCAATATCCAGCAATCCGCTTTAATATTGCAAAGAGCATAAATTATGCCAGACGTTCGTATGCTCGCACAAATTTCCACAGTTTCATCTTGTTTACCCCATTGTTCATGCTGGTGTTGTGCTATACAGGATATTAAGTGTGGCAGCAGCTAAAGTCGAGAAACTGCTCCTCAGCCATGCCAAATGATTAAGCATCAAAGGTTTACAGTGCCTTCTGTTCTGTTCTGTTCTGTTCTGTTCAGCTTGACTCGTAGGTAAGGCACGATGTGAGAAAATAAATTGAAAAAGCTTTTCATTTGGCTTACGCTTGCGATTAAAATGAAAATGAGTATGATGGGGGAGGAGTGGAAGTTTGTATGGAAATGGATTTGGATTTCTATACATATGTGTATGTCTGTGTGTATGTGTGTGCATCAACTGAATGAGAATTAGTCGCTGTCAGGGCAAAGTTTTTGTTGCCTGACTGTCAGACTGCCATTAGGCCCAAGTGTTGTCAAAGTCGCCATCTTGAAACACGCACGAGCTTCACTCCTGTTCTCTCTCTCTCTATTTCGCTCTCTTTCTCTTCCTTTTTTACTGTACAAGTGTGTTTGTGTGTGTGTGTGTGCGCCTGCTTCCGGTTTCAATTTATTTTTGACGCACGCCAAAGTTTTACCAAAATGTATGCAACATTTACAAACACACACACACACACACACACACACAAACACACATACATACAGCTGTCTTTCAAAAGATGGAACCTTAAAAGCATCGTTTTTCCAGGCCTCGATCCATCGCAGAGTCATTTAATTAGTTTTTACACTTAATTGAATTGCAATGCCTCGTCATGGACACAGCGCCAAAAAGCATGCAGCACTTTTCTCTCCTCTTGTTCCCTTCTCTTCTTTTTCTGCTCTTTTCTACTTTTACATAATATTCTTTTTTAATTGTATTATTGCTTAATGGCTCGACCGTGAAGCTTCCATTTGCTGGCATTGTATGTCTCTTAGTTTTTCACAAATTTGTTGATTTGAAATTTCATTTTTCGACCACTTTTTGACTGCAAATATTCCGGCTCTCTTTTGTGGTCAACTGTACCACACACACGCACACACACACACACACATACATACTTAGATCAACAATTTGGATTCCGGAAGCAGCGCAGCACTGTGGATGCCATTCAAACTGTAACGGACATTGCTCGACGCGCTATGCAAGGTACAAGGTGGGCTGGCGGTACCAAGCAGTATTGTCTAGTCTGCACGCTCGACATCAGGAACGCCTTCAACTCGGCAAACTGGACAAGAATTCTTGAAGCGCTCTCAGCAAGAAACATACCAGGCTACCTGATCAAACTGATCGCAAGCTACTTCCAGGATAGAGTTCTCCTGTATGACACGAAAGAAGGACAACGCCAGGTCGGGATCAGTGGTGGAGTCCCACAGGGATCTGTTCTCGGTCCCCTACTATGGAATGTCATGTATGACGGAGTACTGCGGCTCGCACTTCCTGACAGCACCTCAATCGTAGGCTTTGCGGATGACATCGCGGTGGTAACGACGGGAAAAAAGCTGGAAGATACCTCAGCTAGATGCAGCTCTGCCATCGATGTGGTAATTGCCTGGCTGTCTCAAAATGGTCTAGTCCTAGCGGAACATAAGTCAGAGGCGGTACTGATGAGTAGCAGGAAGCTAGTTGAGAAGGCTGTGGTGAGGGTTGGCTACACTCACATTGAGTCAAAGCCAGCAATCAAGTACCTTGGAGTGATGCTGGATCACAGGCTATCCTTCAAACATCACTTGGAGTACGTAAGCGCCAGGGCATCAACTGTGACGACAGCTTTGAGCAGAATGATGGCAAACACAAGAGGTCCAAAAGAACGCAGCAGGAAGCTTATAGCTGGAGTCGTAACATCTACCATTCTGTATGCGTCGGCGATCTGGGCCCCCGCTATGGAAGTGGCCTCATACAGCAGGGGTTGTAAATCAGCATATAGGCGCTGTGCGCTACGTGTCTCCACCTGTTTCAGGACGGTGTCGGAGACAGCCTCACTGGTAGTGGCTAGAATGGTCCCCCTACACCTTCTGGCTGCAGAAAGGCAATCCGGTGGCTCTACGAATCGCATTGTTCGAGATGCCACAATATCCCAATGGCAAATAAGCTGGGATAGTGCTCCAAATGGCAGATGGACCTATCGTCTCATAAAGGAGCTCAGGCCTTGGCTACGCAGAAGACATGGGCAACTCAATTTTTACTTATCGCAGTTGCTAACGGGTCACGGTTGCTTCAAAGCGTACCTTCACCGATTTAACCACGCCGAGGACCCTTTCTGTGATCACTGCGGACACGGAATAATTGAAGACGCAGAGCATTCTATCTTTCTCTGCCCACTGTTTGGAAGAGAACGCGGTATGTCAGCTATAGGCAGGCTTCATCTGACCCCGGATAACCTTGTTGCGCACATGCTCGCCGAGGAGTCCACCTGGACGGACATATCCAATCTGGCTGCGCACATTATGAAGGATCTGCGTCGAAGGGAAAGACTCCGCAATGGAGCCACAAACTAAGCGGCTACGGCCGTCATCTACCCCGTGAAGTATTGCTCTCCGGTAGTCCCGCGGGCTAGATCCTCCTTTCCCTCTTCACCTACACTTATAACTCTCTTCATTGTAATCTTTGCTATAATCTTTTAATAAAAAAAAAAAAAAAAAAAACATACATACTTAGATAGCCGAGTTGAGCCTGTAAAATTAATCATATTTATTATGAAACGCTTTTGTTTTGGGCCAACAGCGCTTAAGCCCCAACAATTTGTGGCCAGCTTAAAATATTGTTAGCCCCAATTTTAATGCAATGCATTGAAATGTTTAGAACGTTTTAGGGCCATTAATGCTCTATGTATATCCCATTTATTTACTCGTATACGAACGTGGTCACGGTCGTGGTCTTACCCCTTCCTCACACATTCGACACAGGATCCAAAACCAACTCCGAACCGCACCCGGAGCATTTTCGTTATGTAATTTTGCTGATTGGTTTGCTGATTCAGCATTAATTTCCAGCGGACTTAATTTTCAGTTTTTTCTTTCTTTTGCTGTACTTTTTGTATTGTTTTTTGTTTTATTTTTTCAGTTATTTCAGTCACCTCCGCCTTTGTCCTCGGGCCATTTGGCTGCCAGTGAATTTGGGCAGTTTAAATGGTCAGTTAATCATTGTTCAGCCACGGAGAGGTTATAATGCCTGCTCCTGTTCATTAAAAGCCATTTTATAATGCAATGTCTGAGACATTTCATTGCCCAAAGGTTATACAATGATTTGCCAATAAGGGCTAAGAAGTGAAAAAAGTCAAAAATACTTTATGAAACGAATTTTACATACATTTTACTTAATTGTGTTCCAGTTCCGGGCCAAATTCAAACCTATTTCAACTGCAATTTCCAATTGAATATTTCTAGACTTTTTTCAACTCATGGGACAAGAAAGTAATTTAATTGCATTTGTCCGTGTGTAATTGATTATAGTTAATATTTTCTCAGCAGATTTCGGTCTAGACATCAGACCAAATCATAACTGATTGGAGTTCCCTTTTATTCACACAGTAACCTCTTATCTTAACCCTTAACCATCGCTCAAGGCTTACATATATTTAATCTGCACTGTCTTTAACTGATTTAAAATGTAACTAGTGAAATTTTCCAAAATTCTGCTTTGCAAACTTTTTTTAAATTGCTTCAAAAGTGCATTCCACCACTTATAAGTGTGTGTTAATGTTATGAGAAAGAAGAAGAATGTCCACTCAGCTTTTGTTTTAAGTGAATAATTCGATTGTGCTGTAAAAATCAATACATAGCTCATTATTCTTGCATTGCGGCAGTATCATTAGCACGTTTCTTTCATCATCATCAGAGGAATTTATAGGACATTAAACGCACATGAAAATTCCATCTAGCTCTGCCCATATCCTTGGTCATTCGAATCACACTCAATTAGCTCAAAAGTGTGCTACAAGAAAGTGGAGATAAAAACAGAAAAAAGACGGAGAGAGAGAGAAAAATAATCGAGAGGCAATTTGAAGTGCTGGTGACCTGTGCCAAATCGACAAATAACGAACTGAAATATCATCGCAGTTGCAGAAGAAAAAAAGTAGAAAGGAGATAGGAGGAAGAGAGAAAAGGACAGCATAACCCATATAAACTAAAGAGTCGAATTGGGCAAATAGAAGTCAGAATCGAATAGGATTCAAAAGAGGATTCCACCAGTTTTTGAATAAAAAAAAAAGAGAAAAAATGCCTTAACAGGACTTGGGTAATTTCATTTGGCCAAAGTTGGATAATTGAAGAGCCGCTGCCGCTGCCGCTGTTGGCTGTTGGCTGTTGGATGCGTCCTTCTGGCTGTTTCCTTCTGGCTGTTTCCTTCTGGATGCTTCTGTCGACGTTCCAGCTGCGGATGCTGCTGCTGCTGTCTAGGAGGCTATGCAAAATCAATTAGATAAGCGCAGTGATAGCTGCAAGTGGAAGTGCAGTTGACTGATAAAAATGTAATTGAAATGCCAACGTATCTATGATAAACTGCTATCCAGGGCACACGCAATGAACATAATGCCGCTGATCATGATGATCATTATGATGAAGATGAGGATGATGATGTAACTTAGTAACTGCTGCCAGTGACAAGTAGATTATGAGATGCACAAAAAAATAGAAATAAAAACATATATAAAATGGGGCAACTATCACCAGGCAGGTGGCATGAACATCACAACCTCCTCACCTCACCTCAAGCAATGTCAGCAAATGTAATTAAAACTGCTTTTTGCAACGTCAATTAGAAGTACAGTGCATACTCACACACACACACACACACTCACACACACACACATACACAGTTTCACAAACAGCCAAGCAACAAAGTTGCCGAAAAAATTTGTTGCATACTTGCAGGCTCTTGCCAGAAAATTAATTTAAATTTGCATGTGTCAGTGTGTGTTAGAGTGTGTGTTTGTGTGTGCTCTGTCAAAGCAATCACTTGTCTGACTTACCTGCATACCACAAACACACACACACACACACACACACACACACACTCAGAGACAGTAAAAGAAGTGGAAGCAGCAGTGCACTATGGAAACTTACACTTTTTCAATATTTTAGACTTGCTCAAATAATCTTTTTTAATCGGCATCATATAAGAAATACACATTTGTTTGGAATGCAAGAGGTAGCGGACTATTTAACATTATATTTTGTCACAGTAAATATAAACAAAAAATTCGATCCCAATTTAAAAAAAAAAAAAAAAAAAAAAAAAATTTAAACAAATGTAAGCTCCTATCGCAATACAATATAGAAATCCGATGTTCTTTCAAGGTGTTTGCAGTACGATAACATAAAAATCTGCTTTTCGACCTTACACATCTTAAAGAGCAGAAATTTTGCAATATTTCCAAGATATAACTAACTTCCTTTGGATATTAAAAAACACAAAAGATATAGACAAAAATTATATTTAAATTTTAAGCTATTAATTATTTCCAAAAATAGATGCCTAGTTCCCATAGTGCAGTGGCTGAGAATTTTTCGGATTTCACTTGGCACAAAAGTTTTTGGCAAAGTTTCAGTTTTCGAGTGTTTCGAGTTTTCCAACATTTTGCAGCCCAACCATTTTCTTTAGCCGTTTCATGTGTTTTCCCTGCCTTTTTTCCCTCCCAAGCAGATCACTTTAATATGACTCTAAGTTTAGACATTCCATTGCCACACAGGCACGCACAAGTATGTTGCGTGTGAATGTGTGTGTGTGTGTGTGTGTGTGTGTGTGTGTGTGAATGCCTGCTCTGAATAGGATTGTACTACAAACGGGACAGACACATC
Source organism: Drosophila subquinaria (assembly GCA_037043405.1). Taxonomy (NCBI): domain Eukaryota; kingdom Metazoa; phylum Arthropoda; class Insecta; order Diptera; family Drosophilidae; genus Drosophila; species Drosophila subquinaria. Next base: position 76,667 of record JBAMBL010000232.1, read on the forward strand.
GCGCTGAAATTTAATGGCAAATGCTAGAAGCAAGCATTAAACCCCAAACACAACCAAACAACCTACGCAATTGCAGGCTGTATGCGTATGTCTGTGCGTGTGCGTGTGTGTGAGTGTGTGTGTGTGTGACATGCTGAGTCATCAAGTGGCAGGACAACACAACTACAACTACTTCTGTACTATGTAGTATGCTTTGACACTTGAAATTGAGCCGCAACACAAAAAAATTAAATGCCAAAAAGCGAGAAATGCACAGAAAAGCAAAAACGTAGAAAAGTCATAAATAATAGTCACAGTGTGACAGTGGGTGTATGTGGGTGTGTGTGACAGTGGGTGGCTGTTTTAGTATGATTAGGTGTTTGTGTGTGTGTGTGTGTGTGTGTGTGTGTGCACTGCAAAAACTCAGTGGCTGAAACTTTCAACTTTGACTTACTTTAATCCCAACCAAACGACACACGCCATTTTGTCCACAGTTGCTCACAAAACTAATAAAAAAAAAAAATAAAACATGCTCCACCCACATCATGCCACGCACACATACACAGCCACTCACACAAACACACACACATACACCCCTTCCAGACGCAGTCCATTCTCTGCCCATTTTGCTGGCTATTTTTCACTATTTGTCTTGCATTTGCTACGTGTTGTTTTCATGCCTGTCCGCATTTAACATGCACAACATAATTTCCATTCTTTCTCCCACTTTTTTGCTTGCTTCTTTCGCCATTTTCGCATACATTTACTTTTTGGGGCGACTCTGCTTTTGCTGCTTTGAGTCGCCTCTTCAGCGACTTTGGCAAACAATAAATTGTTCGTTTTTCACAGTTCTCCATACTCTAACCGTAAAACAGGCACTTCTGACCCCAATAATGTGTATATACTTAAGCGCATATCAATAAGTATATTTACATATACACATATCTTCCTGATCGACACGATTCAAAGGTGTTCTCTCTTTCAAAGAACTATTTTTGACAGTTAACCTAATTACGAAATTCACTATATGGTTTATACTACATAGTCGATTTGCAATTCAATTTTTGATATTGAGTCTAAAACAAAACTGAAACGAAATTTTGATATAATAACTTGCAATATTTATTAGCTGAACTCTATTAAAAACCCATTTCATTATGTCGAAATTTAAGTTCAGAACATCTTTCATGCATGTGTTAGTTGTTTAAATCTAAGTTATGGAACGAGTTTTAAAACGAAATGCTGTCGACATATCGTCAAAAATATTATCGAGTTAAAGTTCTTCAAAATCGCTTCCACGAAAATGGAGTTATCGATTTTTCGATGTGTTTTTAAGTCACTAGTGTGGGTCTTGACTTGAAGAATTTATCGTTTTTTAAAGGGTATGCAATCTTTGATAATAAAAACATTGTATTCTTGTGTTTTTTGTTGTTTTTTTGCTTTGCTTAACGCGCTCGCATTAAAATTGTATTTGTCTCTGGTTCTGGTTCCGGCTGCTGAGCGACGATGTGAAATGCGAAGTGGGAAGTGGAAAATGGGGGAAAAAGAAAGGAAAAACTTATTACGTGTGTTATTATAACGCAATTTCTTTTGTGCTTCTTTTGGTTTTGCGCTTTGCTTTGAACGTTTTCAACTTTGGCGCTCTCAAGTGTCGCCTGTCGCCGTTCGCCTCAAACCACGCCCCCACACGCCCCTGTCGCTGTGGCTGTGGCGAAATTAAAATATCATAAATTTGAGTTAATTACGGTCGAGTAAACATTAACATAATTGTGTTTCTGCCCGTTGTCACTGCCGCATTATAAGTAGCATGTACTTATTGCCCAGTTTGCTTTTCTTCTATTCTCTTTGGCGTGCTTTTCCACGAATTTCCCGCCGACCAGGAGCAGTTGGGTGTAAGGGAATTGTCTGTGACTTTTTAAAGTCTATAAATAAATTCTAATGAGCTTCAGGTTTAAATTGACTATTATAGGAATCGATTCCACGAATCAAACTCTACATTCTTCAGTAACATTTTGCAACTTTGTCGTAAGTCGAAAACTTGTATGTTTCCTTTTAGCTATTTACTTGAGCCATGAAATTCTTGAAGCATTTTACCAAGTAACTTTTTGATAGCTTACGAAATTCAAGTATGAATTTAATTAAATGTTTACCAAAAGTTTTATAAATCTCTATTTTTCATTCTCCACTATTTTCTCAGAGTTCCAGTTCTTGGAACAAAACTCACTCACATCCAATCATGACAAAAAATATCTACATACCTGCTTCCATTTAAGACTGACTTTAATATCATTACAAGTACGCAGTGCTCGTTTTTAAGATTATCTCTGAGTTCTGTGAATTCTGTAAATAGTATTTTGTTTGTGGGAAGTGCTTAAATAGAGTAGTCCTCTAGTTTCAAGCCTGGTTGTCTATTTTTCATAAATACTACATACACAATTCTCTTTTATTCAAATTGTATTTTAAGTTTACAAACTTTGCATTTAAAGCTTATAATTTCTACTATTAGACATCGAATATTGTTCAGTGCTTTTCAATGTGTAAATTTAAATGAATTATGATTTTTGTTTTTAACAATAATTTATGTGCTTATTTTACAATGTTGTAGGCTGTTATATTTTAATTATTTTCCAGTGTTGTAAAATAAAAAATGAAGTTGTTTTTTTTCAATTAAATAACATGTTACTTGCTGAATTTAGTGTTGTAAAATCTACAAGTTCGCATAATAAATGTATCACTTTAATCGATTGAAGGCATTAAAAAGCTGTTCCGTGTTATTTACAGGGTTATTTATCGAAACGGATTGCAAATCCACAGAAATTTGGGTCTCGACATGCCGTAGGAGAATCAAATCAATATGCCAAATGCGAGATTGCTTTCTCCTGCTCTGGTTGTTTACCAATACCCATCTATTTATAGACTACCAACAGTGCGGCTGTATATAATTGATAAATTGATGTATTGAGTGGAAATACTTGTTAATTTTAATGCCTGAATTGTTGCCGTGTCATGTGAGCCCTTGAGAGCTCCTTTAGCTCCTGCTCCTACAGGTCCAACCCGAGTTCCAGTTCCAGCTTCAAATCCACATCCTTTCAAAGCGCTTCAAAGTGACCGCTGAATTTTTGGCATGTCCTGTGCTGCCAATTTGACAGTTGGCTGACAAGCACTCGACGCCCTGTCGCCTTGTCACTGTCACCTGAAACGAACTGAACTGAACTGTACTGAACTGAACTGTACCCGGACTTGGACCTCAAACAGGAGCGTGAAGCGATTGTATTCAGTTTGCCACGCCCATAGCTGTGTGCCCGTTCTGTTGGGGCTCGCAGGCGTGCGTTTGATTACATTTTAGCCTTTTTGCCTCGCGCCAAAAGCACACGACACAAGCGACAGTAGCCACAACAACAACAACATCATCAAATAACAACAACATCAAAAGGGCAGGTGGGCGTGACTGACTGACTGTGCAACATTGTTGGCCTGCAGACTTTGGCAATTGCAATTGCCGTTGCCTTTGGCCAGACGCCCGTTGCAACATCCGTTTCCGCTTCCGCTGCGTTGCATGCGCCTGTGTGTATGTGTGTGTATGTGTATGTGTATGTGTGTGTGCGTTTGCTTAATTTCGATCTGGATTGTCGCCTACCAACTCAGATTCACTCTCGTCTGTTTACGCCTTGCAAATGCCGCCAGCAAATTGTTGCCAACTCATTTCCGATGATTGGCAACCTTGGCGCGCACAAACAAGTCCATCACGGGTCTCTGGTAAGGCCGCATTGGGCTTAAAGCCACATGCTTCACTAAAATTCAATGCTTAATTATACTGCGTTTGTCACTTGCCACTTGCCAACGATCCGTTTGTTTCATAACAATTGAAGGGCTGATCTATGTGTTTGTGAGCGTACAAACATGCCTGCATACATGTGTGTGCTTGTGTGTGTGTGTGTGTGTGTCTGACTAATTGTGTGTATATTTCAGTTGAGTTTCAGTTGTGTGAACTCTTTCAACTGAAATTAAATTAAGTGTGTCGCGTACTCTTAGGCTGCATATGAAAATTATTCCAATACAAATTTCGTTTCGGATTCCTCATATTTAAGATTAACTAATTAAAAAAATAAAATGTTAAATTTAATTGGGGTAAAAACGGTCCACTATTTTACACAAATTTTCATGAAAATCATTTTCTTTCTTTCCTGAATCCAAGTAAAATCAATGTAAAATATAATGAAATTAAATGTGTGGCATACTTTTAGGCTGAAACTGAAAAGAATTCTTAAACTAAATTTGATTAAAACTTCTCGTTTTTTAAGCTAATAGCAAGCTGCATAATATGCACTCTATCTAAAACTTATCGCCTTCCATAGAAATTTTTGCTATAAAAATTAAAGAAAATCTTTTATGTGGGACGTAATTACTTAATGTCAATTGTAATAAAATTAAACGTATAGCATACTTGTGGGCTGCAGCTGAAAATAATTTCAAAACAAATTTCGATTAGTTTTCATCATTTTTATGAGCTAATATTGTGCTTTTAAATTACATAATATTGCTAATAAATTAAACACCGATTCACAGGCGTTTTAGCCGTTTCAACATTTGATTAACTACGCTTGAAATGAAGTTGAAATGTGAGCCAAATTAGGGTATTAAATTGGCTCACCTATATGTATGTCTGTGCGTTTGTGTATGATGTGATGCATATATGTATTTGTGTATGAGCTCTGTACGTATCTGTGTGTGTGTGTGTGTTGGCTTTATTTTTGTGTTGGCAGATTGCGTTGCCGGGGCAGCGGCATTATTAAATATGCCGCCTACTGCTCCGGCTACTGCAATTGCAACAGAGTTGTTGCTGTTGCTGTTGTTGTTCGTGCTGTTGTTGTTTGTTGGCATATGCCATGGTGTCACCGTAAACAACAGCAACAACAGCTACAATAACAAATATTACCAGGCAGGGCCTGACCGATTGCAATAATGACGTTGAAAAGGCAAAAGCCCAGCCAAGCCAAAAACTCGGGCCAACGAATTTTTCGCATGCAACAGCAACAACAAATTGTAACAACAACAACAATAACATCAACAACATGAGGTATATGCAAATCCGTATGCACATATGTATGTATGAGTGTCTGTGTGTGTGTATGTATGTATGTATGTTTTTTTTTGTGAATTATTAGATTGCCTGGAAAAATGCTGCTACGTCACAAACAAGAAGGCGACGTTGAACGTTGTACAACGACGTCGTTGCCGCCTTTTTGCCAACTTAATTACTTTTGAAATAGTTGAGCGCACACACACACATACACACACACACACACTCAAACGTACATACACAGAGACAGGCACATGAATAATGGCAATTGGTGTGTGGATGGATGGATGAATGGTTGACTGACAAGGCAGCACAGTCTGACAGCAGGAACAGAAGCAGAAAGAGAAACAGGAGCAGGAGCGGGATCAAGAGTAGGAGCAGGAGTTGTAGCAGCAAACTGAAACTGGAACTGGAGCCCCATTTCTGGGCATGCTCACATATGCTCAGGGCGCACGGTATTATTATATTTATTAGCAGGGAAGGGACAGAGACAGAGACGAAGGCAGGAACTGGGATATAGGGGCAGGTGATGGGAAAGGATCAGGGACAGGGACAGGGGCAGGACATGCGGAAGGAAGCCTTCTTTAATGCAGTTTATGTGCAGCTACGTTGTGCTCGTCAAATGCATTTTGATAATGGAGTTTACATACGCCTCACTTTTTCCACCCCTTCACCTGCCCACTTTCCCGCAGCCACCACAGACAGTTGGGGCAACTCAATTTTCGTGTTGCCATGATAACAACAACAAATACACAAACAACAACATCGACAGCAACAAATGTGAATATTGTTGTGGGAGTTTTCAAAGCAACATGATGATGAAATCATAAGTATCAGTGAACACAGATCATGGATAAAAAGAAGCATGTTTGTCTCATCTGTTCAAAGTTTACCAAAGGGCTTGAAGCATGGACATGTCCCTTGGCAACTTGCTCGATAACAGAATCATCGAGCAAAAAAGAGTCCTTTGATTTGCCTAATTCATTTGCCATAAAAAAAGATTGTGGAGATAGTAAATCTAGTTGAAGAGATAGAAAATGTTGAAGCTTTGGAAAATGTTTCATATTAATCACTCGAAAGGCAAACAATATTCTCAATTCCATTTTTATTACAATTCCGCTGAAATGTATGAAATTGGAAGTAGGAATAGCTCTGACATATAATATATAACATATTTATGTATGTACTAGCAGCTACACTTGGGTGAACAATTGTTAATAGCATATCTTTATCAAAAAATTTGCATTTAAAATATGACAATAACATTAATAAAATCTTAATAAATCTCCATTTACAAAAATTGTTAATATATTGCCAACAAAAACAATTTCCAAATATTATTCATGTTAATTTTTTTTTTTTTTTGTGGTGGCAATCGTGCATATTTAAAAAATATTTATATACATACTTAAATATATATATTATTTTTAAATATTTATGAACGATAACTTACAAAAATTTCCATGCATCAACTTAATAATACTTAATGCCTTGCAAAATGCAAACAAAGTAGATCAAGAACCAAAATGCAAAACTTTCACGCCGAATTCATGTTTATTTATTTATTGCACGATAAAAGTTGAAATCTTCGTTGGGCAAAAATTTCAACCTCCTAGCTCTTACCGTCTGCGTGCCAGAATTATTAGTCATTAAGTTAGAACAAAGAGTTTTGTGTATATTTACATATATAGATTTGAAAAAATTGCCGAATTATGCTAGGCCTGCAACTGCAAGATATTTATTTGTTGGCTGAAGAGCTTTGTTGAAGGGCTTTTTTGTTTTCGAGCTGCGTTCAGATTGAATGAATCACTCACTCACTCACACACACTCAGACTGATACTGGCAGAATGAATGCATGAATGCAAAATGTTTGAATGGCTGCGAATGCATTTCGGTTTGGTTGAAACATGAGCTGCAGCTTATCAGGCTGATGGCAAACAATAGCAGTAACTAATGGAAACTTGCAGCAGCAGAAACAATTATGCATTCAAGCCAGCTACATATATACATATGTAGACGATTAAGTAGAAGAAAAGCTGAAAAACTGACGCATAGACAAATTGACAGACAAACGGACGGGGATATGCTATTAATCTGTTTGTTACCATAGTTACCCGAAATGGGGACAGCAGCTGTCACTAAAAAATTACAAAACAACGCGCGATGTTCAAAAGAAAAACACTGAAAACATAAAAAACAACAGCAAAAAAAAAATGTACAAATACAACCACAAAAAGCTAACAATGTCAGTCGCAATGAAAATCAAAGAAGTATGAAAGACAAAAGACAGCTGATTGAAATTGAAGCACACACAAAGTGGCAGGATGAAGGCGACTTTATGATATCAGATATCAGAATTGTTGCTGCTGTTAATGCTGCTTCAACTGATAAGCCATTGATCGAAGTACTCCATAAAGTAACTGAGTGCGCTCACAATTGAAATCAGAGCATAATCATACAATCAATCCATCAATTGATGCCGTTTTGCTGCTTGTCTATGCATAATTCAAATGGTCATTCATCAAACTGCCAACTGCCGAGTTGCCAAGCTGCCGAGTTGCTGAGTTGCCTGGCAATGGCATCTGTAATGAACCATTTAAGACATCGTTGAGGTTTACTTGCCTCTCTCTATTCCCCTGCAGTCTCCACAAACCCCCGCCTAATGAGCTCGGTTGTCTCAGTTGATTGCCACATGTGGCATATCTGGTGCTGCTGTTCTTGTATCGCACTCATATCCTTAGCCAAATGTGATCCCTCCTTCTCTTCTCGTCCATTGTGTATCAGCATCATCATTTTTTATCGCTCAGACACGCCTAAAATGCCAGCAAGTCTCACTTGCACAATGTGGCGTATGATTAATGTCTTGTTGTAGTCTGCGCCCAGACACATTACGCATGCGCACAGTGTTGCAAGCAATGCAAAAGTCAGCTACAATCCAAGGAGTTTGTCACTATGTTGAACTTGCTTAAAATAACATAAATATTTTTGAGAGGCTATTTTGAATTTGATAGGTATAAGTTTTCTTATATCACAGCTTGGTTAATTTAATAAAATAATATTCATTAAAAATAAAAAAAAAGGTCCGGCTCCAAGTGTAAATACTTTTAATGGCTTAGATTATGATAGCTGGACCATGACATTTAATGCACATTGTGCTCAGAATGGCGATTTTTGAAACATGCTCTCGACTGTGTTTGCTTAGCAATTAGCAACAACACGCGACACTGAGAGATGGAGAGTCAGAAAGAGGGTGAAATGAAGAGAGAGTGAGAGAGAAACATATTATGGCTGACAGCTGGTTATTGCTGATGCAACAAACGTGACATGAATCAATTTGTTTGCCGTATCTGTATCGATGAGTCTGAGTGCGCGTGAGTACGAGTACTCGAACTCATCGTAATTTCACTTGAATACACACATCACATGTGAAAAGTGTAACAACATTTAATATACACACATACTCAAATAAAAGTTATTCTTAAATTCAAGGCTAAGATTCTTTGTTTCTTAAGCATGTATTCAGGATATTATTGTTCAATTATTGTTAATACGCGGATAAAGTAGCAACCACTCAGCAGTAATAAGTATATAGGATTTTTAATTAATCATATTTTAATAATTTAACTTTTGATACTGTTTGGAAGTGATTCTATCCCGGCATACCGAGTTTTTTTTTCTGTGTACGCACAGTTACAATATATTAACATGCATTAGTTTTGAATGAGATTTGAAAGCGAAACCAATGCAATACTTGTATGTATATTAATCTAATCCCGCTTTCATTTGCATCCCCTTTCATTTGCAGGCCGCCTCGCCGCGCTGGGAGCCACAGATCGCAGTGCTTTGTGAAGCCGGACAAATCTATCAGCCGCAATATCTGTCCGAGGAGGGGCGTTGGGTAACGGACCTCAGCAAGAAGACAACGGGCGCCACATGTTTGCGTGATAAAATGGATTTGCTTGATTACTGCAAGAAGGTAAGTCGAACGGGGCTCTAACAGGGATTGGGATTGAGATTGCGTTGCGGGAGTAAAACGATTCTAACAGGCACTGTAGATGGAGAGTGTGGGGAGTGTGGGGAGGGGAGAGTGTTTATAATGTGCAGCTGATTGAATTGAAGCCGCATGAAAATTGCTATTTGCATTCACTATTGCATTTACTTTGCATATGAAAAGATTTCCCCCGTCTCCCCCATGACAAAACGTAATTTTATGGCCTGGCTAACGCTCAAGTGGCTAGCCGCAAGCAGCAACAGCAACGCGAATGAGCCACAGCACTGCCAGCAGCCTGGCCTGGTCTGGTCTGGTCTGGTATTGGTATCCATCTTCCATCTTCCAACTCATCCCCAGGCAAAGTGCCACTCAAAATGCAGCAACATGAAAGGCAATAAATCAAAAGAGTCAGCAATAGCAACAGCGAATCAGAGCCCAGCTAAAAGGGCATTGGTTGCAGGTTGCAGCCATATGAGACGGGCTAAGAGGGGTGAGGGAGAGGGAGGAAGAGAACTGAAACTGGAACTGGAGTTGGCAGTTGGCAGTTCGATGCTGGTTGCTGGTTGCTGGTTGCTGGGTGTGTGTGGCATCAACAATTTAATTTGCGCAACGTTGAAAGCGTTTACATTGAGACAACATTAAACGACACTTAATTAATTTTCCATTAATTTTTGCATTTTTCGCTTTTTGCATATGCTCTCTCACACTTCACCTCCCACTCTCTCTCCCGGCTTCAGTTTATTCAACACGTAGACTGATGGCCCCATCGCTTCACACACATGACGCATACGCCGTGTTGCCGTTGTCGTTGTCGTTGTCGTTGTCGCCACCATAAATTGATATGCCATTGGCAATGACGCCTGCCTGCCTGCCTTTGGCTTTTTTAATTAAATTTCTTTGGCTTTCACTGGCTAATGTAGCGTTCGTTTTTTCATTTTCCCCCTCAGTTACTATTGTTCTCTGTGCAGCACGAAGCACTCAACAATAGTCCATAAATGTGGCAATGCATCGGGCAACGAGCAGAAGCCAAATGTCAAACGGAGCTGGAATAAAGCTGACAACACACACAGCGTACATAGTTCGCGTCCTTGTCTTCACTTCCTTCCCTGCCCCCTTGTCTCTGCCCACTTTCTTTTATATTCCGCCGTGGCTCTAGTGATTGACACAGACGACAGTGTTAAGTGAATTGTGAACGCAAATAAAATCAGACAACAAACGAGAGAGAGTCACCAGAGCTTGAGCTCAATAAGTTTTTCAAATTTCCATTTCTGACCTTTGAGCTATGTGAATGGCAAGTAAAGCACGAGCTCAACGACAGCCATATGGATATGAAAATATGAAAATGAAAATGAATACAAAATTGCATTTACGACAACCAAGTTATGAGTGTAAATGTGAATCTGAATGTGAGTGTCTCTGTCCGTGTCTGTGTGTGTATGTAAATGCACATGTTATTGCTAAACTGATTTGTTTGCAATTGCAAGTAAAGTAACCTATACACACAGAAGGCGCAACAGGAATTTAATCACAAATGGCCACCGATTCATTACATCGTAAAAGTATTTCAATATTCTGCATAACAATTTGTACTGATTTACCTTTATGTCCAATGATTTAAGCTCCAATTTACGAGCTTAGTTTTCATTAGGTCCTGAAGTTTGCTTTCTATTCATAAATACGGACTTAAAGTGAGTCTTGACTCGAATGACCGTAGTCTGTTCAACTCAATTTGATTCAGTCTCTATAAATCACTTTGGCAAACATGCCACATTTCCTGCCAATCGTATGAAAAAAGAACTTTCATCCTTGTGATTAACGTTGCATTGTATTATTATCTATTATACTACTAAATCGCATTAAGATCGAATAAATATAATGAAATTAATGGTTGTTTTAAGTTTCTTAGCAACGCAAGCGCCAAAGAGTATGCAGTAATTTTTGTTTTTGGGATCTTAACTGTAATTATCTCACTTGTTTTGATATCCGTTAAGTTTCAAGTTAGTTTTCAATGATCAAACAACACAAATCGAAAGGCAAATCACAAAATCATTGAAGTGATCAAACTCTTAGAAGGCATATGGTAAATGTGAAAATTGAATTAATTAATATCATATATGCAGAAAAACTCTGACAACGTCGGCTTATGACAGCTAGTTCTATCATATTTCATTTTAGCTGAGTCCTTGAATATGCTTTGAGATTTGAGTTTCTGTAGCTGGAACTCATCTATTAGTCATATCTTGGTGCTGGTTCAAGGCTAAGAGTCAACTTTAACATTCAACTGCCTGTCTGACTGACAATTTGTGTGTCTTTCTGTCTTTCTGTCTGTCTAACAGTATGTCTATTTTTGCCAAAAGTCTAAGGCACATCCTTATCACCATAAGGATGATTCTAATGAGCCTTGTGGGATGTCAAAGCTGTCGCATTTGATTTTGACACGCAAATTTGTTGCGACCTGGTGGTGCCACGGCCGCTGCTGTTGCTGTCATTTTGCCACAACATAAATCAAATTACACACACACACACACTCACACACACATGTGTGGTCATAAATAAGGTACTCGTATGATGGTTGATGTGGCTGTGGCACATATTTTATTGGCCTTTCATTTGCATTTTATTTCGCATCGGCTTTCGCTGAAATGTTGTCAGCCTGCAAATTGCGTGTGTTGGAAACGTATTTTATAATTATGTTAATTTATTTATTATGCTTAATTTATTGGAACATGTTTTTGATGCTCTCTCTCTCTCTCTTCATTTTCTCTCCTCTCCGTCGGTCTCAAATTGTAATAAAAATGCAATATACTCACCATAATAACAATATTAAGGCAAAACACAAGCACAACAGATGACAAAAACAAAAGATAAATACTAAAGCAAATTAAATTGCCTTTGCTACAATGCTACAATAAAAACAATCCTATCAGAGACTAGAAGTATAACTGATTAAATTTTAATTTTAGTCAAATAAAATTCCCTTGTAAAGATTTCAATTTGCCGCTTGTTATGCTATAAATTGTGAACAAAATTGATAAAAGCAAAACAGAAAATAGAAAATAAAGTAAAGAGAATGGAATTTGTCTTTGATCAGCCCTTGCATAGATAAGCGCAAATTAATTGCCCTTTAACTGGGCCGCTCAAGAAAAGGGAGCAGAAAGAATTGCAATGTATTGGTTCAGTGTACACTGAACGAATTGGGGTGAAGGTAAGTTAGGGAATAATTGAGTTGTAGCTTAAATCAAATCAAATACTGATAAAGTCTGTCAGCAACTTAGCAAATTATGATGACAACATTTAAGATAAAGATTATTAACGAAATCTTTGATGCTAAGTATACAAATTTCAGTTGTCTTTACATTGCTTGCAGTGTACAGTAAAGCCTGTCCGAAACACCGAAGAGAAGAATTGCGAGGCACATTTTAAAAGTATTTTGCAAAATACATATTTAAATGCAGAATATTTATATCGATTAATGTCGGTACTCATATTATGGCTGTTAACGATAAATATTCACTTATTTACAAGCTCATTGTACTCATGGTTATAATAACTTAACATTTGCAATTAATAAATATCGTAAATATTTCTTTACTTAAATCCGTGAAAAAAATATATTTTCAAACTTAATTATAAACTTCTTGACAAATTATGTGACTTATAAAATGATTTACTTTTGATTTCAAACAAAACATTGCCGCAAATACAAAAAAACGAAGAAAGGTTGTCTTCGGCACATTTAAGAAATAATTTAATTATTATTATTTAAAGAAAAGCAGAAACCTGTATTTACGTTTGTGCAACGTAACGTATTTGGGAATGTTTCAATGCTTCATTGGCAATATTTAGTTACCATCATAATTCATTTACTTATAGATTAAGTACAACGTTTCTCACAGCCAGACTGGCTAAAATTTAGCCGTAATAATGGTGCCATACAACAAATGTTGCCTTTTATTCTAAGTTTAATAAGTGGTACTTCATATCTTCTTAGTTCAGTTTTCAGTTGAGGCCTTTTGAAATATAAAACTATTATTAAATGCCATTGAGAGCATCAAAGAAAACTAATGACGAAAACAACAAAAACATGATGATCCTCAGCAAATGTGATGTTCTGCATTGTTGGAAGTCGATTAGTAATCACAAGTGCTAGGCAACTCAGCACTTTATGCTAATTACCCCAAGAGCCGAACCACGCGGCGTATACGCATCGAAGTGCTGAGTGCGTTTAGCTGAAGAAGGCGCAATATTCGAGAATATTAGACTGCTTACTCGTACTCGTTTGAATTTCACAAAACTCAAACGCACACGAACTTTCCTCGCAACGGGCGCTGGAGGATGACGAGGAGAGGACAATGTCGAATAATCCCAATCCATGTCCTAGCCAAAAGCGTTAGCTGCTTCATCTTCGACTGCGCTTCACGTACACGCAATTTTCAATCCGTGCACTTTGTTCGCCTCCCGTTCCGAATATAGCCTCAATAGCCTTGAACTGTGCCCTCCACTAACGAATGCCCAAAAATTAAAAACGGAAATAAACACAACCCAGAGTAATGTAGAAATGATTGACTAGAAAATACCCAGCAAAAGTTTAATACAATTTTGTAAAGCCTATATCAGTCCTTCAAAATCGTCTAATAGTATGTAAGTTTTTTAGCCAAAAAACAAATTGTCAATATCCTTTCGAATGCCAAAAATCATTTCAGATTTTTGATAAAAATGTTTTTATTTAATTTATCGCTAGTTCTTTAAAGCAGTTCTCTTTAAAATCACTATTGATTATTGGAACAGGCCTGCTTAGTAGATATCCACAAGAGTAACTGGTTCTGAAAATTCGTTACCCGTATAAAGTTTCAATTCGTCGTCTGACATTTGTGCAATTGGATTATCCACCTTATAACCAATTCGTAGGGTATACGAAAGAGCGGAGTGGAGCTCAGAGCTTTGGTCGCCATTAATGTCAAGCGTGGGGCAAAGCCAAATTGATGCTGAAGCGACGTGGCAAGTAAATTGCATTCAGCAGGAGACTGTGTATGTGTACGTGTGTGGGTGTGTGTGTGTGCTGCAGATTTCCTTAAACATTTGCTCGCTTTTTAATTTGGCTATTTTTAGTGCAGAGCAGCTGCAGCATATATGTATGTATATGTACACACATATGTATGTGCACATAGAGTTTACGCTCACTTAATTCTCGCACATTTATATACATACATACAAATATATATATGTATGTATACTCATGTGTACACATAAAAAAAAACAGAAGGCCGCTGTGGCACATTCATTTTCCTCTCCACTTCATTCTATTCAATTCGCATTTACCTTACCCCCATTCCCATTCCCATCCCCATCCCCGCTCCCTTCTCCTCTCACTCTCTCTCACTCACTTTCTCTCTCTCTCTATTCGCACCCCCTTCGCCCGAAATGCAGTTTGCTGGCAAAATAAATCAAGCCGCACAAAAGTATGCTACACTTCTTTTCAACAGTCGTTCAAAATTTTTTACGGCGGTCGCAAAAAGAAATTAATTAAATAAAACCTGTTGTCCTTTGTAGCTGTTGTTGCTGCTGTTGTTGCTGCTGTTGTTTGTTGGTTGCGGATTGTTGAACTGGTTGCGCTTTTTGGGGCCCCACCAAGTGCCAAGTGCAGCATAACATATTCATTTAAGTATGTGCATATTTGAATGTTGGTTTTCATTTTTCATTTGGTTCGCCTTATTTTGGTTTTTATTTCTCTCTCTCTCTCTGTTTGCAATTCAAATGGAAATTAATTAATTTGCAGCTGCTTTAACCCCGCCTCCCCACTCTCCACTCTCCACTCATCGCCATCAACTGGAATCCAGTTAAATATGCCATGGCCAGCAAATGTCCCTGGACACCAACTCCATTTGATGGGATTGGGACTGGGGATGGGATTGAGATCGGGATTGGGGTTGGTTTGGGATTGGGACTTTGCTGGAATGCGGCATTTATTTGCTTTGCGGCGTTTGGTGTCATTGGCTGGCCAGAAACCTTCGCTGTTTTTCCTGAGTTGTTGTTATCATATTGTTATTGTTATTGCTATTGTTGTTCTGTTTGTTGTTCGGAATTGCAGTAATGAGTTAAATTACATATTCCACAAAAACACGATGGATGTTGGATGTTACGACACAAGCTGTTGTTGGCTTTGTACTCATTTGCATTGAACAAGCATTGATTTTTGGCGTTTTGTAAACATTTCCCACAAATGTCGAAGCCGCCAACAAACGCGAAATTATAAATATTTTAATTTTTTCATGCAAATATAGCGTGCTATAGAATTTTCCAACAATTTTCTATACATTCGACGGCTGATTAAATTCAATTGTAACGTATTGTAAACTTTTGTCTATTTCTTTATTTTTCTTTTGCTGCTTTTATAATGAGATAAGATAAGTTGATTATTTGTATTAAAACTATAATATTTATCATCAAAATGGAAATACATTTTAAGCATAATATTTTTATGTGCTTTTTGCAATTTTCTTCTCAATTTCAAAATGTTTAATCAACAATTTTCTACATGAAAACGACAAGTTAATATTCTATTCTATTTTTTTAGTGTACTTTTGACAATTGCAAAACATTTAATCAGCTTTGTTTATTGATACCTTTTAACATTAGTTTGTGTTTTTAAATCTTATAATCTTTTGATTCATTTCCTGAAGACTAAACATTTTTACTCTTATTAATTCGGACATCAATATTTATACTCGTATTCTAAGCTGAACTTGTAAGATTCCATTGAAATGCAATAAAAACAATAAGCGGAGTACATTGTTTATGACTTGTAGATAAGCATTACTGATACACAAATGCTCACACATACACACACAAACACACACAATTACAAACATCCACAGAGATACATTGAAAAAGATACAGTCAGTAACTGGAAGCAACACAATGGTTCACTGTTGAACCTTTGATAACCTTCCTAATTAACGAGATGAGGACGACTTCATGTCCCTCCCTTCACTTTCTTTCCCTTCCGATCCCTTCCCCTCCGCTACACTTCCCTCCCACGCCTTCGCCTCATCCTCAGTTAATGAGATTTTGCGACAAATGAGCTTACATCTATATATAAATGGGTGTGTGTGTGTGTGTGTGTGGGAGTGGGTTGCCAAGCATCTAGATCAACTATTCCAATATCCAGTTACCATTCCTTAGCCCCTCAACAGTCTCTGCTCTTTAAGCTGACCACCGACTGATTCTGGCAAGTTAATGCAGTTAATTGAATTTAGATGCGATTTATGTTTCACAATGCAATTTACTCGCTTTAATGTTTATTCACAGGCAGGCAGACAATCTATAGCACAAAACAATTAAACTATGCCATCCATTAAGATACAATGCGTACTGTATTGTTGATTTTTATCATATTTTTGCGTCTTTGACTTTCGTGTTTATGGCCAAAGCAGCCGACACACCATTAACTGTATCAGATTTGACCAAGACAAACTCGTCGTTAATTAGCTAAGCTCAGTTGATGAATTCTTTATTTGCGGGAATTTGAATTTTGATTTCAATCCGATTTTAACTTGGTTGTTAAATCGACAACCAACTGAATATTTGCACTTTTCTATTAATAAGTTCTTCAAGCTCTCCAGAACAAAATTGGAAATTGAGAAAACATTTCAATTATAAAACCACTTATTTCTAAGTATTTTTTTTGAAAGTCGGGTTGGCTAACTATAGGTACAGATTTATAGTCCATATTGACACCAAATCTTTTATTTTTTATGGCTTTTGTTTTTTTTATATTAAATTTAGAAAATCAGATTAAAGGCGAATATTTTTTTTATTATTCGCTCATTTCATCTATCTATCAGTTCGCTAATGGAAACTATTAAAAATTATATAATTAATATTTATTAAGCTTTAAGCTTGGTTTTCAAAGTCGGCAAAGTAGGTGACAATATTTCGAACCAACTTGACATCGAACAGAAGTTCTGTAAATATTCTTTGAAGTCCACAAATAAAAATGGCATATTCAATCATTTCATTTTTATGTTGTAGTCACTGGTAATGATAATTCAATGAATTTCATTTATTAATGCATTAAATACAAGTTGAGTGTGAGTAGTGAGTATTGAATAGTAATTGATGAATAGTGAGTGTGGCATTCAAAGGCTAATTACTCGTGTTCGCTGCGAGCAGACATCAATCAAAGTACTTGTAAAGTGAATTAATAATTGAGGAGTGAGAGACGGAAGAGGAGAATATCGTTTACAAAAAACATAAAGTTATCCGTAAAAAGAGAGCGAGAGTGAGAGAAAGAGAAATAGAGAAGCGGAAATCAATTGCATTTCTATTGCTGTTTTGCAATTGGCACTTGAATTAAGTTGCCTCAAAACAGGACACGGTGAGTTGCCGTTAATCGGTGCTCCTAACGGTGTTAAAGGACACAGCTAATGTGCTCCTGGTGGTGTTGGTGGACTTTGTTCTTGTGCCATATACATACATACAATGTAAATGAGTAAGTATATTTATGAAATGTTTATAATTAAATACCGCATGGCCATTGAAAGCCAGTGAACTGGCAAAAAGTAGTTTAGTCGCGTTTGCTCAGCAGCCAACGAGGCAAACAAAACACTACAAATACAAACACACACACACACACACACATGTGTGTATGCACACATGTATGTATGTGTGTATAGTTATAGCTAAATATAGTTGCCCAATACACAGACCGCTAAAGATAGAGTGAGAAGATGAGAGAGAGAGAGAGAGAGAGAGAGAGAGAGAGTGATAGGCAGACAGATATGTTTACATATATAAGTACATTAGGCCACAAGTAACAAATGGGTCTGGGACTGAGCCTGAGCCTGAGCCCGAGCCTCAGCATCAGCCCAGTCCTTAAATGGCTGCAAAATTACACAGCAGTGAGCATGTGGCCCAGCGGTGGGTGGGCGGCTCATTTGGGCTGCCCATTGGTGGGCGGATGCCGCCAAGAGCCGAGTGTGGAGAGGGGAGTGTGCGAGGGACATTTGTGCAGCGGCCGAGTCTTAATTCAATTGTTTGTAACGTTGCGAGGCATTTAGGGCTAAATGCTTGCTAACACATAATGCCCATTAAAGGTGATGTATTGCATGTTTGCTACATATACAAAACTACACACATACATACATGTGGAAACTGGGTATGAGCTGGGAAAACTGTTTGGAGAGCGGGCGCAACACAAAACTGACAAAGGAAAAAGGCTCTAAGTTGGACACTTCCGTTTTTTGGTCAACCAAATGGATAACTGGGGTGTAATCCCGGTCAAGATTGTTATATGGAAAAACTATAATGTATATTAGTATACCAGAGCAGCGTATAACACTTCAATTGTGCTATAGTGAACAGTGTGCTATAATATCATTCAGTTATTCTAGTATTCAAGTATCTGGCAGCCTTTCTCGCTCGTTGTACATATTTGATGAGCTGAATAATGTAATCGATAAATCGATTGGTAAAACGACAAGCAATTGATGGAAAAAAACAGCAAGTTAGTCCTATTGAAAATCACTTAAGGTATGCACAGTGTCTTGAAAGTAAAACATTTAAAAAGTCATTATACATGGCGTATACGCAATGTTTGTGGAGGCGAAATTAAAAGCGAAACTGAATGCGTTGCCTCTCTGGCCGAGAGCGCTTGTCAAAATGAACTTTAAATAACGCTCACGCACAGATGCAAACAAACACACACACATACACACACACAAACACATACTCACCCATAGAAACAGGCAACTTATAAAGTGTTTACTTGGCCTATTTGAAAAAAATGACTTTGTGACACTAAAGTTTAAACTAACGCAACAAAAAGTCTCTTGCAAAACCAGCAACAACAACAACAAAAAGAAAACCATCAACAACAACAAAAACAAGAAAACCAACAACAACCACATACTTAAATGGAAACAACATAACATTTAGCCATTTTGTCCTTATTGCTTTCTATGTATGCTTACTGTATCTATATATGTGGGCCAGGGTGTGTCTTTGTGTGTGTGTGTGTTTGTGTGTGAAAGGTACATGTCGTAGGGAAAATTATTTTTACAATTTCAATGTCAACGCGCAGAGGTCCAAACACGCGCGAAGGCCGAGTGCCCAGGGAGGTAGAAGGCGGCGAAGGGGGACGAAGACACGGAGGCACGGAGGGAGTGAGGGCGGGAGGGCAGAAGACAAGGCAGGGTCAGGGGAAGTGGAAGTGGAAGAGGAAGAGATGATGGCCACAGGGCATTGGGTGAGCGAGCAACTAACTAACGTCCGCGTTGACTTAACTAAAAATACATACATAAAGCCGACTTTTAAACTCAATCCAAGTGTTGTTGTTGATGGTGTGGGCGTGGCACTGCCAGCAACGGTAAAACTTAAATAACAACAAGCTCGACGGCGTGTGCAAACAAATGCCTTTGGGGCCCGGGCCACGCCCCCATGGACTTCAAACCGCGCACACAAAACAAAAAAAATAAAATTGAATTTAAAAAACAAAAACCGAAATCAAAACAACAACAAAAAAACAGAAAAAACAGTGGAAAATGCAAATAGAAAGTTGCCACAAAATGATTTGAGAGGACACGCACGTGGGTGGGCATGGCAGAGGAGAGAAGTGGTGAGGGGAGGCGGCCCGAAGAGGGGAAGGAGGCGGCCCGGTTGGCAAGTGAAGGTGGAGAACTGTGCGCTGCGGCCTCATGTCAATGCCGCATTAAAAAATCATTTTCAATAACGCGCTCGGCTGCAGCACCTCACAGATACATACATACACACAAAAACACACACACACACACACACACACACACTCATACTACACTCAGACACAGACACACACTCACAAGTCGATTGTTTGCATTTTGCCTGCATTGACAATCACTTGGGGCTTGCTTTACATACATAAATACATACAAACATTCATACATTCATACATCAATTTTAACACACGTACATATATTCTTTATTCGCATCACCCCAAACAACAACTAAAATAGAATACTGTCAGCTGCAATCATCTCAAATTTGCGCCACGTGGTATGCAACGATTTTTTGTTCTCTGTTTTTGAGAAGGAAACAAATTTGATCTTAATATGAGCTGCTTTAAATAAAAACATTTTTAAAAATTATAAATAAAGATATCATTATGTTTTATATTTACTTTTGTTTTCCAACTGTTGTCAATTGTTATTATAAACTCTGCAAAAGGAAGCTAAATGTATTTGTGTACCTTGACAATAACTTTAGAATAAGGTTTATTATGTTGCATTTAAATAATTGGCAGGAGAATTCGAATTTTAATGAATAACTATTAAATCAGTGAGCCTTAAAAATTGAATAAAGGAACTGAGAAATTCAGTGATAAACTGTTGAATGAAATACAATGCGAGAAATCAATCAACTCATATTTCACAGATTAAAAAAAAATAATAATCTCTGTGTGTGTGAACTTTGCATGGTTGCAAGGGTAAAATTATAATTTATCTTTATATGAAATTCGAATCTCTGCATAAATGCTCAATTAAAATATATTAGGCAGGCCTTTTTTATTATATAGATCAATTTCCATGGTTGACCAATTGTGAAAAGCTTTTATCTCAAAAAATGGAAATTAAATGGAACTGTGTAATTTGCTAGATGGAAATTTACGTGAATAAATAAATAGACAGACACGACAGCTATTATGAATAGGTGAATTTATCTTAAAATCCTAATAAAGCAAGAAAAATTGGTTGCAATTGCACTTAAATTTCGTTTGAGATGGTACATAAATGGATTAAATATACAAAGATATACGCATAAAAAAAAGTACATTATCCTGGGTGTGTGTGCGTATCTATCTCAAGCCACTCGAGCCCAAAAATACAACGTATCTTTCAAGGACAAACGTGAGGTTGTTAATGATGATGACAACAACAACAATAGCAATGCCCGCCATTTTGTGTTCAATATGTGGGACGCAATATTGTTTATAAATGTTTTGTTCCAACTGTTGTTTTTGATGCCGTTTCTATTGTTGTTATTGAAACTTGTCTAATTGCATTGCTCAAGGATAAGCACATGCACGCTTAACAATAGCAACAACAGGCTCGATTTGTATGTGTGTGTGTGTGCGCATTGTTGAGGGACAATAGCGAAATGTCAAGTTTAATTGTTTGTCTGTCATTAGCGCACACACACACATAGAAACAGAAACAGACGCTGTGGGAGCCGCGCTTTTTTTTTGCTAATTTTATACAATTAAATTTGCTTTTCATTTTACCCACGCATACATATGCAAGTCACTTGTGTGTGTGTGTGTGTGTGTGTGCTTATGGAAACAAAAGAATCAAATTCTGTTACAATAAGTTGCGCTGCGTGTATATGTGTATTTGTGGCAAGCTCTCTCGAGCGAAGCACTTAAACAGCATCACGCTCGGTTGAATATGTTTTGATTAAGCCAAGTAGAACGAACACATTTTAGCCGGGCCAAGCCAAGTCCCAGCCCAGCCCAGCTCAGCTCAGTTCAGTTCAGTCAGGACGAACCGAGAGACGCGACGAGACGAACTGCCGAGGGGGGAGAGGAAGAAAGTAGTGGGCTGGGTTTTAGCCACGACACCCATGAGCCCAGAGCTGAAGCTGAAATTCCCCTTTCCTCGCGCTCACGCACTCTCTATCTCTCTCTCTCTCTCTCTCTCTCTCGCTCTACATGTGTACGTGTGAAAGTGCTTGTGTGTGTGTATGCGTGTGTGTTGGTTTGCGCATTCGGTTGGCACGTTTATATACTCCAACGACCAAACAAATGGTGGACTCACAGTCAACCGCAGGCAGCAACAACAACAACAACAACAAGAACAACAAACAACAAAAACTGAAACAACAACAACATAAACAGAAAATAGGCGCTGGTCAGGCAGAGGCTTTTCTGTGAGTGATGTCGTCGCCATCGTCATCGCCGCCATTGCTGCCACTGCCCCTGCTGATGATGTGCGTTTTTACATTTGCCTTTAAATGGCAACTTAACGGCGGGGAGATGGGCAGAAAGGTGAAAGGTGAATGGGAAAACGGGAATGGGGAAAGGGGATACTCGTTTATCAATTCGCACGCACGCAATGGAGATGCGGCACCCAAAGCATGGAACGCACAGTGGGCCAACAAATTAAAGAACTGTTTATTGAATGTCTTGACTTTAATTATTGCTCTGTTTATACGGAGAACATTTCGCTAAATCTTTACTTGAAAAGTTACCAAAAGTGTTTGTACTAACTAAACACCATTTCATGTACTCGGCTAGCACACAAAGAAGTTTATAATGAATTCAAACTCATTTCCTAAAATAATAATAAGGGGTTATCCACTTGATATAAAATCAAAATATCTAATACTAACTATATGCTAATCAAACTGAAATTTAAATAGGCATATAGGCCTGTATATTCTTATAATTACCCCGGTGATCAAAATATTAGCTGAGAGCTATAAAAAAAACCGCATTTCAATCAATTATTTTGTTCTTGGCTTAAGAAAATCTGAGAATACCGAACTTTTGACAAAGTATAGTTTTCTTTGTTTATGACAGAGTATTGCTCATTTTCTTAAAGACTGTACCAACTTTAAAATAAAACATGATGATGGTCTTTAAGGTTACCTAAAGATAGATATATTTATATTTTTATATATTTATAGTTCCCATACACAAATATGTACTTATTAACCTGTTATAACCTGTTGAATGCAATTGATTTCATAAACTCTTCTAATCTACTGTTGTACATGTCTCTCATACAAACATTGGTAATATATTTATTGCATGAACTGTTTTAACTATTTTTAATACTACTTATATTTAAAAATTATTATGCAAATTTGTAGAAATTAAAATAGTTATTAGCTGCTTCACGAATAAGAAATAGTTTATCATAAATATAAAAATTGTTTATTGTAATATAAATATAAATATTATATATATCGAACATAAATGTATTGAATTTATCCTTACCATTTAAATCAATCAATTTCTTGCAATTTTTTGCATATGATAAAATGTGTTTTGTCTATTTTCATTTAATTTATAAATATATTATTCAACAATTGAAGCAACAAGAATTTTTGATGAAGACCCAAAAAATGTTAAATGTTTGGAATTTGTAAATGTATTTGATGTGAGTACCATAGTGCCTTTTATGCGTTTATATGTGTGTATTGTCCACACACATATACACACACAGCATGGGGCCTTGCTTTATTTTTTTGAGTATTCAGTGTATGGTCTGTACAGTGTACACTGTTCAGCGTGGTCTTGGATCTTGGGGTGGGCCTTTGGGGTTTCGGTTTTCAGTTTGACTTGACATGCATCAGCATCATTATATTGTGCTTTAATGTTTTATTTAGCCCGGTTGCCAACAGCTACGGCAATACATCGCATACACAGTCGAGTCGGACTATGGGCCTAGTGGACGCCAAAAGATGTGGCAAAAAGAGGGTACGAAAAGGCAAGGGGAAGGCGGAGGGAAAAAGGCCGATGGATGGGTAAAAAGAACGGGGCACGGGAATGGCAGGGGACTGTCTCTGTCTGGCCTTAGCAAGCGGATCGTAGCTTATGTGCCGTTTGCACTCATATTATGTTGTGTGTGTGTGCTTGTATGTGTGTGTGTGTGCCATTTGCAACGAAACACTCAAACAACATTTAAAAAGACCTCATTTTCATGAGCTGCTGCTGTTGCTGCTGCTCTCTCTTTCTCTCTCCCTCTCTCTCTCTCTTTTTCTGCTCGGCACTCGGCACATAATTGTTTGAAACAAATGTAGTGCACACATACTCGAGCACACACACACACAGACACAAACAAACATATAAGGCACACATGAACATGTGGCACGTGGCTGTGTGCGATATTTTATTAGGCCATTCAGTTAGTCAGTCATTTAGCCAGTCAATCAAACCGGGCGGCCAATTAAACTTTTACTGCTCGTTGGCCAAACAAAAACGCATCAAATGGTTGGCTAAGCAAGCGCAGACAATGAAACTGAAACCTATAAATATCTAATGATTTAACCGCTTACGCTCTATGCTATCCCCAAGGGGGACGCACATAATGAATATTTTTAGACGAAAAAACTTGCGAATATATAGCCAAAGTGGCGTAAACTGATACAGCTAAAGTTACACAGGAAAAATATTTAAGAGATTCCAACATCAATCCTCTAAGAATCCAAGGCACTTCACTAGTAACTGTTGAACTAATACTACGATATCTAAAAAACTTGAAAACATATAAGCGAAAAATGTTTTAGCTCTCAGGGCGTGCTATAAAGTTTTGAAATCGATCAATTGGGGGCATGGTCAAGTTAAAAAAAACACATTATTTTTCTAGTAAATTCGATGATATTACATAAAAAATGTGTTTTCCTAAGATGAACAACTTTTTCTGATTCAAAAGTTTGTTATTTCAAAATTTCAGACTGGAATCAAATATTTTCGGCTTCTTTTCTTTTCTAGCTCAGTCTATTTTATTTTATCTACAAATATTTGCATACATAGCTTTTATTTAACCAATCTATACTGAATTCAAATGTAAGACAAATATATTTTAAAATCACGAATTTTAAGCTTCCTATTTTAAATGATTTTTTTGTTTTCCCGATACAGATACAGTTATAATCGTAGATAAATAGTAAAAGCTATAAATTAAACCTGGTTGACTGCTAATCAACATTTGAAGCGATCGAAGCGCACGAAACGTAAAATGCCAAGTCTCTTTCGATAGATCCTTGAGATTTTAAATGTGCACATTACGCATACGCCAAGTGTTCTGCACAACAATGGAACAAAACGAATTGAAAACTTTGATGCCCACTCAAAGGCACTTTTCTCTATATATATATTTGTATGTATGTGTGTGTATGAAGTCTGCCCCAATTTGACGATATGTCCGTGTGTTTGCTTTTGAGTGTGTGTGTGCAACAGTGAGGCGTCAAAATCGAAGCCAAGGATTTTGGGTGCACTCAATTTACATGCCTTAAAGTGCTACACACATACACTCACACATATTCACACACTCATTTACACGCACACTCGCACAATTGACAACAAGCAGCTGTCACTTGGAACAACTCAATCAAGATGATAATTTCGTTGTAGTTGCTAAGCACCAAAATAGCACAAAACCAAGACTCACACACACACGCTCATACAAAGTCGAATAAACATTAGCATTAGTTAAAGTATTTGTTTTTACTTGTTGTTGTTGTCATGTTGTTGCCCAAGGGAAAATACCGACGCTATTGAATTCCATTATGAATGTTACATGAAGAATACAAAAGTTTTCGACTTCGATAGAAAAAGTAATTGAAAATCAAAGGAGTGAAATTCTGTGTTTAATTTCAACTGATCAAAGTTGTTTTTTCCTGTACTTATAAATTTAGTTTTTATGGATAAACTCTGGTCTTCATTCTACAAATTTGAATATTATCTGGAACTCAGCATACAAATTCAGGAATAAATTTAATTTCAAACGATATCAGAAGTTCAATAATCTCTGATTTTATTAAACAGATAACAAATATTAAATGTTCTTATAAGAAATTTGAGCTTGATTATAATGTTAATTAATTTTTTGCCTATTTAAATGCTAATTCATTGTCAGTTTATCTGCAAATGGTACAATTAATATATAAAAATTAAATCACACTCGTTCTTCAGAAAGATCCGAGCAGTCATTGAATTATGAACATTGACCAAGAGTCATTCAACTATTACTATTTGACTCACTTCTATTTCTGTTCTCGCACTCTCTTTCAGGCCTATCCCAATCGAGATATTACCAATATTGTGGAGTCGTCGCACTACCAGAAGATCGGCGGCTGGTGTCGTCAGAGTGCCCTGAATGCGGCCAAGTGCAAGGGAGCCCATCGCTGGATCAAGCCATTCCGCTGCCTGGGTGAGTACATTCAAATGAAGTCCTGCCACTTGAACAGCTGCCACAAATGTGAACCATCTGCTCTATATTACAAACAACACACAAACACAAACAATCATAAATACATACTAATGATGGGATGATGTGAAACGAACTGAACGAATCGAAACGATTGGCAACTCGTTTGTCTTCAGAAGGACCATTCCAATCGGACGCGTTGCTGGTGCCGGAGGGCTGCCTCTTTGACCACATACACAATGCATCCCGCTGCTGGCCATTCGTGAGGTGGAACCAGACCGGAGCAGCTGCCTGCCAGGAGCGCGGCATGCAGATGAGGAGCTTCGCCATGTTGCTGCCCTGCGGCATCTCGCTCTTCTCGGGCGTCGAGTTCGTCTGCTGCCCCAAGCACTTTAAGAGTGAGTACTTAGTGGGTACTCGATACTCAATACACTTACAAAAATATGCCAGTACTTACATTTTTACAAACGTTTTAAAATTTTAAGATTGCGGTGCACTAATATTCTTGAATTAACTACGAAACGAGATTAAATTTAAAAGTCCGACTTACTACTCCTATGACAGCTATATAGTATAGTAGTCCGATTTTAACCAACCTTAGTCGAAATATATGTTCCATATAATCTGTGAGTTTGGTTGAAGTTATAAAATAAACTTGAATATGAGAATGTTTTGAACTAGGTGCAAGTACACTTTGGGATACGATTATTGAGAACTTAATCCCAAAACGTACTGAATTCTAGAATAATTTTATTCTTAGATTTTCGGGATAGCGAAAAGCGAACTGAGATGAGGATTTTGTACTCAGTTTTGGAAATTTCGAACTTAGTCAGCTTTTAAGATCATTTGTACTTGAAAATCCCCTATTTAAGTACGGAAATCTTTTTCTATTTATTTAGTTAATTATTATTTTATTAATTATATTTATATTTTATCAATTTAATAATTTAATTTTAATTATTTTTTTTATTTTTATTTATTTATTTAGTTATTAAATTATTAAATTACTTATTTTAATTGATTTAAAAATTATTAATTCAAATAAATTCATATTCAATAATTTTTATTTCATAATGAATTCAATTTAATATTAATTATATAATAGTCAAATTTAGTAATAGTAAATTTGGGGATATTCGCAAAATCACAATTTATTTAATACTCGATACCTAACCGAATATTCCTCACTCATATGTTCTGGTACACTCCACAGCCGATGAGATTCGTGTGAAGAAGACCGATTTGCCCGTGATGCCGCCAGCGCAGTTGAAGAATGACAACATCAACAACAACAACAACATTAATAACAATAACAACAATGTCAATAACAACAACAATGCCAACGATGAGCTGAGTGTGAATGAGGACGATGAGAGCAACGACTCCAACTACTCGAAGGATGCCAACGATGATGAGCTGGACGATGAGGATGATCTGATGGCCGATGACGAGGAGGATGAAATGGTTGCCGATGAGGCGGCAACAGTTGGCGGCACTGGCGGAGCAGCCGGCGATGCCAACAGCGGCGCCTTGGATGACATCAATGCGGAGTACGACAGCGGCGAGGATGGCGACAACTACGAGGAGGACGGCGCTGGCTCCGACAGCGATGTGGCCGGCATTGCCGATGCCTGGGATCAGAATGGCAGCTCCAGCGGTGCCAAGCCGCCGTTGCCCGCAGTCAAAGCTCCCTCCATGTCCATGTCCATGTCGATGTCCTCTTCCTCTTCCTCATCTGCATCGCCAGCAACAGATCAGGCTGGCAACAAGGCACAGCAACAACAACAAGTTGCACAGAAACCGGAACTTGCCACAAGTACGCCACAATTATCCGCTGCCGCCGCCGCTGCTGCCGCTGCCGCTGCCTCGTCGGCAGCTGCTGCCGCTGCCATTGCGGGCGTCGCGGTCGGGGCACCACCGTCGACGGCACAACCCACCTCGGATCCGTACTTCACCCACTTCGATCCCCACTACGAGCATCAGAGCTACAAAGTAAGTCAGAAAGTAAGTGTTTACGTTGAGGGCGCAGGTTTATTTATCCAACAAAAAACAAAACGTATTCTAAACAAAGGAAGCCCAACAGCGCCTTGAGGAATCGCATCGCGAGAAGGTCACGCGGGTCATGAAGGACTGGTCCGATCTCGAGGAGAAGTACCAGGACATGCGTCTCGCCGATCCAAAGGCAGCCCAGAGTTTCAAGCAGCGCATGACGGCACGCTTCCAGGTTTGTTTCCCCCTCTTCCTTCTCCCACCGATCCACCGAACCAACGAACCACCGACCCACTGACTACCACCCCCATTATCATCCATAACCCTTTAGTCAATCCCCATATGTAGTATATTCCTATATTCCCCCCTGCTAAACCTTACTCCAGAGCTGTAGAAAAGTGCATTCGTTTGATTTTAAATGCAACAAACATTCACCATTTATATGACAGTTAAATTTGCAGTTTGCAATCAATTTGATTTCAATCGTTTATTGTCTCAAAATAATTGATTGACTTTCATTCCGTCAATTCCGTTAAACGCTTAAATATATAAATAATTTACAGAATATTAATGTCCATTTAAATTTCCATCTTCTTTTTAAAAGTCTGAATCAAAATTTTAAGCTAAGCATTTATTGATTGAGATTGAGATAGAACTCAATAAGTGCAATCAACAGTGATTGCAATCAAACGTGATTGCAATCATTTGCTTTAAATGGATAGCAAACAGAAATTGGTACAATTGTAATGAATGTAAGGATTTCTGATTTCAATAATCATTGATTGATCAAAATAATTAATGCAATTCTTTACAGCTCTGTCCTATTCCAACTAAATTTATTTTTCTTTACTCTATCTTTAACTCTTAATCTGTCTCTGTCACACATTCTTGCACTATCTTTCTCTCTCTCTCAACTGACTGCCCATGATATACCCTATGTATGTGTGTGTGTGTGTGTGTGAGGAAGGAGGCATTGTCTGTGCACTATGCCCCCTTCGAGTAGCTACATATAACCTATGCTCATCACTTACTATCAATCTTTAATCAACCTAATCATAATCATAATCATTATCAATAACATTATCATTATCATTAGGTTTTGGCTTATCATTTGCTTTGAGTTCGAACACCAATTATCATGCACCTGTCGCTTCTTTCTACTCGTAGATTGTATCTATCTATCTATCTATCTAACTATCTATACTTTATACATACATATATTCCATATGTGCCTGAACAATATATGCATATATGTATTTATGACTTAACTCTCTGTAGCTCTGTGTATGTGTATGTAGCTGTTATTTCTCTCTACTTTTGTGTATCCATGTATGGCAAATGGGAGCGAAAGAGGCATCAGATTGTAATCATAATAATAACAATAACAATAACAGTAACAGTAACAACAATAACAAGCATAATGATTTATTAATCATACTCGTAATTTAACGAAAGCAAACCAACAACAACAAACAAAATACAAAATACAAGATACAGAAACAACAAAACAACAACAAACTAAGAAATAA
Source organism: Drosophila subquinaria (assembly GCA_037043405.1). Classification (NCBI taxonomy): domain Eukaryota; kingdom Metazoa; phylum Arthropoda; class Insecta; order Diptera; family Drosophilidae; genus Drosophila; species Drosophila subquinaria. The sequence goes on from JBAMBL010000232.1 coordinate 106,139, forward strand.
AATACTTGTGTATTTTTGAATATACTTACAACATACTTACTAAAAAAGTGCTTTAGTAGTTGAAATGATTGGCTTTATAATGTACTCGTAATATCCTTTAGTTTTCGACGCCTTTTCATTTCTTTCTTACCAATTAGCGCTAACCAACAACAACAAAATACCAAAAACAAACAACAAATAAAAACTCAACAACTTATAAATGACTCTATCTATGTATCTCACTCTGGTACACATCAGACTGTCTCTCTCTCTCTCTACTACTCTGTGTATAATACATAAAATGATATATAGTACCTGGCTTCAAATGCTGCTTAAATGCTAAAAACAAGAACGATATATTGCCTTTAATGCTGCGCTTAAATACTTATATTAAATAACAAAAAGCAAATAATATACATATATGAATGAACTGCCTATATATTTATGTATATATACTAATGATATGTATATATATATACACATATTCCCCTGCTCGCATAGCTCTTAAGAACTGTAGAATCCGACGTCGACTCATACTGAGACTCCACGATGTTGCAAGTGTGTCCCTAAACCATTCAAAACTTCACTCATAGGTACTCGTAGCTATATATATATATATGTACATATATTTGGATTATTCATAATCCCCAATTCATTCATAAATCGATACTTATTCTCTCCCTCTCTCTCTCACTCTCGCTCTCGCTCTCTGCACAGCATTGTGTTACGTCAGCAGCACTTCCCAAACGAGTCATCCAACTACAAACCACCCACCCACACCCACACCCACACCCACTCACACTCACACACACATCCACAGTTAACTTAAAAAACGACAACTGCAAGTTATAGTCATGAAATTTGTACAACTTAGCAAAAAAAAAAAAAAATATAAAAAACAAACGTAACTGTACTTGAAATGCAAAATCGTTGCAATCGTTATCGAATATTGCAATCGATAAACGAAACAGTGCTGAACCAAATGAAATTTCAAACTCATGCTGATAATCTTTCTCTCTTGGTGTGCAATACGTCTTTATATGGGAATGTAATTTTAGACTTCTGTTCAGGCACTCGAGGAAGAAGGCAACGCCGAGAAGCATCAACTGGCCGCGATGCACCAACAGCGCGTTCTGGCCCACATCAACCAGCGCAAGCGCGAAGCCATGACCTGCTATACTCAGGCCCTCACGGAGCAGCCACCAAATGTGAGTGAACCAGGGATCCCCAATATGAGTTATGAGTTTACCAAAATTAAACCTAAAATACGTATTAGTGACAAGTGATCTGATGAAAGGGGAAAATCTCAGAAATCCTTCCTTTTTTCATCTTAATATAATCAGAAATCGAATTATGAATAATGGGTTTACCAAAGCTAAACCTAAAAAATTTTTAAATTACCTGATCAATTTTTATAGAATAGCAATAAACTCCATTATTATATTCAACTCTTATTTTGATCTAAATATAATCAGAAATCTTAAATATGAATTATGAATTTATCAAAATTAATCCTGAAATACTTATAAGTGATCTGAGGATTTCGAAAATTCCGAATTTATCTACTAGAGTTTGGAAACTCATTAAACTTCTAACTTTGAATTTTTATTTACGATTTATACTTAGTATAGATAATGTTTTTAAAAATATAAAAAAAGCCCATATTATTGTAAATTACAATTTGTAAAATAAAATAAAAAAAATTAAAGGGCTACTATGATTTCTTTAATCCTTTATTCTAAAGTAAAAATTAACAGACCATTCTTATTCTATAATTTATATTATAATAGCGATATTTCTTACGGTCGCTGTGAGGGAGTGAGCCTTTGGAGAGTTCAGTATTCCATATAGTTAGCATTGTTCATTCCATTGCAGGCCCATCATGTTGAGAAGTGTCTGCAGAAGCTGTTGCGTGCCCTTCACAAGGATCGGGCTCATGCTTTGGCCCATTATCGCCATCTGTTGAACTCCGGCGGACCAGGTGGCCTCGAGGCGGCTGCCTCAGAGCGACCACGGACTCTAGAACGCCTGATTGACATCGATCGGGCGGTCAATCAGTCGATGACCATGCTCAAGCGTTATCCCGAATTATCGGCCAAGATTGCCCAGCTGATGAACGATTACATTTTGGCGCTGCGCAGCAAGGATGACATTCCCGGCTCATCACTGGGCATGAGCGAGGAGGCGGAGGCGGGCATCTTGGACAAGTATCGCATCGAGATTGAGCGCAAGGTGGCCGAAAAGGAGCGTCTGCGCCTCGCCGAGAAGCAGCGCAAGGAACAGCGGGCCGCCGAGCGTGAGAAGCTGCGCGAGGAGAAGCTGCGAATGGAGGCCAAAAAGGTCGATGACATGCTCAAGTCGCAGGCGGCCGAGCAGCAGCAACAGCAGCAGCAGCAAACCCAGCAACAGCAACAGTCGCAGCAGCAACAGCAGCAACTGCAGGACAAGAGCATCAATAGCAAGGAGCTGAGCATGGAGGGAGGCGGTGGTCTGGTGACCGCATCCAATCTCAACCTCGACACAACAAAGAGCGAGAAGGAGCTGGCCGATGCCGAGTACGCTGAGGCCACCGTCAGGTAAGTTCTCTCTTTCTCTTCTTTGCTGTCTTCCCACTGCAATTGGTTTCTCTCTGCTCCTCTTTTTACCATGTGTAAACAGCACCAAGGTGCAGACCGTATTGCCAACGGTGGATGACGATGCCGTGCAGCGCGCGGTTGAGGACGTCGCTGCCGCAGTGGCCCATCAGGAGGCCGAGCCGCAGGTGCAGCACTTCATGACCCACGATCTGGGCCATCGTGAATCGGTATTTGAACTGCTTCTGTCCACGTCTTGTGCCGCATCTGTCTAAAGCGCATCTTTCTCCCTCTCTCCTTTTCATTGCAGAGCTTCTCGCTGCGACGCGAATTCTCGCATGCGCACGCGGCTAAGGAGGGGCGCAATGTCTACTTTACGCTCTCGTTTGCCGGCATCGCCCTAATGGCCGCCGTTTTTGTGGGCGTGGCCGTTGCCAAGTGGCGAACATCACGCTCGCCGCACGCGCAGGGCTTCATTGAGGTGGATCAGGTATGAACAAAAAAAAACAACGACATTCGTTAGATGCTTCACTAAAAGAATTTAAGATAGATCGCCGTAGAACATTTGGGGATGCTTTGATATAACACTTTCAGTAGTCCAGTCTCTAATTCAAAAGGGTGATATTAAAGTATTTTATTCTAATTCGAATCACACCAAATTTTGAATTGTATAACAGTCCCTCTTGTATAACATTTTCGACACTCAACAAATTTATTTGCCACCCGAAATATTCTGATTGGTAGAAAATTATTATCTGTTTAGTATAACACTTTTAAAATGAACAAATTTGACGAAACAGTCTTGTGTATAACAATTTGAATAGTCAAATAAATGGGATTGTAAACTTTAATTAATAATTATCTCTTTAATAGTGAACAAAACTCCTTAGTGTTTTTACCAACACTTTTTAGTATTACCTACATTGTTCTTATTTCACACCCTCATAATATTACATTAAATAATTACTGTATACCAGTCATATTCTCATTTGTATAACACTTATTCTTCTTTCATACCATTAAAATGACTTACTTCTGAAAGAGTCTGAAGCGAAACTTATAATTAAGGTTTAAAGTACTAAAAATATGGTTCAAATTTTAATTGAAGTTGGAGACCTTCGATAAGTGAAATCTTAGAATAAGATTTCTTAAGCGACGAAATATCGATCACACTATCTTATTTACTTTTGCGAAGCATCCTTTACCGATGGTGAATTCTCTATTTCGTGTAGTTACTCATCGTTTTTCTCTTTTGCACACACAGAATGTGACCACACATCATCCCATCGTACAGGAGGAGAAAGTTGTGCCCAATATGCAGATTAATGGGTACGAGAATCCGACCTACAAATATTTCGAAGTGAAAGAGTAAAGAACTAGAGAAAAATTAAACACAAAATAACAAGAACAAAATGCATGCACCTAAGGAAAAGGCAAAAATAAGAAGCAAAGAAAAGAGCATGGCACATCAATAATACAAATTAATAAAAAGAATAAGAAATACAAAAAAACGTAAATGAAATTAACATAAAACCAAATAAGAAACAAACTTTTTTTTTCGTCTAATGGAGCGCAGTTCCGCAACGTACGTGAAATGTAATGCATCTATATAATATATTAAAATGGAAGGCAAGAATATAAAGCAAGCAATTAAATATAAGTATTTAAATGTTTTACGAAAAATGCAGTAAACCAACAAACATCTCTCTCTAGCTCTCTCCCTTTCTCACACTCTGAACGTAAGAAAAATGCTTCAATTGAAATTGTAAACAGAAAAAACGCGAAGTTCTTGCAACCGTGCAGCACAGACACACAAATACACACAATTCAAAGGAAAACACTTCATTTGTTATCCACAAGCTCACAGACACATAGACACACTCACATACATGTATCACATACACAAACAAATAGTGAGAAAATTAAAAATTGCTAACCAAATAGGAAAAAACCCAAAAAGTCAAAGTCGTACTGCGTTGTTCTTGTTTAGAATGTATTAAGAAGTTAAAGAAACTAAAACTTGAAATGTAATGACAACTCAAATAAATTAAATGTAAAAGGCAAAACACAGCGCAACGTGCAACATGTGACAAAAGAGAAATGAGTTCAAGTCTAACAATTGCATTGCAGCATTTTACAAATTTGAAAAACAGCAAACAAATACATATATGAAAATTATATTCCTAGTAAATAAATTGTCAAGACATTCACTACGCACACTAAGACAGTCACACACTCACACATAATCACGCAAAATGGCGGCACACGCTTCATTTGACAAAGAAGCAAAAAGCGTAGCATACTTTTCAGCGCCGCAAGCGAAATCGCTAAGAATAAAGCTAAACAAATTAATAAAAAATAAAGCGCTGCATTCAAAAAATTAGTAGATGCTAAAAACATAAACGCATAAGCAAATACGTAAGCAAACAACACACTACACCGACACAACACACACACACACACACTTACAGAGCGACACAGACACATGTGAACCTAAGAGCTACCTACGCGTACTAATCTATATATATAAATAATATATATACACATATACAGCTATATGTATGGCAAACAAAAACCAGCAATATATATGTATGTATATATATATATATATATGTATACCGATATATATATGTATATTAACAATATATTTAAAAGGAAAATGAAATGAAAAACGCAAACGCAAAAATGTCCATAAATGTATTTATGTATCTATACACAACACCCAAAACAAATGATAAATGCAAAAAAACTCAGCTAGTAAGGCAACTAAATAATATTAACAAAGCAACAAATGCAAATGGAAAGCCAAAACAGTAAAAAAAATGAATAAGATTATTAAATCGCAAAACTAATTGCAAAAGCTCTTTTAGAAAATTTTCTCAAGATTTTTGTAACTGGTTTATGTTCTTTTCCACACGTAACAAGCACTTTACACACAACACCAATTTACACACAGACACACACACACACATACATAGCCCTGGGAGTATGCAGCAACTTGTTATTGTGTTGTATTTATTCATATCAAATGATTTTGTTAAATTAGACAAATCGTTGAACTGAAGTTACTTTGCCAACTATTTGCACTCGAATTACTGACTACACTGAGTCAATATCATACTATACAAACCGAGTACTCGTACGAGTATTCAGGGTTCACCCCAAGTTGCTCTTCAGTTGCACTTCAAAACTGGTTGCACAATGCTTGCATCAAAACAATTACTGACAATTTAAGTAAATACGAGTATATAAATGTATACGTACATCTTTTAAAAAGCTGCAAGTGACAGGTGGACAGATGGACAAACAATAGACATATTGACGGACTGAATCAAAGCAATCGACAATGAGACAGAAAGACAGACGGACTGGCCGACAGATAAACCGATTGAAATTGCTAGTTTAATTTTTCAGCTCGATTGCTTGGCAAATATTTATCAAGTGTATGCCAAATGCTTTCAGATTCGAAACGTTCTGTTATTTAATAAAAAATACTCACACACACACACACACGCATACATACAGGTACACACATAGACAGACTCACACAGATACTCAAATAGACACACAAGCAAATCCAATTTATATAAATGTAATTTGTAGTACATTTTTTGCTATAAACCAAAGTTTGTAAATTTATTTGTATACCTATACGAATAAATCAATAATTATATACATATATATATGTACTTATATATATGTATATGTATGTGAATGTATATGAAATATATATTTAGCAACAAAGCAAGAATTATAAACGAGAATATACTCTCTTAAACAGGCACTTGATGTTGATATTCAAGTTAAATTATTTCAAAGCTATTCACATTTCACATAGCATTTGCGTTATTCTTTCTTTGTGCTATTAACATGTTTCAATTGCATTCGGTTGCATTACTCAGGCCTATACCACCCCGCAAAATATTGCTGTGACACATATTTCATAACCTCTCTCTAAATATTTAACCGCGCAAACATTGAGAAGCATGCTTCAAGGCATTTGTAGGTACTTATACATAGGAAAGCTTTTCTAGGCTCCAAGCAAAAGTCCAAAATAACCGCTATAATAATTGTTTTTTTTTTTTTGTTTCTACCGTATCCTTTATAGCCATTCGTAATTAAGTATATATATTATATCATACTCAGTCCCAAAGATCGATATACTTATAATAGATCAGAGCAGCAGCAAAAGCCCAATAAAAATTTCAAAAATTAAAAAATGGCCGTAGTCCAGAAATACTTATGCGTTGGCTGCACTTTTACACACACACACACACACCCACACACACACATTCACTTGCACACAAACTGACATAAGAGTATTACAACTACAACAAATATATATATTTCAAGACACACAACTACAACAAGAACAACAAAAGCAACAACACACAAAGTAAAAACCAAAAAGAATCTAACTAGTCAAAGCTTGAATATTTTTTAATTTATTCATTAATATATAAAATGACAAAATATATACATATATAAAAAAAAATTATAAAAAAAACAATTGATATTTACACTTAGTGAAGCAAAAAGAAAACAAAAAAAGAGAAGTGAAAAAAGAAAGCGAAAATGCAAATGCAAATGTGTAAGAAATAAACCCCGTCCTGCGTAAATAAAATTAAACATAAAAAATAAAAGAAAACAAAATATCATAAAAGAAACATTTACACAAAATTTAAAGCAAACATTAACAAAATACAAAAAAAAATATTTAAAAAAAAAAAACAAACATAAAAAAACGAAGAAAAAAACAACACACAAAAATATAAGAAAACGTGTAATAAGTCGCATGTGTTTTTGTCGTAGTCTCATCATAAAAAAGGAAAACAAAAGAAAAAATAAGAAACTAAAAAAAATTTAAGAAATGTGTAATTCTTTTTGTCAACTATGATTTTTGCATAGGTTCGAAATGGAAACGTATAAAATTTAAATATTAAATGTACTCAAGACAATTGTAATTGCAACAATAATTGTACGCTATATATATTATTATTATTAAAGTGGAAAGTGTAAACATTTCGCCATGCAGTCATGAAAATGGTAATTGCGACAAATTTTCAAATTTGTCAATAGACAACAACAACAACAATGCAACATTGAGCAAAATGCGAAACACAAATGCCATGACAAATTATGCATAACAATTGTAAAATGTTTCACAAAAAATGCAAAAAACCAAAACCCAAAACCAAACATAAAACATAAGCGAAAGAAACCAAATAAAACAAAACAAAAAAAAAACTAAAATGGCAAATAAAACAATTTTCATTGTATAATCATATATAATTTAATTTTGAATTCTTGTGTTCCTTTTCGAAATATTTTGCATAAATAAAATAAAATAACAGAAAAACAATTTCCGCAACTGTGTCCGACATCCTCCATCTGTCTCTTTCTGACTCTGTCCCACTCTCTTCGTCCCACTGTCTCTGCCCCCAACCTCCTTCCCCTATCACTTCTTTTATCTGTCTCATGCTAGACTAAAGCCCCTAGTTTCAGCGCTGATAACCCTAATAGCCAAATATTTTAATAACCCCTCCTGCTTTAGAGATTATAATGATTTATTTAATAGGTTTTTTGTTTATAAATTTCCTGTTTATTGGATCGGTCATATATTATTACAAACACTGATAGATGACAATCAAAAATGCGAATTTATTCGTGAATGAGAATTTATTCGTGAATACGAAAACATTAATCGCTTCTGCGGTAATTCACTCGATTACCAATTGTAAAGAACACCGATAATGTCCGACGGAGAGATACTCTAGCAGTATGTTATTTGAATTAAAGGTCACATTTCAATATACATATGTGAAATTATAAATTCCTAATTCATACACTTTGTTGAGCTGATCTAGTGAATCAATAGTTCAACTCAATCTTTAGAATAATACTTAAAAGCATATGCCTACTTCATATGTCTGAATCAGTTTAGTCAGTTGTATAAATGTTTCTTAAAATTAATAAGATAATATTTATAAGTGTTACTTAGCTTAAATAAGTCCAAAAGTAATTGAGTTAACATTAACATTAGCAAATTAGATTAATTGCTTAGACGGCTCTTAGTTAATATAAATCGTATGAGTTCATTTTTGATTCCCAAAAAAAAGAAGATATTTGAAAGTAATAGGCATCGATTGAAGAATTTTGGTAAGCATGGAATTGTTTTTAGAATGAATTTCAAGGGAAGGTGAGTATGTCGCATTAAATATACGTTTATTAAATTTAATATATTTTAGAAAAACTACTTAAGCTGTTTGGTTATTACATTTTCATTGTATACTTTAAAAGAGTTACCTGAAAGGTTATCAGTTGGCTATATTTACAGTTCTAGCATCGATTGGCAATTGAAAAGGCCCTTGGCCAATGTAGAACGTCCTTCAAAAGTTGGCGCTAACCGAAGAGAGCCGGCTATAGATAGAACATTTGCAATTATCTGCCTGTACTATGGATGAGAATGGCGGCAGGGCTGAGGTGGGAGAGAGGGGATTGTGGCCACTTAATGAGGTGATTTCTATGCCGCAGTGCTTACGTTGATTATGATGTGTGCTCATTATGAGTTTCAACTTGGAGTGCACGAACAAGCCTTTACAATAAATCACTTGAAACTGTATGAGTATACGTGAAATCAATGTAAAGCACTTCAGTCTATCAAGTGTCCAAAGCATGAAAATTGACGTACATTTTGATATATGAGCCCAAACGACAGCCGGCCAGACAGCAGACAGCAGACAACATACGACTGACGATAGACGATTGACGATAGACGATAGATGGGGGCCAGCGCAGCCGCCATTGGGTGGCTAGGTGTTTCGTTACTTTGTGGGTTGGGTGGCTAGCTGGGTGGTTGGGTGGTTGGGTGGCTCACCACTCGAGCTAAACACACAAATGATCGATGTGTAGCAGTAATGTGGAGCACGGCATAGGAAAAGATAAAGATCACGACTTACAGCCAAAAGTGCAGCGTGATAAATGCATTGTTTCCCTATTCTTACAGTGTGTACTATAAATACACCAGCTATTTGGATTAATCACATTCAATTGATTGATTACTCGGTTTTTTGTCAGCAACTTTTTGGTTATTACAGATAGTTGAGTCACTAAATATTACATGTTGTTTTATGTTCCTTATGAATAAAGTTATATAGGATGATCATCAGATACTAGAACTGCTCCTTGTTGGCTTATGGAAATAGCACAGAAATATTACAATTTTTTTTTATAATACATAAAATTAAAGTAGAAAATTTAAGTTCATTTTTATATATGAAAAGTTAATAAATTATATTAGAATAAATTTTGACCGATCAAAAACGTGTTAATGACAAAATAATGCAGCTCCAACACATTTTGATACATTCAATTAATTTAAAGTAATTGAATTAATGCTTTCCTATCTCCCGATTCACACACTTACATATACATACATGTGTATACTCGCATTTCTCTGCTCACTTATTCTTAGCTAGAACTGATTAATAAATACTAAGCTTGAGCAGAAATTTGATCTTTTAAAATTAAATACTCATACCTATAAAATTATGTATAAAAAACCAATATCACGAGCTTTAGGATCGTTTATATTAAGTGAATCTCAGCAGTTAGGGTATTACAGCGACGTCATTCTTCAGATAACCAAATTATACATATATGTATCTAGTTGCTGTTCGGTTAGTTGGTTGGTCCACAAACTTTCCAAAGTGCATTTTGTATTCCAAGTGGCCACTGTCGTCAACATGACAAATAACAAACAATGCACTTACAGTATGTGCACACCATGTTTTAACAGATACCGATACACTTCAGCAGATAGTAGTCAGGGCAGAACAACTTTGAAATGCACTTGAGGCACTGCTTTAAATTAGTTAACACTTGCCGAGCAATGTTAAGAGAGATAGAGAGAGAGAGAGAGGGAGCTGATAAAGCACAGGAAAGCAATAACAACAGCTACAATAGCTTAACAAGCCGACGACCAAACAACCTAATTCACAACATCGTTAAAGATTTTGGCCAAAGTGCGTGTATTACAAGACTTTTAGCTAGACATTAATCAAAGTTGTCATCATCAATCTGATCAAATTGAATCGGCTCTAAGTAGAGAGGAAGTGAACCACTTATGCGAATATATAAAAAAACAATAAAAATACATAGTAATGGGTTCATTAATGGGTTTTTATATTCTTGTTTATGATTTAGCCAAAATCCGAACACAAGTAGACGACAAGGCGCGAACTCGCAATTAGAGAAAGCTAGACAGTAGTTGCTGTCCGCTCTCAGCTCTCAGAGGGCGTAAAAAGGGGCCAGCCATAGGCAGCTCAGTCTCAGTGATAAGAGCTTTCTCATCTGATAACAACAGTTTACCATATACATATGAGGGTGTAAGAGAGACGTCAATAGTGCTCTCTCATTGGTATGGCAATTGCCTGCTTTTGGGGGCCGACCGTTCCCAGTTGTACTCATACAAATGCATATATAGCTACATATTTATATGTACATATGTATGTTTGTATATATGTATGGTGAGTATATCAGGTAAATATATCAGTTTGTACGTGAACAACGCGATAACAACCAGAGATTGTGTTGCTACAGCAGAGTTGCCCCTACAAACTGAATAGGAACAAAACAGGGCTACCGGTTAGGTTAACTCGATAAGCTGCACCACAAGCCCAAAGACAACTCACGGGCATTTACGGGTACTCGTTTGTATAACTACTCGCTTCAAGTAGAGCTAAACCATAATCATTGATCGTAAGTGCATATCAAAATTTTAATACTTATGATATGACAACAACAAGCAAACAAATGTGTCTACTACCTTTTCTGTTTTGTATTCTTTTTTTTTTCTGTTTTCCCATTTATGCCTCGTACTCGTATGTAGGTTGTTCCAGCTTGTTTGAGGCACTATCACAGCGCCCCGTATCACACAACTGATATCGCGACTTTTGTTCAAATAATGTTGTTGTCAGAGCCAATGGAGCTACCCTCTATACCCTCTATACCCCAATATCTCTTTTTGAGCAGTGGCAATTGCAGTCCGGTATATCCATCAAACCGTCGGACCATCGGACATCCACACGGGAGTTTTACGAGTACTCACACTCGCACTCACACTCGTGCTCACACTCGTACTCACACTCGTACTCACACTCCCGTCGCCAACTTCTTGTTCTTGTTTGTCAACAAACATATGCGCCACATAATCGTCATAATAATAATATTGTTCGGCATTATTTTCATTCCATTCGAGCTCTGATGTGGAGAAGACCAAGCCGTATGTTCTCTGCGGTATGTGTCCGAGAATGCACCGTGGAGACTGATTGGTTCTACCGTTACAGTGGAGCACGAGCATATATATTTGCACATGAAAGAATTGTACACCTGAATACAGAGCAGTTTTTATTTTATGAATTTTATTTAATTTTATGAAGGTTTTTAAAATAGTATATTGAAATATATACAAAAGTGGGAACACTTTAAATGTAGTTCTATCAACACATTTGTCGGATTTTGTATGATGAATTCAATTATTCCGATATATTGGACAGTTACAAAAAGCCCATTGTATTTCATAATTGACTATGCAATCAGGTCTGGATATAGTGAGCTAGTTTTGGCGATGGTTGTACACAAAATTATTCACTCACATTTTTGTGTGTCTTTATTTGTTGCTTTTTGCTTACAGTTGATTTCAAAATTTTGTTCGAAATCTATAGATTTTGGATTGCTCTAAATTGCGAACCGTTGTCTAAATATAGGGGTTCGCTATTTCAAATATTTTACTATATCGAGTGCGCGTAACAAGTGCGCATAACAAATAGCAATAATAAAAAGAATTTAAAATTTAAAGAACCATTTTTAATTTTTCTTTTATTATTATTAAAAATAAAATCATCTTATAATGATAATAAAAAGCTACGATGTGTCTAAAATTATAACTGTATAATTATAGTATAACTGTATAGTTTATTTTATGTACAAAAAAGATATTGCTAAAAATATGAATTGAAATTTCAGGAATATTCAAGTATAATATTTAGAAATACTTTCATTTTAAAAATCGTTGACTTAAATTTTAATCATATGGTGCCACTGTGCCACTGCAACAGCAACAGAAGCAGCAGTAAATGAAGAGCAACAAATCGGAGAAAAAGGGTACAAAAGCAAATATATAAACATAAACCCCGATTTGGAATCAACAGCAATCGTTGCCTGCGTGTCTGTATCTGTATCTGTGATTGAGATGGGGACTCTACATATTCGTTTTTATGTTCATATTCATATTCATGCCAGCCATATCTGTAAAGCACACACACTCACACACATACACGCATTGACACACTGATACATTATCGATATGTTGATGTTCTTGTGTACTTTATTTATATTTGTTTAACTCCGTTTTTTTACCTTTTTGTTTAATACCTATTTGACTTTAATAAGTGATTGTTGTAGCATTTAAAGTGTCGATCGTTGCGCCACTTTAGCACTCTCTGCAAGCTCCCGCTCTGTCTCTTTTTATCTCACTTTGTCTCACTCTTTATGTGCTTGTGTGTGTGTGCGTGTGTGTGTGGATCAACGTCAAGTGAGGCAGAAGCAACTCGCCTGTCCCCCAAGTTCGTCAGTGTCAGTTGACGCAGAGCCTCAAAACGCATCGTCGAGGAAATTGCAGAACTCGCTGATCGTTTTTCGATTCCTCGTTCGTCGTTGATCGTCGATCGTCAAATAATCGCAAATTTTAGCTAGAGCGAGCGAGAGAGCAAGAGGAACAGACTGGTGTGCGTGTGTGTGTGTGTGTGTGTGTGAGAGAGAGCGCATGCGCATCTGCATTAGCCGCGTTGTTTTAGCCTAGTTAGTCGCCGCTGCGGCCATATCAGCGAGTGCGTAAGTGGACCGCGTCCGCTCGCTGCTCGCTGGCATTTTTATGGCTTATTGAAATCGCAACGGTTGACAGTCAAAAGCGCGCGCACCGCTCGATACAACACTCCACAACGCCACCGCCATCTGGGAAAATGTAATGAGCCCCACCAACAACGTTGTTAAATAGCCGTCGCTACCGTTATTTGTTAACTCGTCCAACTCGTCGCGTCAAGTGGCGCGTGATAAAACCAAAAATAAGCCCAAATCAAAAGGCCAAAACTCAATTGCATGCATAAGTTATAAAAGTTATACAGATGTCATAAATGAATTAGTATTTGAATTAAATAATAAATCAAAGCAAATGAAATCAAATCAAGTCAAATCAAATCAAAGGCAATCGTGACGCGACGTGACTAAATTGTGACCACTTAATTGCTGTTTGCTGTTAGTTATTACTTAGTTATTGTACACAAATTATAAAGTGATCGCGGATTAAAAATCGATCTAACGATTCAGCGAATCGTGCAAATAATTGCCGCCAGCTTAAAAATAAAATAATTGATTCAATGTGCGATTGAAGTAGGCGCCGCCAACTGCCAACTGCCAACTGACAACTGCCAACAACCAACAACAATAAGAAATACAAAAACAACGTCAACAACATTCATCAAGCACCAACCACCCAACCACCCACTGGACGTGCCCAAGTGTCAAGCGTTCTATTAAAACTACTTTATTTGTTTGTTTTTTTTTTTTTTTGGTTTTTTTGTTTTTCTTTTGATTTGAATTTGGTTGCCTTATCCTGTTGGCCAACTGGCAGAACACGCAAAGAGCAACAACGTCAACGGTTTTAATTATGAGCAATTATAATCCAAATTGTGGTTACTTTGAGGATTGCGGCTATTATACAAATAATGTATATCAACAGGATTATTGCATGCAGCCGGATTATGAGTACAACAAACACGTCTACGAGTGAGTACCAAAGACCAACTGAGCCATTTCCACAATTTCCACTCCATTCCATTTCACTATCCTAAGCCTCATGTAACGATTGGATAATATTAATAATAACTGATTTGTCTGATGGGTCAATTAGCTATGTCCGAGTAATTCAAATATGCCGACGGCATTTACCTATTAATTTATTTATGTACATATTTAACATAGTCAAAAAAAATATTATTAGAATTTAAATAGAAGCATGTAAAATTAATAATTGAATTATATTAAAAACAATTTGAATTCTTTACTTAAAAGATAGATAAATTAGACTATAAATATAATGATTTTATTAGATAGACACTCTAATCTCCTGAGTAGGACACCAGCCATTCCAGAATTAGAAAATTACCTAATTATGTATAATTATTCCAAACCATAAGAAACTCTTTTTTAATCTTAAATTAGCTACTTTTTCTGGGCTTAAGGGGGCATGAAATTAAAAGTTTCCATTAGTGTTCCAAAAAAGATTTATCTTAAACAAGATCTTATTATAAAATATACAAATTAAATATTTGTGCACTGATTAAAAATGTATTTATCATATTGTTCTCTCGCTTTTTTAATAAAAATGCTTTAAGTTTGACTGACAACAAATCAATACTAATAGTTTCGTTAAATAAGTTTTAAACTAAATCTCAATAAATGATTCTAGGCAGAAAAATACTAGAGTTTTTATATAAAGAATTGAAAATATAAGATACATTTAAAACAATTGATAAAACAAACACTCGTAAGTCTATTCGAGTGTATTTACCGAACCGCAGAAATTGCACATGTGCAGAGCTCAAGTAAAAGTAAAAGACAAGAAAAACTGTCAAAACATTTCCAAGAAATCGATGCGGCAATTAAAACCAATTTGATTTAAAATCAGCAAAGAAAACACGAGCAAAAGAAAAGGGCCAAAACAAGAACAGAGCGAACGGCAGAACGAGAGTCGACCTGGCCATATCCGATCCGATCCGATCCTGGCTGAGTAGCTAGTTGAAAAGGATCCATTCGGTGAGAGTATTAACATTAATGGCATAACATAATGAAATTGTTCTACTGGCTATATCGACCGTCTTAAGCCCCTGAATTTCGCACTCGCACACACACAAACAAAATATGTAGAAAGTGCATTGGCCTAAGCCAATATTACGGCATTGTGACGAGGAGCGAAGGAAGCTAGAGGGAGAGAGAGTAATAAATGGTCTGGCCAGGACGACAGGACGATAGGACGATCGCTGGCTGACTGAACTCGGACTGACTACGACTGACGGGGCATGTGTGATAAGCCTGAGGCAAAAGGTGTCACACAACTAACAACAACCAACAACAACCAACAGCTAACAACGTTGAGGGACACACTCAACAATGCGCATTATTTCCACTTTGTCACCTTTTGCATTTTTGGCACAACGACGGGGTTTTTACGGCTGCACTTTGAAAACCAAAACACATGTTTAGTGAAATCGTTTGGAAAATCACACACACCCAACACACATAGCACACAACACAGACAGAGAGAAAGAGTGCATTTGTGTGTGAGTGAGACGGCATTTCAAAAATTTGTACTTTAATTGGGTTTGTCCATAATCGTTGCATCGAACCCTCGGCTTATCTCGGATAATACTGTTTGCCAAATAAAAGCAATTCTATTTATTTGTATTTTATTCTAATGCTGTTTTTGTTGCTGCTGTTGCTGCTGTTGCTGCTGTTGGTATTCATCTCAGTTTTCATTGATGTTTTTGGCCAATACTGAAATGCGTCTCGGCTGAAGCAGACACTGGATTTTCCCTTCTTTCTGGCCACAGGTTGCATTTCTGTACGCGGCACAGGTTGATCGGCAGGATCTTTCGCAATTTCTTTTTCTACACTCTATTGTTAGCAATTTTCAAAATCCTAACATAATTTTAATTAAGGAAGTGTCATTGACGATTTGTTTGTTGTTTGTCTCTGTGGCTTAAAAAATAGAACTATGCAAGGCAATTTGTATATTGCTTGTTCAAACAAACAAAAAAAAAAAACCGGAGGATGCTCAGCCCTGAGATACAATAACAAATTAGAGATCAGAGTATAAAATTCACAACAACTGTTGTTGAAAAACTCTCAGATCGCGTCAGCGAATTGTAAACAGTTCTTAAAATTCTTCAACATCATCCAGTTAAACAGCGAGCCCAACTCTTGCACCAACAGACAAAGATAAAAAAATTAAAATAAATATGAAACCAGTTACCTTTACCTTCTTCTCGCCCTGCTGTCGTCTACCCCTTTTTTATGCGCACTTATTTCTGGAGTAGAAAAGGACACGCTATGCACTTGTCTGGAGCCCTGAAATATGAAGTTCGAAAACATAATTTTATTTGATGATACTATTTTTTTTATTAATAAAACAGAAATAATAATAATAAAAAAAAGTGCATATACACTCACACACACATATAGTAGAGCCCATACCAAATACCAAATAATGTTGAGAGTAGCGTTACTAAACGCAATTCGGAAACGCAGCCAGTCAAGTTGAACGTACTCCAAAAATCGAAAGCTTCAAATGCCTGGGAATGTGTGCACATGTCGATGTCGTCGTCGTCGTCGTCGTCGTCATCGTCGTCGGATGAGCCAGGAAGTAAACAAAACACACACGAATGGCCAACACGTATTTCGGTCTGTTATCCGTCGCCCGCAACGAATTGTGAATGCTCTTAAGATTTAACAATACAACAGCTTTCTTTCAATTTTGCAATCTGAAAGCACATCCCGAAGTTTGCTCTGTGGAAAACTTTTTGTAGAATGTGAATTCATTCTATTTTGTATAATTACATATTAATCCAAACAATTTATAAGCCCAATAACGCAAATTACATACTTATAAAAACTATGTTAGATCGATTAACAAAATAAATAGTATGTGCCTATCTATAGTGGCACGTAAATTATTTCCAAAGATTAACTTAAGACTTAAATTGTTATAAGTTTAGATATTTTTCAAAATGCTGTAACGAGCATAAATACATTATAGTAATTTGAGATATTCAACATATTCTTCTAAGTATGTATTTTTCGGATATAAATAGTTTCGGATTTAAAAAAATCACACGAAATTAATCGGTGTAAACAACAACCCTGTGCGATGTTAGGGTATACAAGTGTGGCATGTTGCATGTCTTGAATGCGTTTAATACGCCCTTTACGCGGAATCATTTGTATTATATTTTCTTTTTCCAAATTGTTTCACTTGTTTTCATTTTTTTTAGGCAAATATCAACGTTAAGTCATGCTGCTTTGCTTCATATTTGATTTTTTTTTAATGTCGTCCAGAGTTGTCGAGTAGCTAAAAATAAGAAGGATGGTCATAAATAATATATAACCTAAATAACTTCCTATACTAATGATTCAAGTTGGGAATAATTCCGAAAGACAATTGTGGGCCATCACATTTTGTTGAAAGTTGCAGCAGCTCGACAACCCTGGGCAGTGCGATGTTGCCTGGAACTGTCACTCGCGAAACACTTTTTTGTTTCGCCGCTTCTTTTCTTGTCTTTTGGGCAGGCCAAAACGACGCTGTCAAAGCTCCCACTTGCCATAGCAGTCCGTCATTGTTGTTGTTATTTTGGCTCTGTCTGTCTGCCTGTCTGTCAGTCTGAACGGCATGTCAAGCGGCATTGGCAACGTTGCCAGAAACTTGGACAAAACGACGACAGTTTGGGCCAAATCAGAAATTGATACATTTAACAAAATGTTGCACAGCTTTCGAGTCGAGTCGAGTCGAGTTGAGTTGACTCGACGCGTGACTTTGTGACATTTAATGCCAGTTTGTCATTCAGCCAGTCAGCCAGAGGAACATCGCATGCGCCATGCGAATGCGAAAATAACACAATGAAATTTGCATCTAGTAATCGGAATGTGTCGCAGGTCCTGGATTCATCACCGGGGAGTACGGCGGAGTTCCATTTGATGGGCCTATAATGAAGCATGTGATTGGCTGAAGTGTCACACGGTCACTGCAACTGCAACATGCAAGGGATAAAGAAAGTAGTAGGAGAAGAAGAAGACTGTCGCTTGACACCAGGTCAAATGATATACAGTATTACTCTTTTCGTACCACATTTGGCAATACTTGAACATTGTTCAAATGTGTCATAAGCCAACGGCATTAAAGCTCGCCCACAAATCAAATCTGGCAAAGCGAGCAATAGACACAGACCCGAGAGATACAGATACAGAAATACACTGAGAGAAAACTGTCCTTTTTTACATTTTGAGTACTTAAGATGAATTCCAACGTTTTGGTGGATTTTGAAATATTTTTAAATTTGCTAAGGAAAAATCGATTTTATACTATTAACTTTAATTTAAATTGGTTTATTTTGGTACCATGACATAATTCAATTCCATTTATTTGAAATATTATTATCAATTCTCTGAGACTCTTAGATTAATGAAACTATTTAGTTTTAGCCACAATTTCGGGCATAACGAATACAATAGACTACAATCTTCACAATCAATTTTCTGAGTTTATAGAAGCTCTTAAAAACTCTTTGATAAATAAGTATATATATAAATAAGTACAGAAAATGAATTATACAATCTTAAATTGAATGACAATACAATTCCCATTTTATGAAGAGCCATGGATTTTTCAGAGTGTATGGCATACGAGTTTCTGGGTCCAAAGACAATACCACAAATATGGGCAAGGTGTGTGTGCGAAGTGTGTAAAGTGTGTAAAATGGTTGTGTTAGAGGCCGCTGTGCCATTCATTCAAAAATATTGCAATTGAAATTGTTTGTCATTTGAAATAAATTGCAAATGTGTATCTTGTAAATGCGTCAAGCTGTGAAGGAAGTAGGAAGTGCGCAGAGGAAGTTTGAGACAGTCGCATGCATGACTGACAAACTGGCCAACAGAAGACTGGCTAACAGACTAACCAACTGACTGACTGACTGACTAACTGACCGACCGACCGACCGATGGACAGACTCAAATAACTGCTGGCAATGGCACAGTGGGACACGACACATCGCAAACCCATTTGTCAAGTTCGGGTTTTGGACCTTTGCTTTATGGCACTCCGGCACTCACAATTAGATCCTCACAGCCGGCTCACACACACACACACACACACACACACACACACACAGAAACGCAAATTGACAGTCTCATACATATATGTTTTTTGTTGTGTTGTTTTTTCTTTATTTTCTTTTTTATTAGTCAATGAGCTTGTCCCGCCTTTTGTCTGGCGCTGCCTGCCTTCAATCGCTTAGCGTTTTCATTGACTCGAAATCCAACTAAAGAGCCCTCCGCTTGGAGTGCACAACATCCGTTTCCCAATTCTCCATTCTTGATTCTCGATTCATGTTGTCAATGACAACGTCGATGTCCTTTTAATAAAAGCCATGAAATGGCATTAGCCGACGGCTGAGCAATTCAAATATGCTCGAAGTAGGAAGTAATTTATCTAAATTTTGTAAGCTGAACGCATCAAATCGTTTTGCATTTCGGATTGAATTTTGATTGGGTTCCTTGGTTCCTTGGCCTACTCCCAACTCGACACACAATTATAACAATGGTGTGAAAGTTCTTTAAGCCGATTTGTGACATTTGCCAAACAGACTCTGAAATCCGAAGAGACTTGAAATATTAGGCAAATGATAATTAATTATATTACGCTTACAGACTTCTTATAAGCAGAATCGAATATACGAGTAATTTGAACATATTTACCCTATATATATCTTGAAAATATCATAATGATTAGTCAATGTAAAGAATGGCATTTTCTCATTGCCATATTTTTATGTAAATCTGTTGAAATATTCTATATTGTTTTTGAAACAACTAAGAAAGGAAGTAATTGTGAGTTACTTCATATCATGTCCAGTTAACTAACTTAAAGATATTTGACAAAAAATGAATAATGCATAAGGTAAAATAACCCAATCTATTTTGAAGTATGTATTTTTTTGAAGATAATTGTTGCTCAATCTCTGGGAAATCTGTTAAAAAATGAATTAAATAATAATATAAATTTAACTTTGATTTTTTATGTGATTTCGAAAAAAAAAAATAATAATTACAAAATAAGATTGTAATATTTTATTTTAACAAACGTACAAATATATATATCAAACTATATATTTCAAATACAAATTTTCGATTTAGTGGGATATTTCCCAGCTGCATATCGAGTCGCAACTCCCAGCTGTATTTACACAGTTTGAGCTGGGAAATCAGATCAATAGCCTCAAGTAGGGCAGATAGAAAATAACTAAAAGAATAAATGAACAGAAGTAACGCCCATTCAAAATTGGCAACAACTCGTACAAAACAGATTGCCTAGAATCAATAAGATACAAAGATACAAAGGAGGCTGGATGGTTACAAAGATCACGCCAGAGAACTGACCGGGGGCCGGCTTGTTAAACAAACCGAAGATCAATCAAATGGGCCGGGAATGTAACTATGTAACTGGTAACTGGGTATCTGGGTATCTGGGATTGCGCAAAAGGTGATCCCTGAATGAGGCACTTCCGCCTATTCGAATCTCCTTGGAACAAAGTCAGTTTTTGGGTAAATCACTTCCGCGCAACGAATCTGAAACCCAAATTGTCATGGCCGTCAATTGACAACACGAGCGGCGAACGAGGGGTAGCAGAAGCAGAAGCAGAGGAAAGAATAGTGCAAGAGCGAGAGCAGATAAAATGAAACGACAGGAAAGGAAAACCGGAAGGTAAATTAAAATGGATGACAATGGATGAGCGGCTGTGCTGCTCTGTTATAAACGAGCATTGAATGAATGAATGAGAGACTAAGTGTCTCTCTGAGTGCGAGTGTGTGCTTGTGAGTGTGTGTGAGTGTGTGTGTGTGTAAAGGTGTGACACTCTGGCTGTCATGGCTGCAAAGTATCTCGTAGTTAGCATTCCCTGCATGTCGCAAAGCAAACACCTTTTGCCAAAACTCTTCCTCTCTGACACAAATACAGTACACGGAAAAAAAATCCATGATTCCAGAATGAAATCAATTCAAAACGGTGCCAAAAGTTAATCTCGGAGTACAAAATATTTGATTCAATCTCGATTTATAAATTCCCTTTCAGCGAATATTTAAATTATATTATATTATAGTTATTTGTATTATTGGGACTCTTAAAGATGTTTTAAAATTTTACAAAATACATGCTAAAATCAAGAATTTTAAACTTGAATTTTAAAATGATTTTGATTTTTTTCTGTGTACGAGCTCCGAGCGCCGCATTTATAATATATGTACATATGTATTGTATAGGGATCTGATTTTTTACGCCTAATGCAGCAGCAGCAGCCGCCGCAACGAAGCGTTTAATTGGGGTTGTTAGACCGCCCGCCCCTAAAAGCCGACTGCCGAAACTGTCGCGCGGTTTTTGGCCTGCCCAAATGCATTCTCTGACATACAACATATTTTATTGCATTTGTATAGTGACTGAAAAGCCGATCCACAGCAATGGCAATAACACCAGCTACAACATTAGCACTCACTATTCCCGGGTTATTGTTGTTAATTGTATCTCTCGGATACGGCTCGTTTGAGTGGCCTACGCATTGTCACACTTCAGTTTGAGTTCTGGGCTTGGGATTCGGATTCGGATTGGCATTGGGATTGGACGACTGGCTGTTCCAGTTTACCATGAAGCAGCTGCCAACAGAACAAGCTGTTATATTGGCTAGAAATGGGTGGAAACTTATACTAAAGAGTTTATCATATGATAAATTAACTGCTTATCATTGAAGCACGAGTATCAAATCAAAGGGCACTATAAACTAACACTAATTGAATCTTGATTATTAAAGTGTGTACTTATGAATGACATGCCATTTCTTCTACGAGTATTTAAAAGTGTAGTACTCGTACACACTTATACTGTATAAATCATATAGATGATGATGATACCCCAAAGGACTTTTTCATTAATAATCGGAAGTTGCTCGAAATCAGATAGTTTTAATCAGTAATCGCTTCTTTACTTATATTGAATCAGTAATCATTACCTGCTGAATGACACGTTGTTATAACAATCAACTAACTACTTGATAACTTTATGTACATATGCATATTCAAGCTACTGCGTCTTTTGAAACATAAACCGATAAAAAAGTTTCATGTATTTGATAGTCGAAAAATCCCTGTTATATTCAAAAAGAGGAAAAAAAATATATATTGAACCATAGTATACAAAATCTAGTGGTTTCTTAAATTTAGATTCCTTGAGATATATATATCATCTAAAAATCAACCATTAGTAATCGATATTGTATTATAATGTATTATGTATGTATTAATAAAAATTAATAAATAACAAAATTAATTTTAGCGCAATTTAATTCTAAATTAAACAGATAATTACCTTGAGTATTGTTCAGCCTGCAAAAAAAAAAATAATTATTGCAATACTGATTATGGTTAGAATAATAACTATTTGTCCAAAAAGTTGTTATCAATGCATTTATCGTATGGAATAAATATCTTAACGTGTGTAAGATAAAGATTTTTTACCCACTTAAATTTTCTTGTTTGCTATGCTTATTACTTTGCCAAAGTCTGAATGTGGTATTCGAATCCGATTTAATTCCACTTAAAGGAACCGATAAATGTTTTGAATTTAGTTTGAATTAAATTATTTATCAATCTTAAATAATACCTCGAGTATGTTAGTCTGTAATACTTGTAAATTATAAAAAAAAGGCAGAGCATATCCCACTTAAATAGTCTCAAATGCAATGCAAATAAATTCAATTCAATTTAATTCAAAAATAAAACGAAAAATCCTTGGGCTAACAAAATATAGAAAACAAGGAGAGGGTACAACGACAACATGAGGCAATTGAATTGAGCTACTTAACCCTAAACAACAAAAACACAAATACAAATGGGCAAGAGCCAAGCAAAACAAGAACAACAACGAGTCGGTTAAGTAGTTTGAAGTGTTGGGAAAAAAAAGAAATGAAAATAAATAAATAAATAAATATGTGAAGTGAACCGAACGGAACAAAAACCAAACGAGTTTTGTGCGAGAAAATTCAATTGAATTTGCATGTGATTTGAATGCCAGTTACAGATACAGATACAGATACAAGATATATTTGCCAATGTGTATAAGAGTCATTCATGTATTTATTGTTGTTGCTGTTGTTGTTGTTGTTGCTGACTGGGTACTTAAACTTCCTGCGGAAGCTAAAACTACAACAACAAACGCAGCGACGCCGATGCTAGCGTTGAAAGGCTTTTACTTCTGGCTTGTTGTTGTTGTTTTTATTGTTGCTGCTATTGTTAAATGCAACATCATCATTAAGCGCATAACAAAGGCCATCACACACTCACACAGACACACACACATATTCTCTCTCTCTCTCCGTCTGTCTCTATGTATTTAGAAGCAGAATAAAAAGGGGCGTGCAATATGCTGCGGCTGCTTGATCCGAAATTTCCCTTTAGCACCGTTATCCTTATGCTGGCAATTTGGGAAATTTTTCCTTTTAACATGCGCGCAAGTGCGCCATGCAGTCTACCTGTCTCGCTCGCGCAACACTGCGATTGGCCGAACGGCGAACGCTGCGACGCGCCCACTTTGCAGCGCAGCAAACGATGCCGACAGCGACGGTGGCGGCGACAGCGACGCCGACGGCATTACACGTTATTTCCCCGAGGCGCTTTACTGTTTGTGCTTGGTGCATAGTGTACAGAGGAGTATAGTGTGTGTTGTGCGCCGTGTGTAGTGTGTGGCGAGGTGTGTGCGTGTTTTCCCATTCCCATTTTCCCATTTTCATTTGTAATCCGAGCCATGAACGAACATGGAGTGCCACTGGCCTCTCATGTGGCATATACTCGTATGGAGCTGCTGGTTATGTAAAGAGACCCTCCATCTTTATACTTATACAGCCCGTGTATATATTACCCATACTTATGTACGAGTATATCTACCATATATGTATGTATGTACATCCATACAGACCTGGCACGCAATGTCTGACATGTTATTTTTTCAATTGCTAAAACTTTCTGCCCCCATTTGGTCCCTCGGCATGGCTCCTCTTGGCATTGTTCAAGTTAGCTAATGGTCGTTTTGATTATGTTCCTTTCAGCCAACCCTCTATAGCCCCCAGTACCCCCAGTTCCCATTCACGTCTCTCTACTGCAATATTAGACAAGCACATACGAGCATGTATGTGTCCATATAGTTACTCGTACATGTACATAAATTACTACATATACATACGTATAGGACTGTGCAGGATCTGATATAATTATGGGTTTACTCATGAAATCAAATTTCAAATGTGCCGGCTGTACCCTCAAGTGCTTGGCAAGTCACGACAACCATTTCGAGTTTATACTTAACTTTAACATACATTTAAGATAGTTACTCGTACTAACAAATCAAACCAAACACTCAACTAAATAGAGTATGCAATCCGATTATATTCATATCTCAACATATGTATTAAAAAGGAGCACTGTGCAATGATACTGGGTCAAAAACCTCCGAGTTCATGCACCTAACGAAGAATATAGAAAGGTTCTTAATTATAGAGCAAATTTTGACTTTATAATAAATTTTCTCTGAGAAATAACATAATCGTAGAATTAAATTGTCCACATCTCAGAATTTTGATAAAAGAATTTGGATCAATCAGAAATATTAAAAAAATAATTCATCGAGACTCCTCGATTAAACAATGCCATATGTTAAAATCTCGTTTATTGAAAACTTCTTTGTACGTATCGCACATATTCAACGATAGTTAATAATAAATAGTAAATAAAATAAAAAATGATATGTATCTGATAAACAGCAAGTAAACAATTTGTTAATTTTGAATTATAACAATTTAATCAGTCTTGAATCTTCTATACTTCCATATACTGCAATTAATAATATTGACAAATATCGTTGCAAAACAAAAATAATAATATATTTGTTAATAATTGTTAATAATAATATGTACATACATATATTCTAATTGGCGTAACATTCACGTTGCGTAAAAAAAGATTATTTTTAAAGTTAAAATTCATTTGATGGAGATTCATTTTTCGAAAATATTCAACGACTTATCTTTAAGATGATTCACACAACTTAAACCGTGTGAAATTCATATTAATTTTGAGACCAATCGTCTACCAAATGCCTCGGGAAATGCCAAATGCCTTCATAAAATAGACGAAACCATCTTAATGGTAAGAATGTCTTGAGAAGTTGTCTTATTTTGAAAGACATTTTTAAGACAATATTTTTCATTTTAGAAACCAGTTAACTTTTTCAGTGTAATACCCTTAAGATTTTGTAGAATAATATGCATTTTTTAAGCTTTAATTTAATTAAAGCGAACATATCAAAGCATTTATTTATGTTTATATAGATTAAATGATCTTGATCATAAGTCGTATTGAGTTTCAGGGAATACTCCATCTGGTAACTCTTATAAAGAGCATAACGTTCGTTTTGACTTACAGTTTGTCAAGAAACTTTTTGCAAACCCTTAAAAATGTAATATTTTGACTTTAAATAAGAAAATAAGGTCATTTAATTTTCGTTCGAATGATGCAAAAATTTCCATGGAATATTTTGAATTTTTGCAAAAGTCTACTTTTTCAACTTTTTTCCTCGATTTTTCACAAAAAATATTTTGATGAAAAAAAAATTTTTTGAAACAATTCTAAGAGTAACTCTAATTGAGCAATGGGTTAGTGAA
The DNA here is from genome assembly GCA_037043405.1 of Drosophila subquinaria. Lineage (NCBI taxonomy): Eukaryota > Metazoa > Arthropoda > Insecta > Diptera > Drosophilidae > Drosophila > Drosophila subquinaria. The sequence continues at coordinate 132,276 of JBAMBL010000232.1, forward strand.
ATTTTTGCATCATTCGAACGAAAATATTAAATTTTTAAGGGTTTGCAAAGATTTCTTGACAAACTGTATATCAGTTGTTGAAAAAATAAACGATAAGCCAACAAGAATATTTTTTAAACTTTTGTTTAATTGAGTTATTGTTAATTTTAGTTATCGAATGCCAAACAATGATTTGCCTAATTCAAATTAAAATTCAATTTAGAGAGTTGAGAGTGATTTCAAAAGTATTCAATAAATAAATATTTATTTTCTGACTGGCGGGACCAAAAGTAATGTGCCAGTAAAATTCTCAACAAGTGCATCTTTTTAATAACCCAACAAAATTTGTGCATCAAATTTGTGGTGGAAAGAGTGGATTAAAGACTTGTTAATGTAGTTAATTGAGTCAAAAGTTCATAAAATACAGTTATTGCATTCACTCGAATTGAACAAGAGTCTCAGGTGTACCGTTATGCCGGATAGGTGTATCATAAATGGGAGCCCGACAATCGACCAAGACAATTGGTGGCTCACGCACACGCATACATAAGTAGTAGTCGCCAAGAGGTGAAGACGGAAGAGAGGGAAAAGAGGGACAGAGCGGGAGGCGAGATAATAATGATAAATACAATATAATGACGCGGCAATTGTTGACAACATCAAGTGCAGGACGAAGCAGGACCCAGCGAGGACATCAGCACCAGCACCAGCACCATTACCATTGGCATTGTCACAACTGCCCAGTTGAGCCATGAATGAATGCCAAAAGAGAAACGAATAGGTCCAGATAGATGGATAGATAGATAGCCTGGTCGGGATGCGGCGACTTGTCTGACTGGCCAGAGTCTCTACAGCCTACAGGGCCACTACTCGAGCCGCACAATGGCAGCTCTCGTCTCAACACACACACACACGCACACAGACATGAGTGTGTGTGTGAGAGAGGGTAATAGAGAGGCAGCTCAAGTGGGCACTCGTTGCCTGTGCCATTGTGTGCGCGTGCGAGCGAGATGGCAGGCTAACACATGAATCGGTCGGCCTTGTTTAGCACAAGGATGCGCGATGCACAATAAATGGTGGTGGTTCTTGTTGTTGGTGGTTGAATGAGCCACTCACAAAGTAGTTGCTGTTGCTGCTGCCGCTGCTGAGCTGCTGCTGCCGTCGTCGTCGTTGTTGTTGCTGTTTTTGTTTTTGTAGTATCCTTGTTGAAAAGGACATGAGAAGCCACTTAGTGCAAAATGCGACGAACGCGCCGCGACTAAACAACAGCCAGAGAGACTCTTGCTCTCTATGTATGTAAGTGTGTGTGTGTGTGTGTGTGTGTGTGTGTGTGTGTATATGTGTGTTAGGCTATATACCCAATGGTGGATGGATGCGCCATATACAATATAGCCAAACTTATACGTGCCTCTGTCTCTCTGTAGATGTTATGCATTGTGTATGAGTGTGTGTATGTGTGTGTGTGTGTGTGTGCAGAGTAGTTTTTGGTACTTTTGCGCCGTTGGCTGCTTGGACTCGTGTCGAGTTCTTGATGTCTCGTTAGTTGTTGATGACACTTCAGTTTGGAATGTTTAGAGTGCGGCTGACAACGCAACCCGAGCACGAGAGTCGAGATCAAGATCGAAATCGCAATCGCAACTGCAATTGATATTAAAATTTGAAATTGAAACTCTTAGCAATTACATTAACGTAATCGCAATCGTTCCGTAATTGTTTACGCAGCATCCCAGTGTCTCAATTGCGTTCAAAATATATTATGATTAAAAGCGACACATTTGAAATATTTGCATAGTGCGTCTTTTTTTTGTTAGCCAGTGTTGCAGTGCAGCAAAAAGTGTGAGTGTTGTCAAATTTGATATTGGAATTTGTTTCGCACGTGTGACACTTGTCCATTGAACGGCCGCAAAGTGGCGGAGAAACGCAAGAACACGCCGTCGCCAACGCCGCCGCCCGCGCAGCAGCGACGCAAATCCGGCAACGCGGCAACGCCACCAGCAGCAGTTAGTCCAACGGTATCGCCCACGGCCACGCCCACACCGTCGCCGACGCCCACAACACCCACAACGGCCACCGATATGACCACACACAACGGCCAGTCGGCCTTGGAGCGCACGCCGTCCAAGCACAAGGAGCGGGAACGGGAGCGGGAGCGGGAACGGGAACGGGAAAAGGAGCGTGTTCGGAATCAGCGCGAGACGACCAACAGCAGCGGCAACAGCAGCGGCCTGGGCAGCGCCGGCAGTCTGCCAGCGTCGCCGCAGAGTGCGGCAACCGTTAGCCCCGGCACGCCCACAACGCCCAAGCGGCCACTGAGGACATCGACGCCATCGACGCTGGAACAGCATCAGCAGCGGGCATCCAAAATAATTGGCACCGCCAGCACCACAGTGCCGACAACGACAGCGACACCGACGAGCGGCGCCAACTTGACGGCCGCCGAGCATCTGCGCATTCCGACGGGCGCGGCGGCGTTCAGCGGCTTCCCCGGACTGCACGGCATGAGCAGCCTGATGGTGCCCTCGTCGGCGGCGGTGGCGGCCGCGGCGGCGGCCCCCTTCCTGCCCTGGTCGCCCATATTGCTGCCACCCTGGAGCCATGCGCTCCTGCCCGCCGCCTTCTATCCGGCGGCTCTGCGCAACGCGTTGCCCGGGTAAGCTTACAGATCGGATAGATTGGATTGCTTCCCTCTTTCTCTCTCTCAATCTTCCTCTATATAATCATCTGCTACACTCTGCGACTCTTCGGATTAGCGGGAAGAATTGTAGCAGCTTTTGGGACAAAGTGGAAAACTCTGACTTTATAGGATTCTTAAGGAACTATAGTTAAACTTCCATAACTGGACCTTCTATAACTTCAATTTTCTCTTACTTGTTCTAAATCGAGTGACGATAGCGTTTACCAACTCAAAAAAAAAAATTCGATATTTTGAATATCTGAATATCATCTAAATTTAATGAATACGCTTAAAGGTATTAAATATCTAATATCTGAAGATCTTTCACTTTTATTGATTTTGAATATCTGAATATCATCTAAATATAATGAGACGTCTTTAAGCGATTTAAATATCTAATATCTGAAGATCTTTCACTTTTATTGAGATATCTTTAGCAGTCAAAATCAAAGCTCAGTTCAAGCTTAACTTCAAGATCATATTCTATTTAAGTATAATTCAAGTATATAATTTAGTGAAGTAAAAATAAATTCAAAATCGACAACTCGATTTTCGTGGAAGCGATATTCAAGTAATTTAACTCGACAGTTTTCTTGATTTCAAGCTCGATTTTTATAAGCTATTTAAATATAATTCAAGTAAATAATTGATTTATTTAATGGGATCGGAGTGTATAAGCTGCCTTTCAAATTATATAAGCTTCGATTTCGATTTCCTTAAGTTCCTTAAGCTTTGATTTAAATACGATCAAAGTACATGCCTGATATATTTAATCATGTAGTTGCTTTGTAATTCCTAAGCTTTTTGCTGTCACATGAGCTTTAAGCTCCGTGTTCTACTTAAAAAGTTTACAAGAAGACTCGTTGACTAAAAGTAATCTTTTTCAATGTAGATCATGTTAAAAGATCCTACCAACAAAGTGTCAATTGTGGATATTGCATTTGGGTGACTGCCTTGTTGTTTTAGGCCCCGTTTCGTTAATGAACTTTACCATCTAATCCAGCTACTGATTAGCTGAGCCTGGGCAATCCAATCAAGACACTTACTCCGCACACAAGTACATGCTTATATACATATGTACATATATGCGGACACTTGCCCCGTGAACTACCAAGCCTACCAAGCAAATTACCCAAATCCTGATCACGTAATTTCCCCCGAGCACACACACACACACACACACAGCAGATTTGTTGAGGCTGGTGCACGATCGCACTCAAGATCAAGATCTGGTGTGGCATTGAATTGGGAGATACTCGTTGCGAGCAGCTCAAGTGTTTTTCTGGCCTGCTCTCTTCTGTTCGGTTCTGTTCTGGCCAGCTTAGAAATTAGAAATTCCCATAGGTGAGTTGCAGGGAAACCCCAATCTGGCAACATGTGTGCAACAGACACAAGTTGAACGACGGCGTCACACTGTCTAGCCGAAGGCCAGGACGAGTGCAAAGGGAATTCCGTTGCGAGATTCAGTTTCGGGGCATTCCCCGTGAGTGTCCTGAGTCCTGTGTCCTGTGTCCTGTGTCCTGTCCGTGAGGGACCTGAGCGCGTGGGAATTTCGCGCGCTCAGCACATTTGGTTTGGGAAAATTTCAGCATGGAAAAACCGGAAGCAAGAACGCTTTTTACTTGCGCCAACATGTGGCCGAAAAACATTTCGCCTGTTGGCCTGTTTGTTAGAGCGAAACCCAAGACGCACCGATCGACAGGTAGATGCGGTGCAACAAAAGCCGCTTTGCGTTTAATTGTTGATGGTATTAGTGGAAAATCAAATTTGCATTAGCCTCAGCTTATGCCAAGTCCAGAGGCACAAAACTGAAACTGAGACTGAGACTGAAGTTGGCATTGGGAATTGGGAATTGGGAGCGGGAGCAGGGACTAGGGACTAGGTGTCAATAATCCAGCGATTTGGCTGCACTTAATCAAAGTTAATTCCAAGCAAGTGTGAAAAATTGAGGCCCGTGCAATTTTTGGTCAAAGTCAGTGTCAGTGTCAGGTACTTGCCGCATGATGTGGCAGGTAGAAGCCTCAAAGGCTCAAAGGGTCTCTCCTCTGTCCATTGTGATGTTTTCCGGCCATTCATGACACGACACCGGATGTTGTCGGATGTCGACTGTCCATCTGTCCGACTGTCGGATGCGTAGAGAGTGAATCGACAACTTAGTAAAAACTCTGCTCTTTTGTATCTCTGCTCTTTGCAGCCTCTTTGATGCCAAGGTGCCGTCGTCGCAGCGCTCCGGCTTTCATATCTCCGACATACTCAATCTGGATGGCTCCGAGCTGAAGAGCGCGGCCGCAGCGGCGGCAGCAGCGGCGCATCACACGCACAGCCACAGCCATAGTCATAGCACGGATCTGGGTGCCGAGGCCAGCAATGGCCATGGACACCCGACGCCCACGGCCTTGTCGCCCACTCCCAGCTCGGCGCTGCCACCACCCAGCAGCGGAGGAGCTGATGTGGACCATGTGGAGCACGTGGCACCCGCGGCTCATGCTGATCATCATACCACGGAGCACCATCAGCAGCACCACCAGCACCAACAGCAGCAACAGCAGCCGCAGCAGCACCAGCATTCACATCCGCATCTTCATCAGCATCCACATCCGCATCCACATCCGCATCCGCATCATCAGCAGCCCGTGGCGCCGCTTCCCCTGTCGCATCATCAAAGCGCTGGCGGCGCTCAGCCGCCCATGCCCCATGTGGGCGCCCACGCCCACGCCGCCTCCGCCCAGGCCGCTGCCCATCTGCTGGCCAGTCACAACGCAGCGGCCGCCGCCGCCGTCGCCGCTGGTCAGTATCTGCCAAAGAACTTCGCCAGCAGCTTCAACGACGAGATGTCCTCCTACCATCACATGGCCCAGACAATGCTCTCCCACTCGGGACGCAGCGCCTGGATCAAAGAGAATGAACTTTACGGTAAGTCATTCAAATATCATATTTACCAAGTTTGAATAGGCTTTAAATAAATATTTTTAAGCATTTTTGATTTAGAAAATGTTCTAAGATTTATTATAAAAGTTGAAAGTTGAAAGTTCGAAAGTTTTCATATAAATAATTGATTTTGATATTTTCTCAGATTCGTTCTACAAATTTTGTCTCGTAAATGATTTCGTTTTCCAAAAATCACTGCACAAAATTACCATAATTTGACAAGTAATTTCGCCAAACAATTGAAGAAAATATTTTTATCGAATATCTTTGAAGTTTAGAAATCTTCGCATAATTTTAAAATAACGACAGGTGAAATTCCACAGACTATAGATATTAAATAAAAATTATCTTGGCTTTTAAATAAATAATTCATAAAAATAATCTGCTAGGATTCTAAATGTTTCGAAGCTACAATAATTCAGAAAACTCATATTACTGAACTAAATCATTTAATCGCTCCATCAAATTTAGACTGTCAAAAATTATTATTGACTTAAAAAATATATTCAAAATAGCTTCGTATTTTTAGAACTATGCAATTCCAAGGTAAAAGTGATTGAAAATGGAATGTTTTTGAAGCTAAAAAATCGTTACCTAATTTTATAAAACGTGCAGATGATCATTTAAGATTTCAAATTAAGATCTTATGTAACTCGAAAAGTTAGGGAGCTCAGCAAGTTAGAAGTACCAGTTGAAAGTCTCTGTTAATGTTAAGAAATCTTGGTAATCATGAGATTGTTGGCTCACTTGTAATCATAAGATGCTCCCTTTTTGAGGTCCGCTCACAGGGAAAGAGAAGAGAAGGGAAACTCGAGAGCAACCAGGAATGATCTTTGATCTCCCGAGATCTATTAACGCAAAACACTAGACTCTGTTGTAAACATGAGCCCCATTCAAAGCTTGCCACGGTTTAAGCTCAAGTTCGACTGAAAATAGGCATGAAATAGGCAAAGGAATTGAGAAGGGGTGGAAAGAGGAAAGAGGAAGGGAACGAACGGAAACTCGAGAGCAACCGCCTAATAATATTGTTCAATAATTGCCTCACAAAAGGCAGCTGTGTTTGCATATGAGCACGGCCAGTGCCACTTTGGGAACCCCTCTGACAAGGGCTAAAACCCTTGGCTCTGATGTGACCATGCCACGCCCCACGTCTGCCTTGACTGCCAGACTTAACGTTACGTTACGTTACGTTATTGTGGTGTTAGATGCGATATGTGTCGATTCAGGTGCTTGAAACGCGAAGTGGCCTGCGAACCACCCTTTTGGTGGTTCAATACCTTTTACAGTCACTGTCACAGTCACATTCGCATTCACATTCACGTTCACATTCCCTAGAAACTGCGCCCAACCTAATCTTGACTAATAGTTTGTATGCGCTTCACACTTGAGGATTAATTTTGTTATTTTCATTTTTTTTCCTTTTGTTTTTTTATATGATGTCTGTCCCCCTGTGACGTTGTTCGTTGTTGTTGCGGACATAACATTTTTCAGTCATTCCTTTCATATATATATATAAGCCTGGAAATTTATGGCACGCACTTCCGTTTCGTCCTTTTTTTCTGCTTTTGCATGGCCTTTCCTTTATATTTTTTTTTATTATATCAATTTTTTTTTTTGTCTTTTCTGTTGATATGGTGCTCAGCTACAAATTATAATTGTTGCCTGTTTGCCGTTTTTTTTTGTATTTTTTTTTTTTGGGAAATTTCACAGCTGTAAGCCGAGTCGTTTTGATTATATTAAGTTATTAATTTGTTGAGTTGTCATGGTGAGGACGATTCTAGCGCGGACTGGGTTGATTGTGGGTCTGAGTGGAGACCTGGCAGGTTACGGGTGTTGTTTAGTCAATTGTGACGGAATTTGATGAACATTTGAGCCATAAACTGGCATCCGATATCTGGCATAGATCACCACAGAGATCATGCCCAAAAATGAACGCCTCCTTGGCGATAAATCACAGAAATTGTTTCCAAAATGGGCGTGTGCTGGGCTGCATTGCAGACGAACCGGAAGAAAGGGAGCAGGATGTGCAGTAGACGAGGCAATGAGAGAGAGAGAGAGAGGGGCCCGCAGTCAGGGACAGGGCGACCATTAGAAGGCAGCTCTGTTTGAGGTTTGGCTTTTGTGTCATTGCCCATTGTCTCCCAGTTTTGTTGCAACCTTAATGTATTTTCATTAGCATTCTGGTGTTGTGTTGTTGTTCCTCTGTCTCATCTCGGCAAACAATGACAGCAGCAAAAAGGCAACAACACGGCGAAGGTCAGAAGGCAGCCCAGCAATTGCAATTGCCCAAAAGGTGTAACTCCGCAGGGTTGCCCCGACACCGACACTGACACAGAAGGGCAGACTTTCAGACCAGGTAGTCCACGATCGATCGAGCCTTGTCAATGGCCCTCCGGCCCTCTAATTGACGTTATTAGTTGATGGTACGCTATGGTTTGGTTCGGCTCGATTCAGTTCGGTTCGGTTTGGTTTGATTCACGGGGTAGCTGCGCATCTGGCCACCCCGATCACCCCGATTCTCAGTTCTCCTCTCCTTTCCCTCTCTCCCTTTGTCATAATCCAATTGTGCGAGTTGTTGGCGGTTGTGCTGTTTACCCACTGACTTTTCATTTAGCACCGCTGCCAATTTTTGCCTGCTCATCCGGATTGGGGTGTGTGTGTAGTGTGTGTGTGAGTGTGTGTGAGTAGTGTGGTGTGTGCCTTCGCATTAATTTTATCCAAATTGGTGACAAATTGACTCTGGCACTGCACTGAAAAGAAAAATAGTGTAGCTTGTTCATTAAAGAAGATCATCTCAAAAGTGATCATAAGTTTTAGAATATTATCGAATGCTCAAATTTGTTGCACACTTTAGATTTTTGTCTCCCCCTACTGACTCGTATTGTGTGAAACCATGAAGTTACTTTTAAATATCATATTTAATGAATAGGGACATCATTTTTTTAACTCCCTAAAAAATTGCTATTTTTCTTGATGAAAATTCACAAATCAATGCGATCAACACTATTTCTAAATTAATTCTTTACAAATCACTCGAAATGCATTCAAATGTTATTTTATTTGTACTGTTCAAATAAACATAAAGATTTGCTTTATACATATACAGAATTCAAGCCTGAAAAAGACAACAAACATAAATTTTAAATTTTCGAATTCAATCGTATTAGTTCACAGAAAAAAAATCCGAGAAATTTAGCCCGAATTCAATCCGAAACGATGTCAGAAGTGGGGTAATCTCGGATTTTCTTAAACCAAGTATGAAATACTTGATTTTTTCAATCCCGAATTCATTCTTGAAAGTTTGTTTTTAAACTTTTGTTTAACATTTTTTTTATTTTTTTTTTTGGTTTTTATTTTTTAAATTTAATTTTTTTAACATTTTTTATTACAATTTTTTTTTATCATTTTTATTTATTGTTTTTTTTTAAACATTTTTTTTTAATGAAGGGAATGTTTGACTGCACTTGACTGGGGGAATCGAACCCAGGTTTTTTTCAAACAGGTCGGCGACTCTAACCAAGAGAGGCCAAGAGAGAATCAAGTAATTTGGGCTTATTTTCCCATTTTAATCCCGATATAAACTTGATTGTTCAGCTTAATCCTGAAAACATACTTAAAAAATGAAGGCTTAAATTAAGTATTTTAGGCTTGATTTTAGAATGGCTTTTTTTCTGTGTTTGAAATGTTAACTAACACGATTGAATTCAAAAATCTTACATTTATTTTGATTGTAATCAAAATTTGTTTAATCAACATTTTAAATTGAAATATTAATGATTTATAGTACTGAATTAAATATTCACTTAAATTGATTATCAGGCCGGTTTTGGCTTTCACTTTTTACTTTTATGCATTTAGTGATATTCATTTATTTACTTGGAATTTAGACTAAGTGTTTGAAAATGACCGTTTTTCGCTTTATCGAACTTAAACTCATCAACTCAGAGTGATATCAATCCGCTGAATCTAGCCGATATGGTATTAGAGCATGTTAAAGAAATTCAATTCCGACAAGTCTTAGCGAAAGTGAAATTCGGAACAGGCCTGTATAAGTATTATGGTTAAATGAACTGATGGAAGTTTTCACTCTTGCTGCTCCCATTTCACACAGTAGAACTTACTCAAATTTGATATTTAATAATTTGATCTTAATTGTTAATTTAAATATATATATGTATAGTATATTGTTCACCATAAAGAAAACACTCTCTTATTTCTTTCCCTTGCTCTCTTGACTTTTGCAGGCACTCAGCAACCGGCCAGTCCCGACAGCACCTCGCCGGTGACCTCGGAGGTCTCCTACACGTACATTGGGTCCAATTGCCAAACCTCGCCCGCTCTCTCCGGCGACTACAAGAGCTACAGTCGATCGGCGGACAGCGACGCGTTGTCCGTGGGCGACGCGTTGCACACGTTGCACGGCGCGGCGGCAGCTGGCGGCAGTTCAGCGGCGCATGCGTTGCACAACAACAACAACAATAACAATAACAACAACAATAACAATAATAATAACAATAGCTTGAAGCACGATACTGGCGCGGGCAGTCACGACGACAGCCTGAACGAGGATGGCATCGAGGAGGACATCGACGATGTGGACGATGCCGATGGCAGCGGGGGCGGCGGAGTCAATGCCGACGGCATGCCGAACAAGAAGCGCAAACGGCGCGTCCTCTTCACCAAGGCCCAGACGTACGAGCTGGAACGGCGCTTCCGGCAGCAGCGGTATCTGAGTGCGCCGGAGCGTGAGCACTTGGCCAGCTTGATACGATTGACGCCGACGCAGGTGAAGATCTGGTTCCAGAATCATCGCTACAAGACCAAGCGGGCACAGAACGAGAAGGGATACGAGCATCCGGGTCTCTTGCACGGCCATGCCACACATCCCCATCATCCGTCGGCGTTGCCCTCGCCCCGCCGGGTCGCCGTGCCCGTCCTGGTGCGCAATGGCAAGCCGTGTCTGGGCGACGGCTCCAAGCTGACGCAGGATTGTGTCAGCACGGCCACAGCCACGGCGATGCAGAATGCCGCCGCTGCCCATCATCTGGTGGCGCTGAACGGTGCCGCCGCCTATCAACATGCGGCTGCTGCCGCCGCCGCCGGACTCCACGCCCATGCCCACGCCCATGCGCACGCCCATCCGCACGCGCAGCGCGCCGCCTGGTGGCCCTAATATTGCTAGAAGCCTGGATTCGAGTTGGCTGACAAACAGACAGGCAGACAGACAGGCAACCAAAAACTATGGCTGGTAACTCGAATACTGGACAATAAAAATCAATAATTGTAGACTCAGGCCAGGATTAACGGGGGGCGGGGGGCAGTTTGGGTTGAGAATTCGAACAAACAAACAAAATTGGTGCAATAAAAATTAACAAGGTGTCCCTCTCTCCCACTCCCACTCCCACTCTCTCTCTCACTCTTTTGAGAGCTTCTTCAAGCTTGTGGCATGGCCAGACCGAGAGTAGCAAGTGGTCAAGTGGTCGAAGAATTCTTGGCTATGCTTTTTAGCTGCCAACAACAACAACACATTTGGAATGCATGTGCAACATTTTGGCGCCAACACGTTGCGTCAATTGTTAACAACAAATATCAGTCGTGTAATAAATTTATAGAAAATACCATGAACTTTTTTTTCCTGCAGCTCAAAAGCTGTGGGCCATTTATTCATAAGTTTTTTTTTCTTTTTTTTTTGCACAAAAGTCGATAATACTTATAAAACATTAGCTGTAGTAAGAAAGTTTTTTTTGTTTAGCATTAGAATATATATAACAACAATTTTGATAAATATAAATAAACTATCAAACCGTTTTGTACATAATATAAAGAAATAAACATAGAATTCGCAAAAATACTATTAAAAACATATTCCAAATTACAATGCACATAAAATAAATAACTAGAAAATAATCATGTAAATATATATTTAAATAATTAGTGTTCAAATTTTAGGCAGAATTTAATTTTTTTATATATACATATTACGTAGTTGTATCTATAACTTTAACTACAACTGTAAAAATTATAAAACCAAACTAACATATATATATATAGATATATAATCTTTTTTTTTGTATAATGCAGAAATAAAAACAAACTCTTTGAATTTATAGTGCGTAATGAGTTCATAAATGTTAACAGGCAACAACAAATTCAACAAACTTAATTGTATTATAAACTAAACTAAAATTGAATATTCAAGACATTTTAGAAATTTAATAAAACTATTTACAAAAATTAAAATTGTATCTCGAAATTATTATTTTTTATACTTTTCCAGCGTGCTCAAATGAAGTATTCTTTTATCTCAAGATATTAATGAAGTGGAAATTAATTCTAGATCAGAATATACTTGTTTTCAAAACTTTTTCTTAAACTCCAAACAAAAAAGATAAGGATTAATTAAAGAAAATCATACTATTAATATTAAACAAAACTCGAACAATCACCTGGGCCTCAGCATATTCTACTGCTCATCTTTTGCAAATATGAAAAAAAAAATTTAACAAAAATATCAAAATTATTATTGAATTGTAAATAATACTTTCGGTACGAATACAATAAATAGACAAAATCATTGTGAGTCTTTCTGAAATTATATATCTTTTTATAAATATTAAAGTTTTCTAAGTTATACCGTACTTGATTGGAATCCATTCAAGATACGTTGAAAATATTTGAAAGTGTATTTAAAATTCGTCAATACACACGTAGGTGCACCTTCTAGTTTATCATAGAGTTCAGACTCCACACAGTGCATAATAGTGCCAGTAAACAATGGTAAAACATTAAGCAGCCCATAAATACGCCTTGATTATGGCTTTTAGCTACCGTTTACGTCTGCTATGAGCGATTGGGATCGTAATCCATTAATTATTTTAGAAGTATATGTGTAGTACTACCAGCACTTATAATGCTCGCACTCGTTCACATTGGCCGCTTGAACCTTTGAAATGCTCGCCACCGATAAGCACGGAACAGAACAGTAATAGAAGGTGCATATATGGCATATAAGTAGCATATGATATACAGTACATGGTAGATGGTATAGTATAAAGCTATAATCGCACGGACTGCCACACAGCGACTTTATGGTAGGGCCATCTATTGCTGATTTAGTTGATATGGCTGCACGACAAGTATTAAGTATGCATGATGAGCTTTTTGCAGAAATACTCATAGATATGCCGAGAAATATTTGATATGTTATATAAGAAGCAAAATCAATTCCCATCAATAGAGACAATCAACAATCAAAGACACTAGTCTAGCTCCGCCTTGATCTCTATATTTGAGTGCATATAATTTGCGCAAATAAAGAACTCGAACTCAAGTAGATGTTTTTGAGTATCTCATAAAATAAACAAGTGCTTTTCGAATAAACGACAAATTAAATTACTCATCAATGAGCACTGAAAACACTCAAGAGTTTAAGTTCAACAAATTTATAAATTTATACAGACATACATATGTATGTACATACATGTGTACATATCAATATAAATTTGAAATAGTGCGCCATTAGCTTCTGAGTTTTCCATTTGTCATATGGAAATAAAATTAGTCACCCATTTGATCGAAGCTGCAATACTCTAATAAATGTTGGCCACTGTGGAAGAAGACTTGATTTGGTTCGCATTTACTCTAACTTTCTTAATAATTTTAAGTATATTGGTAAACGAACATTTTTTTTTGATTAATTTTCAGCATAAGTTAAAAAAAATTAAACAAACTCACGTCAAACAAACTGAAAGCGATTATAAATAACTTAAATAACTGAACTTATAAGGAACTTCATTATTAATGCTATAATTACGCTAAGGTAAACTTTTAGATAAGTTGTAAGCTGAAGAGTTTCGAATAAAACTTATTACACCTATGATTCCAATAGGTAAAATCCCTCAGCTTTTCTATTCTAGTTTCTACCGTAAAAATTACATTTCCAACTAACGAAACTTATTATTTTAGATATATTTTTCACAATTAAGAACAGATTTCAGGCAATCATGTTAATGGGTCAAATTAAGGTAACGGCTTGCAAAAGTGAATATGATCAGAGAGATCAAGGGTAAAGACGCCATAACAATAACCATACCGAGTATTAATAAACATCGAGTGCCTGGTCATATATTTTGTGCAGCAACAAAAGCAACAACAAGAGAAGCATTTTTACAGAGGCAATAAACTCAACGATTACTGAAGTACCATAAATATTATAACTATATTTTTATGATTTCTTTTTTTAGATTTATCTAAGCGAAGGCAGTAGAAAGCTGAAAATGCAAAAATCAACAAACATCAATATAATTATTAATAAACCGAGCTATATTTATTTATGTATGTTTGCAAAATCTATGGCAATCATTAATCCATCCAATAACTGGTCCATTCCTAGAGTCCTATATCAGCGCAGTATTTTTCATGAAATAAATTTAATATTTATAGTTTGCAGTTCCGAATAGTTGGGGTACCATTAAAATGCCTGCAAATATAATTGGACTATAAATTTTGGCAAAGGCTGTTAACTTTATTTGCATAGTATCGGACAGGATGTTGATTAAATGGGCCATTCACAAAGTGCGAGTACATTTCTAAGATCTAGATTAGACGTAATAACTGCTCAAGACTGATAATGCCCTAGCAGCGACTGTTTCGCTTAACACAATAATAAACTTTTTGTTATTATTATTATTTTCGTTATACATAGTGATTGTTACAGTTGGGTCTCTTTTTGCTTTGAGATAAGCCACATTCGTAGAGCTCCCTGAAGGTATCAGGCATTAGGCACCCGGTACCGCAAGCCGTACCGTCAACCTGATTGCCTCTGTTCATGTGTTCATATAAATTTTGTATATATGTCCGAGCCGTATCAGCGATATGTCTCACGATGCCGGACAACTTGGCCAGCGATCAGATACATACATACTATACGTATACATATTTAAAAAAACACACTGGTCAGCATGCGTGGACGTCATGTCAAATGGCCTTATCAAATTGCGACAGTTGGGGCAACACTTGATGGATGCGGCGGTTTGTTGGGTGTGCGGGCGGTTGCGGAAGAAGCCCACCAATAAAATCTATAAAAATCATTAATAAGTCGATTCTTTGACGTATTTAATAGCGGTGTACATTTGTGTATGTAGTATGAGTCGTGGTTAAGGTTGAGGAATAGATATGAGCATTAGTGCGAGTGTAAGATTTCTTTTATTTATAACTACAGATACTTTCAAAAGTTCCCTTCTTTAGGTGAAAAATAGTTCTAGGATGTAGAAATTTCTATTAATTTACATGAAAAGTAATTTATTATTTGTTTGACCGCTTTTTAAAAATAACGTACGGTTTTCAAAATGACACCTGTTAGAGTGTTTAGTGTGGGAATCATCAATTGCGTGACATTATTATTTATTTCATGGGATTAGCTTCGACTTTAATTGAATGACTGTAGAACACACTTACCAGCTGGATTGTAAATAATTGGTCTTATAGAGCATTATTTATTAATTTAATTAGAAAATTTCAAATTTTTACTTAATGTTTTTATTAGTTAGATTAAAAAATTAAAACAATCAAATTTTTAATATATATTAATATTGTATGATCCAAGTTTAGAACTAATGCCTCGATCAATCTGCAAGTTTTATTTTGAAATAATAAAAATAATTAAATTTAAAATAGTATGCTGATAGTTCTTAAAAAAAATAAGATATACTAAATATATGTAGATAGAGCAAGAATGTTTGTCTTCGCTTAAAGGGTCCTTAACATAAATAAAGTATATATTTGATTTCATGTTACTGGAAAGAAGCAATCAGGATCACACTAGATAATAATACTAAAATTAGTGAGCAGGAATCATGATTGGTGACTTTTATAAACAATTATAATCAGGGATTAAAACCCTAACCGTAACCTTTATCCGGTAAAAGCCGATTGAAATTTAAAACCGTAACCGAAAAAAATATTTTCATTTGACCGAAACCTTAAAACCGAAACTCTGTAAACCGAAATAACCGTTTAGTAAACGTTTTATTTATAAGGGTTAATTTCGGTTTTTCATACATCCAAAAATAAATTTTTTATTCCAATTTTTATGATAAAAATTGAAAAAGTTTTATTTTTAATTGTTATTTTAAAAATTGCAAATAAGAGTTATGGTATAACTTTAAAATAAGGTTTTAAAAGCATGTTTTATTATCAATTCTTATTATATTATACAAAAAAAAACAAGTTAAAAATAATTTAAAACAAAAAATGTTGAAGTCTTTCTATTTTTTCCGAATCATAAGTCTTGTTTGCGATCTCTGATATTTTTTTTATTACTTTTGTATTTTATTTTTGATTTTCTTTTTTATTTTTTAATTTTGATTTATATGTGAAATAAATGTCTGAATGAAACATTCAGAAAGTAATGCCTTTTTAATTATTATTTTAATATTATTAATATAATTATATTTCTGCAAAGAAATTTATTTTTTTTGAACCGAAACCATACCGGTATTTCAGAACCGAAACATACAAAAACCGGTGCACCGTTACGAAACCTTTATTCAAAGATTTTGCGTAACCGATAACAGAAAACCTAAAAGCGAATATAACCGAAACCGTAACTGAAACCGATATTCGTTTCAGCTTTAATCCCTGATTATAATGTATGATTTTAAGTTGACTTTTTTATACTAACAATTCAATTTCATGTTACTGGAAAGAAACAATCGGGATCACTTTATATAATAATACTAAAATTAGTGAGCAGGTATCATGATTGGTGACTTTTATAAACAATTATAATATAAGATTTTAAATTGACTTGTTTATACTAACATTTGAATTTCATGTTACTGGAAAGAAACAATCGGGATCACACAAACAATTATAATACATAAAAGATTTTAAATTAAATATATTATACTAACAGTTCATTTATGTTCTCCTACAAAAATATGAAAAATTAAAATTAAAAATAAGAATTTAAATAGAATCGATATAAATATATTTAAGGAGATCTACTTCCAATCATCAATTTTAGAAAATTCAAGATGTTTTGTATTTTTTTCGGCGTGAATTCACCATTTACTTATCTATTCGTTATTTTATTTATTAGATTGATATGGTATTTTCCCCTTCATTTGATTGTTTTCCTTTCTTGTCCTTTGATTATATTGCAATTGGATTTGTTCAACTCGAGTATATTCCATTTTTATTGCAGCAGCACTCGGTTGTGTTTAGATGAGACTTGTAATTGGGTAATGAGAACAAGGTAAGGTAAATGGATGAGCAGCAACAACAACAACAGCACTTCAGGTGAATATGTGAGCACTTGTCAACAAGCCCAAGAACAAGAAGAAACATTGCTAAAAAAAAACAACAACGACAAAAATGTTGTTCAAGGAGTACGTGTACCATGTGAATCGATCGGCACTTACAACGCTTAATCAGCTTCGATGTCATTCGATATAATGAATGTTGTTGTTGTTATTGCAGTTGTTGTTGTTGTTGTTGTTGCAGCTGCAGTTGTTGCTGTTCAAATTTGGCATTGATAAAGCTGGCAGACGGTGCCAGACAACGACAACGACAGCGACAACAACCACAACGACTTTTATTCGAATGTGGTCAGTTTGTAATGAAAAATTGATTAACGCTATACGAATATAAGTGTATACTTATGTACGTATGTACAATCAATCGAATAAATATATTTATCAGAGAATAAACGTAAATCAGTGAACAGAATGTAGAAATTAAACAGGCCAAGTAAAGGCAGTAAAGCAAATAAATGAGATTACAATTAATAAAATAATAATCGATAAGTGCACGAGTTCTGCTTAGTTTGTTCTAGTACTTAATATAGCTATACTCTTTTTTTATTATTTCTGCTGTTATTATTGTTGTAGTTGTTGTTGTTTTGTAGGCCAAAGTTAATTGCGTTTTTGATTTAACAACGGGCAGCGCGATTCTGAACGCCACTTGAACTGGCGCTTCCCAATGCCTCGAGAATCCAGCCTATACCATATACCATATTATACCATATATATAATTAGTATGATCATATACGATATGAGTAGGGGACACACATAGTGCTAACGTCTGAAGCTCAAATGGCATTTAATTGGCGCACACAATGAGCTGCCACTTGTTCCAAGGGGGCGTCAACAATTTAATTTGGCTCGGTGTGATTTTACAATTGAAAATTAACTGCTTTGCTTGGCCCACAACAAAGGGGCAGGCCTTTAGATAAGTCTTATACAGTCCCGTACACCATTGGTCTAGAAAATTCAGCCAATACGTTTGTGACTTTTCAAATCGGATTGTTTGTGTTTTGTATTGCAACCAATCTATTATTCTGTTTAAGTTGCTAAAGTCTTATACATTTTGAATTTCTTTGAATATTCTTACAATATTTGTATCCTATAATTGGTAATTATTCATAATTTGGTTTGCTAGTTTTATATAAGAACTTTTCTTCAATATCCTGTGAAATTTAACTTAAAAGAAGCTCTCAATGGATGACAATATAAATATATTAGAAATAATTATGTAATTTTTTGTAACTTTTTGGACCAGATACCAGAGTTGTGTCTATAAGCATTATCATTACTTTTTAATTAGCATTGAAAAAACTAGTGCTAATAAAAATTCATTTCAGTAGGCATTGAAAATGAAAAGCAATGAACATTTTTCAGTGGCATTACTTAATGCTAGTGAAAAACTATTTAAATTACCATTAATAATAACTTTTTTTTTTAATTAAAAAAAAAATGGAAATATTTAGAAAAATTGAAATGAAATGTAGAAAAATTTAGAAATTGACACATGAGAAGCGAAATGGCTGTAAACAAGTGTTATTATTAATTCAAGTGGTATTTATTTAAAATTTTCTAAATATTTATATTTTTTTCTAAAAATTTTTGTTTTTGTGACCTTTCTATATTGTAGAAGTAAGTTTTAGTTAACTTGAGGTCAAGTAATGTCTATAAGACACCAACAAACAACAACACACAAAACACTTGCCAAAAATGCAAGGAGCATGGCTCGGTATACAGCTGTTTCAAGAGATGCCAATCTCTATCATCAGTACCGTTTGCTGACTTGACCAGCGATCTCAGCCTAATGTCACTTTTGAGAAACCAAAACCAGTTGTGAATTTTTAGGTCTCAAAAGTGAAAAAATAGCTGTGAAGCTGATCTAGCCCTTTGTGTGTTGTTGTTGCCGTCGTTGGTGTCTTATAGACATTACTTGACCTCAAGTTAACTAAAACTTACTTTTATATTTTTTTTATTTAAAAAAAAAAAAAATTATTAATGGTAATTAAAATAGTTTTTCACTAGCATTAAGTAATGCCACTGAACAATTTTCATTACTTTTCATTTTCAATGCCTACTAAAATAAATTTTCATTAGCACTAGTTTTTTCAATGCTAGTGAAAATTCGATTTCAGTAGCACTAATTTTTTCAATGCCACTGAAATGACAAATTCATTAAAAAAGTAGTGAATTAGGAACAACTCTGCCAGATACCCAGACTTCAGACAATGTTTGCAACAGGTTGAAGGATTCATATCTGACCTATTAAGAGCCCTTTGCTTTATGCAGCGATCCTCCTACTTATACATGTACAGGGTCCTTAAGCTAGGCATTCTTTAGAATTAAGGGAAATGAAACTATGTAGAACCCTTAAAAACCATAAATTTTAGCTATTTCAAGCCCTTGTAATTTGATGTAGTGACTAGTGTAATAATTTATAAATAATCTCAGTACTTGTTACACTAGTGAACAAATTTTAGAACAAGTGTATTTAGTCGTTTAGTATAAATCGATCTCGAGGACTTAAATGTGCTATGGTAAATTCTCAATAAATTGAGGTTGCATTTAAAAAACGTAAAATCCGTAAAGGATATAAAGTGTTTGGCCAATACAATGTGTACTGCCAATGTTAGGCACATTCGAAGGGGGCCAAAGAAACCTTTTTTTTTTCAATTAGTCAGCGATGGTTGGTCATTGGTATTGGCCTGACCGTTGTCCGCAAATAAAATGCAATTTTAATGACAAAACTCTCACACATTGTGTGGCTGTGTGGGATACAAAGTCACAAAGTCGCAGAGTCGCCGAGTCGCAATTCTAATTAGCCAACGTGCAGCAATAAAGCGCCGGAAAACAGCGCCCAGCGGGTGGCAATGAAAATCTGAAGGTGCAAAGTGCTGGGAAACTCTAGGTATTGGTTTGGGTTTGGGTTGGAAAGTGAGTTTGAGTATGAGTTTGGATGTGAGTCTCGTTCGCTTGTGGCGGGGTTTGTCTGTCTGCCTTGTGGGCGCTTGCAAATCAAATCAAATTAAGTCAAAGTTGATGGCGCATTTTACAGTTGTTGTTGGGGGGAATGTAAAATAAAATAGAACGGGGAATGTAAAATGTAATAATGCCTCATTCATGTTGTTGTTGTTGTTGTTGTTGTTGTTGCTGTTGTTGCTATTGCCTGTGGCTGTTGCCAGCGCTGTTTGTTGTTCATTTCGCGGCCATCGTCATTATCTGCATGTAATTTCTCATTTTCATAGTCAATTAAGTCAATCACACGCCCTTTTAGACACCGCAGTCGTCGTCTACGTCGTCGGCGTCGTCGTCAGCGTCGACGTCAGCGTCAGCGTCATTGACGTCGCCGTCGGCTGGAAAGCAACCCTGCAAATTAACACGTCGTCGCCGTTGTCGTTGTTAGTGTTGTTAGTGTTGTCGTGGGTTGTTGATTTGTTGGATTGGTGGGTTGATAGCCTGATGAGCTGGTGGGCAGTTGGACTGATGGGCTGTTGGCTTGGTGGTGTGTGTGTGTTCCGTTTCCGTTGCCACTGCCAGCGGCCCTTTGTTTATTTGTAACGCAATGCAGCGACGCGTTTATTGCTCAATTTTCATCGATGTTGCCAAAATTACATATTCATAGTTGGCCAGCAAATCCACCACCAGCAGCATTACCATTACCACAACCCACACACACACATACATTAACACGACCAGGACCAGGCTCAATAACTGTTACAATTTCAAGCACTAAAAGGACACGTGGCAGCTGCTTTTAAAATTGAATTTCCTGCATGTAATCTTGTCGAGTCAATTGTTTTTGCGTCGCCCTCTCGTTTCCCCTCCCCTGGCCAACCACACCACACCACACCCCGCTCTGGTGCATGTTGTTGTCAATCTTGTTGTTTTTCGTACACGTGCAACTTCTGGGTGTGCAGAACGCGTGCAGCTTGCCGCCCCCCGTCCACCAACCTGACCCCGCCCGCAACCACAACCACGACCACCAGTCACACTTCTTTATTTATGAAGATGCGGCCAATATGTTGGCTATTTGTGAACACCCCATCAGCCCACTCTCCCAACCCAACCCACAGCACAGCACAGCAACAAGCTGCAAGTCCTGGCCTTAGCTCAGCCATTGGCACGTTGTGGCCAGGATTAACTTTTGCATTTTTTTCAGCCGCACAGAACACAGAAAGGGAACAGAAGCTAGTGGAATAAATTGTCTTGCTTTGCCAGGTGACTTTGAAAATGGATTCGAATGTATTGAAGAGCCAAACACCAAATTCAATCAAACTAATTTTATCAAGGCTGTAAATCGGGCTTAAAACGGTTCGGTTCGATTCGGATCGTGTTTTTTAGCTACCCGAAGCGGATTATGAATTTCTTTACAACGCGAGCCTGAAACACTTTCTTAATTAATAGCTTCGGCGCGAAAAAAATAGATTAATTAAATATATTTTATGCTAATATCATACTTTTAAATTGAGACTTCAAATAAAAATAATAAAATAACAATTCATATTTAAATCAACAAATTATGTTAAGTAATTTACACAATTTGCATTAATTTGTGTAAACAAACTTAGTCGACTAAATAATACATTGAAAATAACAATAGACAATTTTTATACTATGGGGGTATATTAAGTTTGTTCAAAAGTATGTAACAGGCAGAAGGAAGCATCTCCGACCCCATAAAGTATATATATGCTTGACCAGCATCAACAGTCGAGTCGGTGTAGCCATGTCCGTCTGTCCGTCTGTCTGACGGTCCGTGTAAACGAAAGGATCTCAGAGATAGTAAGAGCTAGGACCACCAAATTTGGTATGAAGACTCCCTATTATGTCAGGCAGGACAAGTTTATGTTAAAATTTGCCACGCCCACTGTGGGCGGCATAATTCATAAAAAACTGAAAGCACCTTTTATTTTGGCATTTAGATTTAAAATTTTATTTCTTTTTATATATCAACGGGTGTGGAATCATGCCCAGAAGTTAATCACCAACTTTCATCACGATTGGGCCATAAATAGTGAAGATATTTACAATTTTGTCCGAGGTATTTTAATGGCAATTCTATAAATAGAATAGAATCAATGGTCAATTAATTCACTTTACATTTCGTCTGCAAGAATGTTTATCAATTTTCGGCGTGGTGGAAGTGATGAGTGCTCGGCAAGCGAATCGGGAGATCGAGGTTCGAATCTCGGTTCTGTCGATGTAAATGATTTTTAATTATTTTTTTTTTTTATTTATTTTATTTTTTTATTTTTGTTTTTAAAATTGGTTTAAATCATTTATCTTATTATATATGTATGTATGTAGCTGCCACAAAAACGATAGGTCGATATTTAAGGATAAGTATGAGAATTGCATGGGCATCACATCTGCGGCGTGCCGGGGACTGGGCCCAGGGTATATTACTGTCGAGTGCACTCGACTGATCCGCTTGTTTTTATTAAATTCAACCCTGGCTCGAAGCAAAATCTTAGGATCATGTTGTGGTTCAAGTTGAAGTTTAAACTAAACTAGCCAAAAACTGGCCATGAACTAAATATGTATATACTAACTTAATTTTATTAATGAAATAAATCAAAGCCAAAATAAAGAAATTTTAAAAGTAAATACTATATTCCGCAACAATTGAAAATTTTCAAACAATTCGGAATTGAGAGAGATCTGTTTAATGAATCAATTTGAGAGTATTCACACACAATTCATGAATTCACACGAGTTGATGGCTTTGAGTTCATTTGTAGCATAATTAAAATGTCAAAACGAATGAAGACCTTCTGGTCCTGTTGCCATTGACTTACCCCTGCAAAATGGGAGCACTTTGTGGCCCAAGTTGCGTGTCAGGCAACGTTTGCCATTAAAAAGCCACCGAACATCAATTTAAATATTGCATTACAATGATTTGCATAAAAGGCGGCACGCAGAAGCAACTGGCTGAACGGAATGAATAACTCGGTGAGTATGTGAATGAATAGCTGGGTGAGTCCCGAGTCCCGAGTCCCGAGTGAGTGCTGTCTCTCAGAAATCAAAGCCCAAAACCATTAAACCAATATAAATTTGCACTTTCACATGACCTCGCGTCGGTGGATTGTCTCTATCTCTGTCTTTCCCACTCTTTCTCTCTCTTCCTATGTGTGTGTTGTTTGGCTAATTTGAATATGCCGAGCCCCGAGCAATTCTGTGTGTTTGTGTGTTTAGTGCTTCCCACGATATTGATATGATTTTGTCGTTTCGCTGGGGGTCGCCTCAAATCAAAATTCGAATCAACAAACAATAAAGTGGCAGCAAACCATTAGCGCACGTCAATGTGATAGTGGCAGTGGCAGTGGCAGTGGCAAGGGTTGAGTTGAGTTGCACGTGCAACACCTGAACATTAGCCAGGATCAGAATTCACTTCAAACTGCAGATCTTAGTTCAGGCTTAGATCAACAACAATTGTTAAACCAAACTCTGCTCGATGGTTTAACCCTTGATTTTTATTGCATTATTATTGGTAAATAAACAACAACTATGAAAGTAAATAATCAAAAATCATATTGTATGCAAACACAGTCGAGGCGAGGGTGCGACGGCCAAGAAACCTCGCACAATAGACAAATCAATCAATAACCTCATCCTGACCATGTATGTACATGTCACAATATTTTTGGGAGCTCAGCAATTAACTGCTGGCCGCGCTTTGAACCTGAACCTGAACCTGAACCCGATGCCGATTTCGATTTCGATCCCGAAGCACGCCACACCAAAACGGAAGTCATTAAGTTGGCCATTCAGAAAAGGGTTGCGGTTCGCGGTTCACGGCAGCTCGACGTGTGCTGCCTAATTGCATCTAAGGAGTGGGAGTCCCACGTCCAAGGACCAGCCGAGGGGTGCCAGGGGCTCAGCCTGGAAATTTGAGTAGACATTTGCCGCCAGGACAACGCGAAGCACTCAATAAAAAGGCAGATGCTTCCAATTGCTGGCATGTGAAGTGATCAAGCTACAACACGTTCGTCAAGTTCGAGACGCCGAAATAAAATTGTTTTTCAACATAAACAAATTCGGAAGGATCAATTAAAGAATGATTAGGGATTCATATCTTCTTAAATAACATTAATGTGCAACACATGACTTGAGGTACTCCACTAGAAGACTCACATTTAAGCATGGCAACTTTCTAATAATTATTAATTATAATTGAAGTAAATGAAAAATCAGAATTTTTTTTTTTTTTTAAATAAATTTGTTGCTCCAACTACATTTATTTTGCAATTTATTTTAAAGCCAAATTATGATCAAAAAGACATTTCACTTGCAAATCGATTGAGTTTCTACAAAGTTAGGGGAGTCCGAAAACTTCGTACTTTTTGGTCATAACTCACAGGGGGGAGTATTGTGTGAATTTCCAATTTTACCTAATGATTTAGACAGGTTTTTAAAATATTTAAGGAAATAAAAACGGCTTTTTTATACCCGTTACTTAAAAAATAAGTAAATTGCGATATTGTATTCGTTGCAATGTATGTAACAGGGAGAAGGAAGCATCTCCGACCCTATAAAGTGTATATATTCTTGATCAGCATCAACAGCCGAGTCGATATAGCCATGTCCTCCTGTCTGTCTGTCCGTCTGTCTGTCCGTCTGTGTGAGGGCCTAGATCTCAGAGACTATAAGAACTAGAGCAACCAAATTTGGCACACAGACTTCTATAAACCCCACGCAGATCAAGTTTGTTTCAAATTTTTGCCACACCCCTTTCCGCCTCCGTAAATCAAAAAGCCCTCACACGCACAGTTTTCAAGATATTAAAATTTACTTATTAATGTTGACTACTATTATTACCCATCATCCTAATAAATCGTTACAAGATCGGACAAATAGAAAGGTCGTAATGTCTGATTTATATTTTTCAGCAATTTAAGTGCCTAAAAGCATGCAATAAAAAATATTTTAAATTTATTTAAATAAGTAACGGGTAGCCTATAGTCGGGAGCTCGACTATAGCCTCTCCCACTTGTTTTATATTGAGTTGTTTTGACTCAAAATATTGGTATTACTATTATGGTTTTTTTAAGTTTTCACAAAATCAGTCCAAAGTCTAAAACATATAATTTAGATCCTAATTTGTACAAAGCTAATACAAATGTACTACGAATATTACATGGCTTGGTAACTTGGTCAGGCATAAACAATGCCACAATGTGACAGGGAATCCAATACAAAAGCTCAAACAAACAATGGCCAATGGCCAATGGACACTGGGCACTAGTCAGTGGATACTGAAGAAGTAACGAGGCACCAAGTGCCACATAAATCACTGCTCCAAGTCCAAGACCAAATCGGAGTGGGTGCTTTGGATGGAGACGGAGATGTAGATGAAGCTGGGACCGGACAATTGACGTCAACAATAACTAACTATGATGTCAACTTGTAATTGAATTGATTGACAATATTTTATATGGAAGTAGAATGGACCAAGAATGGCCCCGTTGGCCTTTAATGACAAAATTTGTTTAGATTAGCATTAATGGACCCCGTCCCGTCCGAGGACGACGCACAATGATGGCCAACAATAATAAGGGGCACTCGGATCCATACATAGAACAGACTCTGCTCGTACATAGAAAGGAGACTCTGACGCACAGGACACGGGCGAGTGGTTGGTTGGCTGGCCATAAAAAACGATAAGACTATTCAATAAAAATACTTTAAGCGGAAAAACAAACTTCAATGGCGATAAAAAACGTACGAAATGCGAAAGCAGCGACAAGGGTCACAAATCGAACACAACTCAAGTCCAAGCAGAGAGAGAGAGAGATGGAGTAAGGGAGAGAGAGCACCCATTCCGCCCACTCGTTTTGAACAGCTCATGAAAGCACAATGACAAAGACAGGAACAATATGTGCCAAGGGGTCGTGGAAGGTCGAGGGGTCGAGGGGGTCGCCCTTCAGATTTCGTTGCGCTTTTTAGTTAATGAAATCGTTTGCTAAATGAAACGTAAAGCCAAAAGGCAACAACATTCAGTCAAATGGCTTAACGGCCACCCCCCAATTGCCAATCCTTTTTTTTCAGTAGCATCAACCACAACAACAACAACAACATCAACAAGAGCAGCTGAAGCGGAAGCGGAAATGTGTCGCCGATCAATGGCAGCGTCAAGATTTTAAAATCAAATTTTCAATGTGTTTTTGAAAAATTGGCCACAAAATCATTTTAAAGCCACTTGAAAATGGCATTTCAATCTCGGCTTGCCACATACAATTTGATGTGGCTAACTGTGTGTGTGTTTCCGTTTCCGTTTTCGATATGCCGCAGTCTTTCCCTTAGTCTCTCCCTCTCCTCATCCCGCTTCCCTTTCAACCCACCATGTTAGGCTGAGTGAGACAGCTGCTGGCTGTGGTCTGCACTGGCCTCTTGCGATTAATTTGTTGATTTATCTACGACGGAAGGGTTGCTTAATTCTCTCTGACGGCGTTTTTATTTATTTATTTCCACTAAATTGTCTCGGACTTGTCCAGGGCTGCAGTTCAGATGGCCTAAATGGTTTCAACTGCTTGGCATATGAATAACTCAGCAACATTGAGCCAAGTTCCAAAAAACAAATTGAGCTGTTAAATTCATTAATATTATGTAACATATAGTGTACCAGATGATAAAGTGCTCGAAATATACGATAAGAAAATATTTACGATTAATTAATAAAAGACAAAGGTTTTCAAAATTGTATATCAATATTAAATTTAACAAAACACATGTTGATTCTAATACAACTATTAAGATGTCTATAAGCAAACTATTAATTAGATTATGAGTACTAAATTATTAAATTATTTATTTCAAAATTATAAATTGCTGAATCAGATTTGTGGTCTATATATTAGTGAAATTCGATAAAAAATATATAAAAAAATTATATTGGGTAAGTAAAAAAAATTGTATTTAATATATATACAGGGTACTATTATATTCGGTAATATATACAGTAATATTAATTCTACTCTTATTATTATACCACATTATATTGTTACAATAACTTAGGAATGTTCAGTTGACAATTTTGATACTCGAATTATTGTTATAGTTTTAACAAATATAAGAAATAATACTTAAACTCTTTCATTTGAATTTTAATAAATATACTTATTTTTGGAAAAATTCATTAAGAACAAATATTTTAATTATATTAAATGTAAATCGTTTTTTACAATATAAACATTCATAAAAAATTTATTAAAGTTTAAGAAATTGTATATTATATACAAATCTCTGTTCTTACTCTTAAGTCACGATGCGAAATATGAAGGTTAGAGCATTTGCAAATTGTATGCAACTGGTGCAGGGTACTTGTCGTGTCTGTGTGAATCATAGGCCAAAAGAAAAATTCATTTGAATGGGCCAAAAGTTTAGTCAGACATACTATACACGAAAGTTGTTGTCGGACTCGCGGTCCGTTGACAGCAACCAATTACTGCAATGGATTCCCAGCCAGGACAGTCGGCAGGATGGTTATCCTCTACCTCGTACTACCCGTAGTCCTGTTCGCAGTTGCCCGCTAGACGAGTTCGGGTATTTGCATTTGTACATATTTGGAGTTTGTTGTCTGGTTATCAACACACTTCCGGAACTTAATGGCCTGAATCCTTTTGCTGCTGCCTTGATTTGGCATTTTGAGTAGAGTTAAGTTGAGTATTGTACACAGAAAAAAAAATTCAATTTCAAACGATGTCAAAAATTTGGTAATCTTGAAGTTTCCTAAGTCGAATACAAAATTCTTAAGTCAAGTTTGATTTTTCAATTCTTTCAATTGTTTTAGTCGTTTTTGACTATTTTAATGCTGAGTGGTTAAATTAGAACAGTTCAATGATTTTTATTTTCTGTGTAGTTGTTGTTTTCAGTTGCTTTTGCCGCTGCTCTTATTTTTTGGCCAGGACACTTGTGAAGTGCATTGGCCTGTAATAATTCCATGCCCGGTTAGGATTCTTGTTTGCTTTGCTTCGGATGCCTCTATATGTATTATTATTATTATTATTTTATTTTTACTTTTATCTGTGTTGTATTGTTGTCTGTTCCCGTAATTATTTTGGATCGCAGTTTGGTCGCTCGTATATCTTGCAGTTTGCGTAAATCATTTGACGCGCTGACTTTGAATTATGGAAAATTGGCAAATTTACGAGCTGCACAGCAAACAGAATTGAATTTGGAGTTGGAGTTGGAGTTGAAGTTAGAGTCGGAGTATGGTTTAAGCTTTTGTGTTAAACAAATTGAGTTCTCGGGCTGTTGTTGTTGTTGTCTCCCCATTGTTTGTTATTGTATTTACTGGGCGCTATTTATACGCTTTGTTTTTAATGCGCTTTTGATGAAGCCATCATGTCACATTACATCAAAAATAGCAGCAACAGCAGGCAGCCCATCAACTTGCCAGCTCGGTGAGGGTGTTAACCCAACATAAGCACACACACACACACACACATGTATACATAGAAGGAAGCACACACAATAAGAAGACGACAATAAAAGGCGAGCAAATCTCCAGGCAGTCATCCCGTTCACAATCCCGGCCATTTAGCAAACACGTCCCGCTGCAAAAATCTCATAAACACTTTCCTCCTTTGGCTTTCGTGTGCACAAATTGAAATCTGGTTAGGCACAAGGGTGTCACCCCCATCCTCTTACCCTCCAACCACCTCCCACATCTTGTGAAGGGTAACTGGACAAGACAAACAAAACATTGGCAGGACGCTAAAGCGTGTTGGGACATTCATGAGCAGCTCATGCGTGCAAATCAAAGCGAGCAAGTGGAAAATGGAAAAGGGGACGAACATGATAAGCACAATAAAGAAGGAGAAGAAGGTGCGGGGGGAGGAGGAGAGCAATTGACAACATAGCCGGAACAGATCAAATGATTGGAGTTGACAAACATGCACATACATATATTCTATATGGTTATTAGCATTGTGTGCTTAGCCTGATGCGATGCGTACTCGTATTAGCCGAAACATTGTTTGGCCAGCTAGATTCATGCGTTCCTGGTTATCCCGTTAACATATTGCCGACCATCGAGCTCGATATGGATTAGATTATAGTGTACTGACATCTCTCCTGTAATCTTGACGCTTTTGAGGTATATCCTTTAGAGATCGATGTCTTCATTGCATCCTATTACATCTTTAGTAACTATCGAAAGTTATTATTAATGGAGATGAAGACATTTTCTTACATTTTTTTTGTTACAGCCTTCTAGTTCTTGCCGTTTGAGCTCCAGAATGATCAGTCAGTTAGTCAGTCAGAACAAAAGACAGATATGAATATAGTGTACCGTTATCACTCCTGTAATCTTAACTCTTTAGAAGAATTTTATTAAGAATAACAATAAAATCAGTTAGAGATAATGTCTTCATTGGATCGTATTACATCTTTTGTAACTATCGAAAGTTATTATTAATGGAGATAAAGATGAATATGCATTTTGCTACTTTTTTGTTTGTTACAGTCTTACCGTTAGGGCTCCAGAATGATCAATCAGTTAGTTAGTCAAGAAAAACAGCGTCCTAGGCATAAATAAATTTTATCAAACAGAAATTATTTTAAAAAAAAGTAAAATATTTGCGAGAGTAATAAATGATAATTATAAAACAAATTCACTTTACTCTTTGATCAGAGTTCAAGTATTGGATCCGTGAACTGCACGATATTCGCATTTAAGATCGTCATATTTAGATATAATAAATATAATATATAATATTCACATACAATCACCACAGGCCTGACATATTCCTAATATTGTAGTAAACAGATTATGCAAAATAATTGCCTTTTTTGTATTTTAAAATTTGCATCTATTTGAGCAAAATTTTCATTCAGCTAAAAGAGTCCTTAGCCTGTTTGTGCCATGTGAAATGTACTTATTGAAGTCCTTAAAAAAATTTCTATTAAAAAAATCTCAAGTGAATTAGTATTTGGTCAACAAATTGGTGCATTCAAAAAAGAGGAACTCGAAAACGAGAATTTATTGGTCATTAGCTCAACAATATCCCATTCGAAAACTGCTTGTTCAGATTGCGTTCCAAGCGAATGGGAATGCGAACACAAAAGATGGAGAGGAAGCTGAAGAATAAAGAATGGGGACAATTCAGACACTCACTCATTGTCAATGTACTGAGAGTTGTTGGCTGCTCTCTTTCTTTTTTTACTGCTGTCTCAGCAACAACAACTACAACTACAACATTAACAATAACAACAACAAGTATAAGATGAGCAATGTGTCATGCTTGTTGATTTGTAAGGATGCAGTGCAGCCCCGTTGTCAATTGTATTGACCGGAAAATCATAAAGCTCTTTGTGACCAGCACCCAGTCCAGACCAGAGAGGAAGTCAAATGGAAGCAGCCGCGTCATCCCACTGACTGCATCGAACTCGTCTTGGCCCTTGGTCATTTTGTTTCATCATCTCAGTTTTTTCTCATTTTTAGACCCCGTACTTTAAAAAAGTATAGGGGTCTATTAACTTTGTCACAAAAAAAAATGTGCGTAACAGGCAGAAGGAGGCGTGGCAGACCCCATAAAGTATATATATTCTTGATCAGCATCAACAGCCGAGTTGATATAGCCATGTCCGTCTGTCCGTCTGTCCGTCTGTCCGTCCTGTAAGAGCGCCTAGATCTCAGAGACTATAAAAGCTAGGGACTTCAAACTTGGTATGTAGGTGCGTCTATATTGTAAGCAGATCGAGTTTGTTTTAGATTTTGGCCACGCCCCCTTAAACGCCCACAAATTAGAAAATCTTAATTATAAGGACAATTTTAAAGATAGACATTCCTTATTAAGCATAGACGAAGATATTGTTACTTTCCATGTTTGCTGAAAAATTTCATCGCGATCGGATAATAAACAGAGAAGATATTGAACAACTAAATTCTCCTTTATTTGCCATACTTTAGCAGCAACAACAACAATCAATGAATACAATTAATTACTTTTGACTTACAGTCCAGTAACAATGAAATCTATTACTGGACAATATATTTCAAAGAGCGACTGTGGCGCAACGTGTAAAGACGCCTACTCTTTTGCTTACATTGTCAGTTGTGACAGGGGGTCGCGGGTTCAAATCCTGACACGGACAAATTTTTTTTGTTTTTAAAATCAATTTTTTTGTGTTATGTTGTTATATAAGTGTTGCATTTTTATCAATTCAAAATGTTAGTATTTATTATTTGACCAATAAAATTAAGTTGTTAGCAGATGATCCCCAAATGTTTTTTTTAATTGTAGTAGTACATAAGATAGGAGTATGCAATATTAGTAATTAATTAGTAAAGTAAGAATATTTGTAAATACACATATCGATAACTGTTAATAGCATCTCTGTCAAACATATCGATAGTTCGAGATGTTCTCTGAGCGAGATGGCGAAATAAAGACAGTCTGAATATCGTACTTGAATAGTCTACATAATGTTATTAAATTTTAAAATGATGTTGCAGAAATCATAACTGGCAAAGAATAAATCATTGTAGTCTTAACATATCTGCATTTTGCATTTGTAAAGTTGGCTTCGGTGGCCTAAGGGGCAAAGTTCCCAGTAAATTAGCAATTAGTCGCGGGTTCAACTCCCAGCGAGAGCAAATTTTTTAATTTTTTTTTTTAATATTTGCAGACTTTTTAGATCATATGTAGGTCCCGAGCTCGAATCCCGGCTTGAACAGACTTTTTTATTTTTAAGATTTATTAATGTTTTCCTGACATTTTATATTAATGTTGCAGTTACATCAATTCAATGTTAATATTTGATTTTTTTTTGGTTTATTGTTAAGAGATGTGGGAAATGCTCTTATCGCTTTATCGCTTTCTCTAATGCTTAAATCAATTTATTTTGTGCATCTGTTAAATTTGATGATGTGCTTTAATAAATCATTTATTATATCTTTAATTTAATGTAAATTGATATATGTACGTATCCTCAATATATTTGGGCGAAAATATATATATATTAAAATACGTTAAATGTTTGTAGCGACTTATATTACATGACTTTAAGCAGTGTTTGCTTTTGCATAGTAAGTACGGGGTCTTCGACAGTCGAGTACCGCTCGACTGTAGCACCGCCGACTAGTTTTTCTTTTTTTTTGAGTCGTTCTCTCCTTATGTTCGAACCGGAAATGTTGCCCAGCTCATTCAATCTTTGTCTGTTGCTCTTCGATTTTCTATTACATGATTATAATCCTTTCTTATTATTTTCTGTAGTTTTCTCTGAGTTTTCAATTTTTTTTATTAAGTCTCTGGCTTGTTTCCGCCGCAGAAAGTTGTTCTTTATTATGGAAAACTGTTTATAAGTTGACAGGCAGTAAACAGGATTTGCTCAGAGACGCAATCGGAAATGCTAAGACTTTTCCGACTTTTCCGTCTTGTCCAAAAGGGGTCGCTGATCAAAAAATTAACATTCAACTATGACAGGAAGTCAGCTTCCATCTATCCAGTTGCATGTAGGTGTGTGTGTGTGTGTGGTCTGGTTTAGAAAACTGGAACAAGTGCTCATACTACGAGTACAACACTTTTTAAAGCGGAACTGTCATACACAATTTGTGGGAAAATAAAGTATACAAATAAAAGTTATAAAAAACAAGTGGGAAAGGCTATAGTCGAGTTCCCGGACCGTTACTCATTTTAATATACACTGCCGATCAACTGAATAGGTTCATGCTCACCGTGGTAGGAATTGGGCTGTATTTCCTAAGCCGAAACTTTGATTTACATGACATTTTTTTCTATAATTCTCTGATTCTTTAATAATTAGATGCCAAAGAATGATTTTCATAAACTTAATATTTATTGCTTATTTATTTTTTCTTCCGAAAGAGTAACAAAATTAATGCTTTATTTTTCGTTCAACTGAATAGGTTCAGCTGAAGGATTTTCAGTTTGTGATAAAAATTCGGCGATATAAGACAGAATTTGTTTGCAGATTAGTAAATAAATATATATGTATTTTCTTTAATTAAATGAAAAATTAGTCATGAATATCAATTGTCCGAGTACGAAAGAGGCCAAATCGAGGCCTATCATAAAAATGGTCTTGGCCATATCACAATCGATAAAAGAAAATTGGAAGAAGCCAAAATGTTGTGAGTAACTTTTGAAGATACAATGCCGAATATGACAAAAATATGTAAGACGGAGGCAAAAAAACGCGACCAAATTGCTCAAAGTGCGTCCAATTCCCACCTCTCTGCAACCAAAACTAAAGAAATTTATAAAGTTTTTTAATTAACGGGTATAAAAATTGGAAAATTTGTTTGACGCAGTATGAGTCTAAAAACTAAATCGTTTGTTATATAACAGTTGCATTTGAACTTTAATATAAATTTGAACAATAATATTAAGTGAGTATTATAGATCAGCGGGAAATTAAACTGCATTTAAAGGCTACAAACTTCAATATCTGGTTAAGAAAAAAAGATGAGCCATAAAAACAGTTTTTCTTTAAAAAGATAAACATATTTTATAAAAAGGTGAAATAAGTGCATTTGCTAAGCAGTTTGAAACTAAACAGGAACATTATTTATTTAAGATTATAGATAAAAAATATTTTATTTGTACATATTTTATTCCTTAACTTAAAATTTAAATATAAATTATTTGTAAGTTTAACAATGAGAAAAGGATGTCAAATGCTTGTTTATTTATTTAATTTTTGCAAAGCAAACTCTTTTGTTAAATAATACAGTGCGATTATAAATCGGTTTTGTTCAAAAACTCCAGCCAATGCGATTGGGTAGAGTACGATTTAAAAACGGTTTGCAGGCCAGTTTGTGACATCTAATGAATCAAGTTTCATTAAATTAGATATATTATATTTTAAAATGTACATAAGAAATATTAAAAAAAAAAAAAAACAAGTTGTGGTTTAAGTTCGTAAGTAACTCGATTATAAATACAGAAGTTTGGTCGAGCAAATGACCCATATATGACAGCGCCAATATGAGTATGAAATGACACGGACACAAAATGATGGTTTTACCCACAATTGAGGCACGGAGCCACCGAGAAGGCAGTGAACCACCGACTTACCGACCCACCGACTGGCCAAAAGCATATGGCATGGCGCTTATCCATTTATGAGTGCACATTAGCTGTTATATGATGCCGTTATGATTTACACCCCGCAGGAGTAAGTGAACCTTCTACCCAAGCCACTGAAAGCATGTCGAGCGTCGTCCGGTAAGTGCCACCGTTGTGCAGTTAAGTGGAAACTATAGATAATATATTTATATGTATGATAGTTGCAGTGTATGTACATTAGGGTGTCCCTTATTTGGTCAAAGTCAATATTTTAAAACGCATACGGGCTAGTTCTGTTCATTAGGTCCTAAAGCACTCAGAAATAAATTTTTACCTCAATCGGAGTATGATAACCCGTGCCGACTTGGATCGGAAAATTTAAAGATTATATGGGACAAAAAAAATTTTTTTTTTTTTTTTAATTTTTTATTTTTTTATTTTGTTTATTAGGTCCTAAAGAACTCAAAACCAAGTTTTCACCTTAATCGGAGTACGATGACCCATTCAAATTTGCATCAAAACATGAAAAATCATCGAAAAATGTCTAATCAGTGTTAAAATACTGTTTTTTCATGTTTCGATGCAAATTTGAATGGGTCATCGTACTCCGATTAAGGTGAAAACTTGGTTTTGAGTTCTTTAGGACCTAATAAACAAAATAAAAAAATAAAAAATTAAAAAAAAAAAAAAATTTTTTTTGTCCCATATAATCTTTAAATTTTCCGATCCAAGTCGGCACGGGTTATCATACTCCGATTGAGGTAAAAATTTATTTCTGAGTGCTTTAGGACCTAATGAACAGAACTAGCCCGTATGCGTTTAAAAATATTGACTTTGACCAAATAAGGGACACCCTAATGTACATACATACTATATGAGGTGCATTGTCTCTTGTCCGACTATTTTGTATATTAAAATGTTGCCACATTGAAATTGATTTGTCGATTTCTTGATTTATGACTACGCATTTCTTTTATGCCACCGGACTTGACTTCCAACTGGCCAACAACTGGTCAACTGGCAAACTGGCCAACAAGTCCGTTCGTCCGCTGGTCAACAAATGATGCGTCAGCATTCGTTTCATGCCATGCCATGTGCCACACATTAAAAGATACACTTATTTTCATGCTTGCTACTCAACTTGCTCCACACCCGACACCCCTTTTCTACCCTGGCCAGGAGAGGGGTAATCGCTTAATTGACATCGTCTCTTTGTCCGGCTTATCGCAGTCGATGCTCGAGAGGGAGAGGAGCTGCAGGAGAAGGGCCTGAAGGTAGTACCTGAAGCTCGACTATTTCGTGCTGTGGCCAGCAATAAGCAGATTTACGGATTAACAGATCAAAATTTGATCAAACTATTCATTATGTCTAACATATTTTGAAATGCTTTTCTGCATATTTTAGCTTATTTTAACTCATAGGGTTCTCTTACGCATGTTGCGTACATCCATAGGAACTATCGACTAAAATTCTGTATAGTTCGATGCATCAAACTCCGTTATTGGTTTCTATAAGTTTCTTTAATTATATTATATTTTTCGAGTGCAACATATATATGAAATATTTTGCCAAACATTATTTTTATTTTTAAATTTAAATTTTAAAGATTTTTTGTTGTCTTTTCAGATTATGTTGAGATACTTTATGTTGAGATACTATAAGCAATAGTACCGAGGCATTCCCTGAGAATTTTCTAAATCGAACAGAAATTATATATATTAGAAATAGAACGAATAGACCTTTAAATGATGCTCTTATCGACCCTCGAGCTTGAAGATTCATGAAACTTGGGAACAAGAAAAGACAAGATCTTATAAGTTTACAATTTTAAATGTAATTACTTATTAGGGTTGCTAACCTTCGGCTTAATTAAAACATAAGTATTTTAATTATTTATCAATTAACTTCTTATTTTCTTGATTTTTGTGTTAAGATTAGATAGAGAAAAAATCTGAAACAATATTATGAATTCTTTTATCGGCTTTAATTGTTATTGTTACAATATGTATCTAAAGGTTTAATTCTTTGACAAGTAATTTGCATTCATCTTTATCATCTATGTACATGTATGTATACCATATTTCGTATGTTAATATTCATGTTGAAAATACTAATCAAAAAACTAAGTTCACAGGAGACCAATCATGTCTTTGAATAATTTGCATTAATCTGCTTGCCTTGGACTGCTTTGGGATGTAATAAAGTCATTGGATAACCAATCTTATAGTAGAATATTTTTTTCAGTCGCTCAACCTCTCTACCTCTCTCTCTCTCTCTCTCTCGCTCTCTCTCAGTTGCCGACACTTATTAGCCTCGAGTACATCAATCATCGGCTTGTTTTAATTTTAAATAAAAAATAGCACGCTGTTCAGCGAATCGTCTTGCCCAGTGAGTGCAGTGGCATCGCCTAACCACCCCCCCGTCCCTTATTCTCACTTCTTTCCATCGTCATTCCTCAATCCTTGTTCCTTGTTCCATGGGGTTGTGCGCAAGTTTTAGCACTTAATTAAATGCCACAGGCCACACGCCCCCCGTTGTGGGCGCCGTCGTCGTGAATGGAATCCCGCCCACTGTGTAGCATGTGCGGCATCTCTTTCTGGCACTGTATCTATCCAGTGTATATGTATCTGTATCTGTATGTGTGTGTGTGTGTATCCTTGGGAAATTTCAGTCGGCACAAGGAAATTTTAGTATCATGTTTAAAGAGCGCCATTTTCTTTCTTTTCGTTTCGTTTGCTCAACATATTTCACTTGAATTCACTTTGTGCTATAGCTTCGAGGTTTGGGGTTGGATTCTCGCTTAAAATTCATTCAACTTAAGCATTTTCCTTGTGGTCTGGCAAATGGCAAAGAGGTAGGGAGTGGGAGTGGGAGTGGCAGTGGGCGTTACTTACTGGGGCTTATCTGTCGGCAGAAATGCTTATGTTGCGGACAAGATTGATCTGTTTAATAAGCAACGTTAAATTTTTGATTAAGAAAAGTGTAAACCTTTTTTAATTCGCTTTTATGTGGCACGGCTGGAAAAAGTTCCACTACGCCTATTTCATTATGAATACAAATTGTGAATGGGGACGGTATAAGACCAGGTATCTCATATTCATCAAAAATTTATTAACATTTTATGATGTGCAACCAAAACGAAGCTGAACGTTAAAAAAATTGGAGCAGGGGTACACGTTTCATATGATTAAATGCTAATAAATAAACAAAATAAATACTATTCGGTGGTATAAGAAATGACAGGTATGTATAAATATTATTGGACGTGTTATCCTGAATCTGGACAGATTTTAATTTGCAATTCAAATATATATTTAATTACAATTTTGATTTTCATATACATACAGACGTCTGGGTACCGTGAATGCCAACTACCATGTTGAAAATACATGAGAAAGTGTTTTGCTGAATTTAAGAGGTCCAACAATGGAGTTACCCGCAAAGAAATGTCCCAAAACTCATTTCAAGGCAAGATAATGAGTTCAAGCGATAACACAATATTGATGTTAAGGAGGGATTGACTCTTTCGCCGAGCCATTACCCAGTGGATCATCAATAAATAATATAATGATAGAAGTAAGAGATGCTATGGACAACAAATTTTGGACAGTTGTGACAAGAAGAAGAAAATACTTGGAAGAATACTCCTATCTCCAGATGCCGTGTTCTCATTGCTTCTATAAAGTCCCGATGTGTCTAAATGATCCGGAAAAGGGGTGGAGCACACTTATACTTAATGAAGGCAATTAAGTGTATACTTATAAATTGTTGTAACTTATGTAGGAAACGACAATCCGTTATTTTCTCACTTGTAAAAACATGTAAAAACACATATTGCCTATATTTAAAATGAATACATTTCAGCAATATCCTATTATGGTACATTTTATAAACAAGTGAATTCATCTAAGATACAAAAGGCTGCACCAATATGCATTCCTCAATTTTTTTAACCTTTTCGACCCATTATCTTGAATGTTTCAACAGGATAATGCCCCAAAACGTGTTCTTAATGGAGTGGCCTCCGCACTCTCCTGACCACAACATTATAGATAATTTATGGGGATCTCTTTTGCGTAAAGTCTATCGATTTGGTAGTCAATTTGAGGATGTTTGATCATTAAATGTCCTTGGACTATCAAAAGGCTCTTATCGATTCAATCCCTGCCCGAATTTATGAAATGATCTCAAACAAAACTGGCTATAAACATTCGAATTTATTTTTAACTAGTCTTTTACTAAGTTTTTCAGTAAATTTGTGATATATACAGGGTTGCCCATATTCGACGGACCCATGTTTTTTTTAAAAAAAATTAAAGAAAAAAATAAAAATTTGGCGGTTGGCAATCTTAATCATTTAATTTGTTCCAAGTAGATTTGTTTACATCAATTTTTGAATATGATATCTCTCAAATGGCCACCTCTGGCGTTGATGGCGTATTGTGCCCTTTTTGCAGCATTTTCCATCGTTTTCGCCAACATTTCGGCCGGAATAGCGGCTATTTCTTCACGAATGTTGTCCTTGAGCTCTTCTACGGTC
Organism: Drosophila subquinaria; assembly: GCA_037043405.1. Classification (NCBI taxonomy): domain Eukaryota; kingdom Metazoa; phylum Arthropoda; class Insecta; order Diptera; family Drosophilidae; genus Drosophila; species Drosophila subquinaria. The sequence goes on from JBAMBL010000232.1 coordinate 170,730, forward strand.
CTTGGCTTGTTAACGTAAACCTTTGACTTCAAATATCCCCACAAGAAGAAGTCAGGCGGCGTCAAATCGGGCGAACGCGGTGGCCAGGCATGGCCATTTTCATTTTGGAAGAAAAACGGCCCAATGACCGTTTTCGCACTAACGCCGCACCAAACTGTGACTTTTTCGTCATGAAGAGGCACTTCTTCAATCTCCTGAGGATTTTCAGTGGCGTAAATACGGCAATTTTGCTTATTTACGGTCCCATTCAATGTGAAATGGGCTTCATCGCACATGATAATTTTGTTCCAAAATTGCTCGTCATCTGTTGAATGTAAATTTCAACTATTTCAGAGCGCTCGCGTGGCGTGTATTGTTCCATGGTAAAAATCTGCTTGGACTGACGCTTCAAACGCGGTATGTCATTAAGCGATCTGACATCTCTGTCAAAAGTTATGGAGTTGTCAGATGGGTCCGTCGAATATGGGCAACCCTGTATTAAGTTTTCAACCTTGAGTCTATTTGGTTGATCGATAAAAAAGCCAAAATTTTTTAGGTTTACTAAAAACAAAATGTTGAAATTTTACTATATAAATTAGAACGCTTATTTTAGTTTTGTTTACTAAAGAATTGAACAGTTCATATTAGAAAAATACGTTTTCCAAATTATATTCTTAAAATGATAAAATATATTCCATTTTCGAAAAAAAAAAATCAGTGAGTCTTTTTGGTTTATCGGCAGTGTTGAGTATGCACTGAGATACTGAGGTTGCTAAATGTCACCTATTAGATTATTGTGCCAAATTGATCGTACTAAGTATTTCATTTAACAGTTTTTTCCATTTACCTTAGCAGCATATATTAGAGTGAATCAATTTTGTTCTCGACCAAGCGGTTGTCAAAATCGTAATCTACGACGAATTCTAAGTAGGCTTGCCCAAGAAACCATGGGTCTTAATCAAATTCGAGCTTCCGATTTTTAACGAGAAATAATGATAAGTTTTGGCTTTTTATACGATTTTCCATATTTCACTCTAAAAATCAAAAGCTCGATTTTGACTTTAGACCAGTGATCGGCACGCAGACACTCAAACGTTTTGCAATGCGCTTGTGTGTGTAGCAAACGCACGAACATCCCCGACGCCGAAACCGTTTTCGTTTTCGCTTTGCTTAAAAAGCGAGACAACAAGAGCCGAAGTCGCATTTTCGAAGAAACACGAAGGCTCGCTGTTCTTTTCTACTGTACGTGAGCGGCAGCGCAGTCGCCACGAAAATTTCCTATGCGCACGAGATAGGGCCGTGCCGATAGCTGCTTTAGACCCATGGTTTTTTGGGCCAATCTTCTTAAATTCTTCCTAGGATTTGACTCATTACTTTTGAGATATATTGGTTTCTTACAAAAAAAATGTTTTGGTCTGTAAGGAAATGGCAAATTTTCGATGGAATTTCAAATCGAATTTCCATATCCGATACTTAGAATTTGGTCACACCTTCTTCCGTCCCCGCAAATCAAAAACAAATAATTATTACAGCCTTGTGGTTTGGTACAGATTTGGAGTATTGTGGTTCCGATGGGTCGTTTTCAAACACGAAGTTTTTAATGATTCCATTTATTTTGTTTTTATAGTATTTTTAGAATAGAATATAAAAATAGTTTGTTGTGTATAAATAAAAATAAAGATAATCATTATCGTTTTTGTTTTCTTTTATAATAAATATGCTAAAGCTAATCGACCATTTGCTTTCTCTAGGTCTATGTATATAAAATAAACTCTTAAATCAGCGTTCAAATTAATAATATGCATTCAAATTTGCCCCCCACTCTTGCACAAATGAATAAACCTGACAATACATATTTATTTTTATAGTATAATTAAATATATTTATGAGTAGGCAAATTTGCACGGTAAAAGGAGAGCAAAAAAAAAACAAAAAAAAAAATGTATATAAATTAGGGTTAAAAATCATCATCGTCTTGGCTAAAACTCGTGCCAAAAAGTATTGTTGGGCGCCATTAAAATGCGTTAATACGAGTAGGTTGTGGTAATAAATAGTTGCCCGGAAAGAAGTAGAGGATACGATGTGTAAAGGAGAGAATACATATACAAAAGGTGTGCGACCGCTTTAGGCTGAGTTCGCGGTTTACGTCTCAAAGTACTTGTAGATAGCAGTTACATAGGACATGACCTGTGTCCAGTCGGGTCTCTCGATTTGACACATATCATTGATATTCTGCAAGGATAAGAAACCATCATTATGAGAATGCCAAATATATTGGTGGGCGAGAGAGAGAGACTCACCAGGGTGGTGCCAATGCCCACAGACTCAGCGGCGGCAAAGGCAAGTGAAAAGTTGCGCCGCTTGTTGGCCGGACTGAGCGTATCGTAGGGTATGCGGTCCGGAAGATAGGAATGTAGAATGGCGCAAAATGCCAGCCCATCGTTCCACGACGAGCTAAAGTTAGTGATGTCAATATTGCGATAGCCAACGGTCTTATTTTGGCACCACTTGAGCAGCGCATTTCGCTTCGAGCCACCATTTTTGGCCAGCATATTGAGCGGATCCTTGCGCTCACCTACAATTTAGTTCCATTAGTTATAATAGTTCATATTTAAACAAAGTTAATCCTTACCGCTGAGGAAGGATTTTGAGACATTGCCAAAACTGAGGCTGCCCACCAGGGCGCTGCTGGGCGATTGGCCAGGCGTTGTCAGACTGGGCGCCTGTTGCTGTTGCAAGCTGGGCGTGTTTGGTGTGGAGGGCTGCGATGTGGATGATGCCGCACTTGTCGTTGACTGTTGCGACAGCTGCTGCTGCAGCTGCGGCTGCTGTGTTGCTTTGGTTGTAGTATTAGCTGCTGTGGCTATTCCTGTTCCTGTTCCTGCTGGCGGTGTTGTCGCTGCAGCGGCAGCAACTGTTGCCACATTGTTGACATTCACATGCAGATTGCTGCTCTGCAACACCGGCAATCGAAGCTGCATTTGAAAATTCAAAATATGTATTAATATATAAATCCATAAAGTATTTTAAGCTAGACATTCAATTTAATATATATAAAAATATAGCACAATATTTTAAATTAAGATATATTGATTTTAAGCTCATATCTTCAGCCAAACTTTATGCAAGTAAAATTAAATTCAACAATTTCAATACAAATATTTTAATCTTTATAATGGAATTTTCAAACGAAGCTGCATTTGAAAATTCAAAATATGTATTAATATATAAATCCATAAAGTATTTTAAGCTAGACATTCAATTTAATATATATAAAAATATAGCACAATATTTTAAACTAAGATATATTGATTTTATGCTCATATTTTCAGGCGAACTTTATGCAAGTAAAATTAAATTTAAGAATTTTAATACAATTATTTTGGACTGGATAATGGAATTTCGATGGTCTGGGCAATTAAAAACAAAAAACTAAATAGGTAATAGTGAAACATTATATTTGTCAGTCGGCTGATATTTTTAAGTTTTTTGTATGTTCTTTTTGAGCTGTTGAACCGGTTTTAAATACACACATTAATGTGTCCGGATTCAAGAGGTAACGAAATCGCTTTTATTCGACCCACAGGAAATGTATTACAATATTTTGTAGTTTTCTAGTTAACAAGAATCCGAAATAACGAAAATGTATATTATATCTATTTTATTGTCATCTGAATTATATTTAACATATACTCACGCTCTCGTGCCAGTCACTGGATACGGGCAGTATAATGGGTGTGTGGCCCGTTTCGGGCGTGCCACTGTTCAAACTGGACGTCGAGCTGTAATGGGATTCAGTCTCATCCGTTTTGCCTTGCTGTGGAAATGATACAAAAAAATACAAAAATAAGTTGCATTTTGTAAAAAGACATGAGAAATTGCAATAATTGATGTGATTTGATGTGTAGATTTTTCTTAAATTGCCAAAATGTGGGAAAAAATACCTTATTTCACCTGTAGCTGTTTACCTTTTTAATTAAAAAAAAAAACTTTGAAATAATGCCTTCAAGGTAGAGCCCTTCGAAATACCTTTTCAACGATATATGTAGATAGAACAAACATTTCTAGATTTTTGAGCGGGAACAAGTCCTCATTCAAACATTTTAGCTAAATCAACGATTTGATCCAAACAAACAAACAAACAAACAAACAGAAATACTGACTTTTCATCTCATTTTCGGAAGGCCACTAAAAATTTAAAAATTAATTATCTTTTGAACCAGCAGTCGGATTTTGATGATCGAGGTGTCATTCGACGCGTATTTTTGATAAGAATAGTAAAAAATTAAAACAAAAATCAGAAAGGCTCCAACGGCCCCATTTGCTCTAATCATTTAAATTTTGCCCCTCCCACTTACACCTGTTTATCTCACGAACCAGGTGAGTTTTTAAAAGTCTTAGTATAGACATTTGTAAGTTAAATTGATACCTTTCGATCGGTATATAACTCGACCCGATCGAACAGTCATAGCAAATTTTCCATTCTTCCTGTGTATATATGCTAGTCGCCTTCGCACCCTTCGTGCTGCTTTCGTCACTAGCGCGGACTGCCGTCCGCAGTGATTTGTAATTAAGCTACGGAAAATACCTATGTTGTGTAGTTTAGAATACAAGTTGCCCTTCAAGAGGTATTTATGGTTTCAAAAGTAAAGATTCAGTTACGAAATTATACTTATTTTGATTTCAAGCTTAAAGTTGTGGAATACGTTATAAGAGTAAGAAAACAATAGTTATTGTGTAACCTTGAAAAAAAAAAAAAAAAAATTAAATTCAAATACCATTTCGACTAGTTAGTATATACATATATAGTAAAACATTTATAGCTTTTATGTAATTAATATTACATATCCTTAAAGGACCAACATTAAGGATCCTAAAACTATTATTATGAGTCGCTTTCTGCGACCTTAATATTAAACTAAGAATGAAATGTATATGATAACTTTTGATTTAAAATATAAATGTTATTTTATAAACATTAAATAAATCAATAAAAATAAGCACCTAAAATGATTTGTATTATAGAGTTTGTGAATCTGGAAAGTTTCATTATGGAAACTTTGCCTTAATCCATTCGACTGTTGCATATTTACTGCAACTGCTGTATTCGCTTGCGGGTAATTTCTTAGCTCACCTGCTTGTTGTTTTCTATGCTCTCGATGAGCGTTTTAACGGAGAGTCGCGAGTCCTGCCGGCTGAAGCTGAGCTTGCTGCGCCGCGAGGCCATCTCCTGCTGCACTGTGGACAGCACCGATTGCTGTGTCTCCGTCTGCTGCAGCTCTGTGAAATGCAAGATGTGGAGATGTGCATTAACTTCTGTAACTTCTCTAGAGGATCGAGTACTTACGTTGCTTGGTCAATTTCTCCAGCTGCTGTTCGAGCAGTCGAATTTTCTCCTTTTGCGTCTTGTTGTCGAGCACCAGCTGCTCGCGTGCGCTGAGCGCTTCAGTCTTGAAATCGTTGGCAACACGCACAGTCATGAGGAGATCCGCCTGAAACTGTTGCCACTCGTCAGCCTCGCGTTTCCGCAGCTGCGTCTCCTTGTCCAGGCGGGACTCGCTGTCGCTTAGCTGCAGCTGCACGTCGCCCAGATGTCGTTGCGTTTCGCTGAGCAGCTGCTGCAGCTGCGTCTTGTCCTCCTGGTGGCATTTGCACTGTACCTGCAGCTCGGCGACGCGCTCCTCAAGCGTCTGACAGTCGCCGGCGAGCTTGTCCTTGTCCCGCTGCAGCTGCTCCAGCCGGAACTCGAGATGCGAGACGGCGCATTTGGCATTATTCTTCGCCACCTTGCATTCCTCGGTGACTCCAGCGAGCTGTTCGCGAAGTCGCCGCAGCTCTGCCTGGCCGCGTGACCACTGATCCTGCAGCTCGGCCAGCCTCTCCTCGAGCGCGTCCTTCTCGCGACGCGCCGCATCGAGGACATCGCTCAAATCGGTCTTGTCGCCACGCGACAAATCCGCCTCCAGCTCCTCGATCTTGGAGCGCGCATTCTCGAGCAGCGTGCTCAGCCTGCTGATCTCAATGGCGCGCTGTGAGATCTCCTCCCTGGCCAGTGACAGTTGCGCTTCGCTCTGCTTGCGCTCTGCATTCACCGCGTCCAGCTGCGAGTCGAGCAGTCCGTTGCGTTCCCGCTGCCGCTGCTGCTCCAGTTGGGCGGTGTCCCGCGACTGACGCAGCTCGGCCAGCTCCGCGTTGAGCTCCTCCTGCTTCAGCAGAAGCGTCTCGCGCTCCTCCTGCGATGTTTGTATCAGATCCAGCAGCTTCTTCTCCCGCTCCGATGTGGACACCTCGGCCGCTTGCTTCGTATCCCGCAACAGCAGCTCCTGCAACGTGCTTATCTGAGTCCGCGACTCGTTAAGCTTCTCCGTCTGGCGGCAAAGCGACTGAAAGAGCACATCCTTCTCCTCGGCCAGACGCTCGTTCTCCGTTTGTGTGTCGCTCAGCTGCGTCTGAAGATCGGCCAGCTCCTGCAGCGTCGCCTGCAGCTCCTCATTGGTGGAATAGTGCGTCTCCTCCATTTGGATGATCTTGTCCTGCAGGCACGCTACTGAAATCTCACTGGACGACGAGTGCTTGTCCCAGTCCGGCGTGAGGCAAGGCGTTCCATCGTGCGGCGCCTCGTTAGTCTATTAAAAAATATCATATAATACATATTATTATTTGTTATTAAAAAGTATCATATAAAACATATTATTATTTGTTGATTTATATTCAAAAATAAAAAATAAAAACTACTATTTTTAGCTGAACAAAAATGTTATGAAGAATTATTTGCATTAAATTTTCTAAGATACAAATAAACCAAGGTTTTAATATTTCTTGGTATTTTGGACATATTCAGTATTTTTGTGAAATTTTTAGATATTTTGTTTAGTTTTGAATTTCCATTTACATTGTAAAAATAAAATAAAATAAAATATTGTATCTAAGATATTTTTTCAATAATTCAGATAATTATTTTCTGGCTTGAATTTTATTCAAAAAAATACTATTTTTAGCCGAATAAAACAGATATGAAATAATATTTACATTTAAGTTTGTAACATACAAATAAACCAAGGTTTTAATATTTCTTGGTATTTTGGACATATTCAGTACTTTTGTGAAAGTTGTAGATATTCTTGGTTTGTGCATTCAGTTTTGAATTTCCATTTGTATCGTAAAAATAAAATAAAAATATTGTATCTAAGACATTTTATCAATAATTCAGAAAATCATTTTCAGATTTGAGTTTTTTTAAATCATGACACTTATTTGAAATTTCTGATATATGTACGATATACACTAGACGGCATATTTATTTTGACAACATTTAAAGTTAAATCTACTTGTAATTTGAACTTACTTCATGTTCATTTTGGCATTAATGGAAAGGTCATTTCAATTCCGTTTTGAATGATACAAAACTTTCCTTAACCCATTAAGTACCCATTGAAAATGTTGAGTGCCTTTTTTGCATTTTTTAAACATTTTTAAAAAATACTAGCGAAGAGATTTTTGAAAAATTGATTTTGCAGTCACTACTTAAAATGTTTGAAGAATTTTTTTGCACCAAACAATTTTTTGAAAAAGATCGAGGAAAAAAGTTTTAAAATTGACTTTTTTTGAATTCAAAATTTTCAATTAGTACTTAATGGGTTAAGGAAAGTTTTGTATCATTCAAACGGAATTGAAACGAAATATCCATTGATGCAAAAATGTACATGAAGTAGGTTCAAATAACGAGTAGATTTAACTTTAAATGTTGTCAAAATAAATATGCCGTCTAGTGTATATGTACATATATATTTATAGGGTATTCGTTTTAAATACTTACGCTGGGCAATGCTATGGAGGCGGGCGCTGAGCTATGCAATCGCTGAGAGTCTTGGATAATCTGATGCTTCTCCGCGTCCGACAATGGCGAGTTGACAACGTCCCGCAAACGATTGCGCAAAGATTCATTTTCATATTTTAGATTGCCAATTTCCATTTGTGTTTTCTCCTGTTGATTCTGTAAGCACAAAGAGAACAGTTCAGGTGAGTACATACTTAATTATTGTTGTTGTAACATTTCATCTTATTCTATAGTCTGCTCGTTGCTGCTGTTGTTGTTGTTCACGACGCAAAAAGGCAACACTGAGTGCTAATTGTATGTGACAATGTCATGATCAATTTGTGAAATTAAATCAGAATATTTCTAATTTATTTATTGAACATATTTAGCTTAAACAGATTATTCTTTTGACTTAAAATCGTTCAATACATTTTTGAAACAGAATTCAAAATTCAATTTATTTCTTCAGATTAGAGAATTTAAAAATGTATTATAATTAAAAATTTGTTTTCAATATTTGAAGTGTTACACAGACTTACTGCTCATCTGCATATCGTTTTGAAATCTTGCACTATTTCTTTAAGTCATTCTCTCTATTTGTTATTGTGAATTAATTCAGCTGGTCTGCTTACTTTTGACACATACTGTAGGGACGGTCGACAAGCGACAATTTCAATTAAAGGAGCGCAGTTTGTTATATTTTATTTCGCATAGCATATAAGAACATATTGTATATCAATAAATTGGTTGAAGTAACGAAGCGCAACGCCCCCAGTTTGATAGCAGCGACAACAACAACTGCAGCAACAATAATAACAACAACAACAACAACAAATCCAAGTACAACAACAACAACAAACAACAACTGCACTGAGCAAATCAATAACAAGACAATTGTTCGACGACAATTGACAGCTTTTTGTGGTTAACTAAGTAACTGACAGATTGATGGATTGACTGATTGATTGATTGGCAGATTGATGACTGGTTTTTACCTGCATCTTGAGCAGATCACCCTTCAGCTTTGTCACCTCGCTTTGGTACGGCAACAGCTCCGTGATGCGCGCCTCCAGCTGCAGTTGCTCGCGTCCGAATCGCTCCAGTTGTGTTTGCAATTCCTGCATTTTGTTGTTAGCCTGCAATTGTCCAGAATTGTAATTGTAATTGCAATTCATAAATATTTATATTTGTCATTTTATTTTTTACTCACCTCTAACAGTTGTTGTTGCCGTTGCTCGTTGTTGATGAGTTGTAGTTGCTGCTGTTGCTGCTGCTGTTGCTGCTGCTGTTGTTGTTGCTGATAGCTACTTGCCGCAACGGCGGCAACAGCAACGGCTGCTGCAGCAGCGGGAAATGCGTTAGCTGCAGATGCTGCGTTGCTGCTGTTGCTTGTGGCACTTGTTGTTGTTGCTGCTGCCGCTAATTGCTGGTAAAAATCAGCAGCGGCAGCGGCAGCAACGCCGCCATCTTGCAATGCGGTCAATGCGCTATTGTTGCTGCTGTTATTATTGTTATTGCTGTTGTTGGTTGCTGGTACAGCTGCAATGGAAGTCATCAGTTGAGGTTGCTGTTGTTGTTGTTGTTGTGGCAATTGCTTTGGCTGCTTTTGTCCCTTAAATTTTGATTTCTTCTGCGGCAGCGTATTGCTCAGCTGCTGTTGCGGCTGGCGTCGCTGCTGCTGCTGCAACTGTTGTTGTTGTGTTGTCAGCAACAACGCTGCCTCGTCACCCACATCGACGCCGCGTTCGTAGGTCGCGTCTTGATTTGAATAAAATTTTGTCGTTGTTGTTGTCGCTGTAGATGCAGAGTTGTTCAGCTGTTGCTGCTGCTGTTGCAACTGTTGTTGCTGCTGCTGTTGTTGCTGCTGTTGTTGCTGCTGCTGCTGTTGCTGCTGCTGTTGCTGCTGCTCATGCGCCGTGTTAAGGGATGTGCTGGACTGTGACTTCTGTCGATTGTTGTTCGAGTGTTGCTGCTGTTGCTTGTGCGATGAATTGTTGGAGGAGGCAGAACTCGAGGTTCCTTGTCCTCTGCGGAATAATGATTTCAATTTAATCATTTTGTGCAATTATTGACTTTGTTGTTGGTGTCGCAAAACGTGAATCATTAACAATTGATTTAGTTTTAAATTTCTTGTAGTTTTGTTTTATTTTGCTTTACTTTATTTCTGTTATTGTGATTTATTTGTTGCGCTTAAAGAATTGCAACGTCGTCGTTCGTATTGATCGTTTTAATCGTTCTTATAATTAATCGTTATCGCTGCTGCTGTTATCACAGATCGATTTATCAGTTTTTAAACTCTGTTCAGTATGTTCTTTGCCTTCGATATCGATGACAATTTGAGAGCAAGAAGATGCAAAGAGAGAAAGTAAAATATCTGCAAAAGGCATTTTCCATTTGCAATGCAAGTGAAATAAGGCGAGCGACTAGCAAGACCAAACGATGAATGAAAGTTCAAAGCAGATGCTAATAAAACAACGCGCATCTGTCTGTTGCATGCCAACCAGCCAACCAACAAACAAAAACAAAGAAAGAAAATAAATAGCCAAACAGAAAAAACTCGTTTTCGTTTGTGTTGTTGGCACTGACAATCGCATGCATTGTTGTTGTTATTCCGCCCCGTTTGCGAGTGTGTGTGAATATCAGAGAGCGAGAAGGGAAGAGAGTAAGCGAGCTCACTCACCACATTAACAGTGCTCTGTTATGTTAACTAACATGCGTCGAGTCAGCAGCGCCGCTGTGATAAAAACCAAAACAAACAAAAACAACAATCACTGGCACCTCTCTCATTAATATGCTGTGAATAATAATAATTGCAATTGAAATGCAAAGGACAAACGCGACAACGTCAATTGAAACTGCAGCGTCAGTGACTAGTTTTAAATCGCACGTACGTCCCTATGTATGCATGTACATATGTATACACATACATTCATACTATGTGCAGTTTGTTTTGTGTGTTTGCTCATCTGGTATAATTTTTTTTTCATTGTCATCATGTGGTCCGCGTGTGGATTACTCATTCATATACATATGTACAATGTACATACAGTGGATCACAGCTTATTTCAACCAGCACCTTCAAAAAAGTTTAGGCGTCTGTAAAATCTAAACTAAGCGAGGTATCAAAAAAATTTTAATGCAGGTTGTTAGTCTGATGTTTCAACTTATTTAATATGAAATCATTTATTTTTTAAATATTTTTTTAATATTTTATAACTATTAAAAACTAAAAAATGAACCAAAAAAAAGGCCACAGCTTATTTCAACCACTTGTGAAAAAAAAATTTTAAAACATAGATTTTAATAATACCACAAAAATAAGTACTAGGTATGACTATCCTTTTGGTCAACCACTATTTCTATCCTTTTTGGCATGGATTCGACCAACTTTTGGGCCACTTGTGGCCATTTCTTCAAGCAGTGCAGTTTTGAGCGAGAAACTGTTCCCAGCCACTTTAAAAGGAGGCACTCGCTCAGGAAAATTGGTGAGATGTTTGGACTTAGTGATTCTATAGTCCAGAGCATCATTTACAAATTTTTTCCGCGAGAATGGAACCCGTGATAAGGCCAGAAATGCTCCGAACAAAATTTTCAATTCAAAGGATGAGCGCTATTATGTTCAGAAAATTCGGAAGGATCGAAGGATATCGGCTCCAAAAGTGACCAGTGTAGTTGAGAAAGACTTGGACTAGTCATGCCAACCTGAAAAGATTCGCGGTGTGCTTCGGGAGCATGACTTTAATGCCCATGACATAACGCTACCACCGCCATGCTTAACTGTAGCGCATCAATTTTTATTTTCAGGTCTGTTTTTGGCTAACGCCACACTTAAGAGGCTCCATATTACACAAAATTAGTAAATTTGGACTTATCATAGAATAACATTGTATTCCAGAAACTAATATCCTTGTAAAAGTGCTCCTGGACAAACTTTAGTCAATACTTCTTATTTTGGTCGCTTATAAAATTCATCTTGTGGGGTGCTCTGGCATTAAAGTCATGCTCCCGAAGCACACCGCGAATCTTTTCAGGTTGGCATGACTAGTCCAAGTCTTTCTCAACTACACTGGTCACTTTTGGAGCCGATATCCTTCGATCCTTCCGAATTTTCTGAACATAATAGCGCTCATCCTTTGAATTGAAAATTTTGTTCGGAGCATTTCTGGCCTTATCACGGGTTCCATTCTCGCGGAAAAAATTTGTAAATGATGCTCTGGACTATAGAATCACTAAGTCCAAACATCTCACCAATTTTCCTGAGCGAGTGCCTCCTTTTAAAGTGGCTGGGAACAGTTTCTCGCTCAAAACTGCACTGCTTGAAGAAATGGCCACAAGTGGCCCAAAAGTTGGTCGAATCCATGCCAAAAAGGATAGAAATAGTGGTTGACCAAAAGGATAGTCATACCTAGTACTTATTTTTGTGGTATTATTAAAATCTATGTTTTAAAATTTTTTTTTCACAAGTGGTTGAAATAAGCTGTGGCCTTTTTTTTGGTTCATTTTTTTTAGTTTTTAATAGTTATAAAATATTAAAAAAATATTTAAAAAATAAATGATTTCATATTAAATAAGTTGAAACATCAGACTAACAACCTGCATTAAAATTTTTTTGATACCTCGCTTAGTTTAGATTTTACAGACGCCTAAACTTTTTTGAAGGTGCTGGTTGAAATAAGCTGTGATCCACTGTACATAGCAAATTGAGAACTTAAAATGCATTAAGACGACGGGGAAGTACTGCGCACATACTATAGAATAGCATTCTTATACATATCTACGTACGTATCTACATGTGTCTATGTATTTGTTTATTCACCATAAAAGCCGCTTTGTGTCCGTTTATGGCCGGCCGGCACCACAGTGGTAGCCATCAATGAAGATTGACTGATCTACAGGTTGGACAAAGAAGCTAATGACGTCACAGTTCCACTTTTTGACGTGCTCTAACGATAAAAAAAGTTGTAGCTTTTTAAATTTTAGTTAGCATTTATCGCTTTAAAGTGTATTACAAATTCAGCTGATTCCCTTGCAAAACTGTCTGATTTCATCGAAAAATCTACGATGCCATTATTTAAAAAAGAGCGAAATCATAACACAATTAGAGTTAATATTATTGTCAGCACTGAAATATATGTTGTGAAATGCCTAATGAACTTGACAATTAACAAACAATTAACAGAATCCTTAAAGCAAAAATTGCTAGATTTGGAAAGAAACGTTGCTAAAAATAGCTAAAGATGATGCTTAAAAATGATTGCTTAACTTGCAGCACTGTAAACAAACAACATTTTATCAGCTGTTCCTTAGGTTTGCTTATGATCTGCATTCGTCCGTCTTAAAGCTCGACTACGAGTGTTTAACGATACTTTGGTCGTCGCTCTTTCTGTGTCCGCAACTCGCCAGTTGTGACGTCAATGTTGCCACTGCTCGGAGTCACCTCGTACATGAATAATCGTCACTGAATCTGCTGCTGCTGCGATTGCTCTGCCCACACGGTATACACGCAAATTTTGTGTTTATTTTGTTTAAAGGCTTTTAAAGGCTTTCAACTTTTGACGACAGAGCGACATTTAAATTGAAACACAAACAAAAACAAAAAATACGACAAATAAAATGACATCATACACGCAAAATTTGATTTTTCTTCAACTGTCGCAATTTCGTTAATTACACGCAAACGAGCCACATTCGAGTTTTATCAGGTGCGTGGGTCATATGTACGTATGTACATACATACATGCATACATATATTTATAGCCATGTATTAAGCCATGACCAGGCGATTTGGCTGATGGAGGGGGGTTTTAGGTTTATCTGTTGTTTGCAGTACGATAAGTACTATGGCCATTAGATAATTGCAAATTACCTGTCGCCCAAGAAAATGACAAGAAATGAAAAATGAGCTCGTGAACTCGTTTCGCATTTGAGTGATAATTAAATATGCGAAACACGCGCGCACATTTAGCACACGTTTTGCAGCACTGCACAGAATGTTGCAGAAGGAGAGCACCAAAGAAAGAGAGAAAGAGCAATTTCAAGCCGACAAGCAGGATGCAGGCTTATATTTGTGTGTGTGTGCGTGTGCATGAAATAAATACAAAAAAAAAACTGTTGCTTTGACAAAAACAGCAACAGTAGTAAAACAAAAGTGCCGCTGTCACTGACGAGAGAGTTAATTGAATAAAAGTAACAGCAGCAGCACTTAAAGAATGTCGTGCGTGTAATTCACACACAACAACAACAGCGAAAGAATGGCAGCGCAGCAGCAGAGCAGCTTGAGCCGTCGCGACCGCTTAACAATGAATTGAACGCAAACACACACACACACATGCATATGCATTCACAAAGGTATTCATATACGGGGACACGTACACACGCCACGGCGCTCTGGCTTTCGATATGTGAACTCTCTCACACACAGACACACACACACTCATATAATTGTTTGCACCAAATAACTGTAAAAGGTATTTTATTTTTGCATCTTTTCTTGCTCGCATAACACGTAGAAACATACCGAACAGAGTATTTGTCATTTAAATAAGTCACAACGTATGTAAAGTGGGGGGAAAAAGTAACAAACAAAATAAAGAATTAAGAGAACAGCGCGCACGAAATAATAAAAAAAAAAAAACAGAGCTAAGAAACTGACAACAAAACGCGAACGCGACGCGACGCGCGTTTCTGAACGAGCTATGTAACTGTGAACTGTGTGACCGTAGTTTGCAAGCGCAAAATGTTTGTTTGCGGCGCGCGCGCATGTTAACAACAGCGATATGTTATGCATTACAGACAACAGCGCATGCGTGCCACGTTTCCCAACACTGACGAGTCAACGGCTCTTAACAGCACTCAACATAACCGTGGTGAATTTGAGAATTTAAAAATTGTTATTCACAAGTAGGCTAAATCATAAAATGTCTATGAGAAAAATACCCATTCATTTCATTTTACTTTTTACACTAATACAGTTTGGACGAACAATACATTTGTAACTTTTTTTTTTATGAAAATTGTGAAAGCAAAATTTTCGAATTCCATTTTTTGTTGCCATATTTTTGTATTGGCAATTAAATTTTGGCTCTAAATTATGTCATTATTGAAGAACATGTTGAACGGAAGCATAAAACATTCGCCCGCAGGGGAGGACGTAGCTAAGGACATAGAAGGTGATACCGGTGAGACAACCGATATATTTGAGAGCGGACACCGATTGACCGCACTCGAGAATATTGGATCATCGTTGACTACACTATGGAGCAATTGTGCCCTGAATGTAATATCTAGCAAAGATAATATCGAAAATCAGGGCAACCGTAAGTTAAAACCAAGTATTACCCACAAATTTATTTTATATTTGAGCTTAAATTATAGAAAAGAACAAGCCCAGCACTGCAAATGATATTTCTGGCACAGCCAATGTTGATTCAACCCAATCTGGTAGGTTGTCATTTATTTATCATTTTTTAACGATCCACTGATCTTTTTTCTAACACATTCCTAACCATTTCATTCCAAATGGAATCCTCAGAATCAGCTTAAAAATGTCAAATCAAGTATGCCGCAGTCATTTACCAATACAAACGATCAACTACCACAAATGATACATAAAAATTAGCGATATCCGCTTTATAATATTTATAAGGCCCAAAGAGAGTAAAATAAGTAAGAAACCCTTTCAAGAGTGACGACTATAAGATATCCTGCGCCCAGGCTCTTCAATACAAGCTCTTGCCTAATATATTCTGGAATATCTCGTTTTTTGATATCCGATCGTTGTAAAATTCTCAGTGTAAATCAAATTTTTGTAATTTTGTCGCTCTTGTTCATTTATTCAAACTTATAAAAATATATTTTCCCGGCAGAACAATAAAGATATTTAATTGTGGATTGGATTCACATTGAGTTGATAAACAAATTCATATCTCTAAATTCTATAAAATAAAAAGTAAAAGATCGATATTATTTCATTAAAAACCCAGATTTTTCTGCCAGCACAATGTTTTTTTATCAAAACTTTTGTGCCAAATATTAAGAAACATTTTCTAAATTGTAAGTCAATCGAGTAAGATTTCATATATGGGCATTTCCACAGAAGGTCTACCTCGCTCAAAGACGTAAAATTGATCAGAAACTTACATCGTGAGAACTTTTCTTCCAAAAATGTATTCAAGTTGCTTATTTAAGCAATATTCTCTAGAAGAAATTCAATAGGATAAACATAAAGATTCTACATTGGAATACATTCAATTCAAATTTCTATATTTTTGCCCATTTTCTTAAAAGTTGACTTCCAAAATGGACCGTTTGTATTCTAACAATTACACTAAGATAGTAAGATCGTAGCATAAACCATTTTAGTACATAGAAATATATTGAATGTTTAATTTAAAACAAATTTTACAAGCTGTTTTCGATTTTTCGAATAAAATTTGATGAACAAATTCTTGGAACAAACTAGGTGGAAATCGTGTCACGTTCGCGATGTCGCGTTACAAATTCATCAATCAAACTTTTATAATAAAAAAATGATAATAACCAGGGATTAAAACCCTAACCGAAACCGTAACCCTTAACCGGTAAAAACCGATTTAAATTTAAAACCGTAACTGAAACCGTAACCAAAAAATAAAATTTTCATTTGACCGGAACCTTAAATCCGAAACTCTGTAAACCGAAATAACCGTTTAGTAACCGCTTCTGAATAAGCGCAAATAAAATAAATTTGTTGAATGAAATATTAAAATTTTTAAAATGTAACTAAACTACATCAAACTAAAGAATATGTGAAATTAAACATTAAGAAAGTAATGATTTCTTAATTATTATTATTATATTATTAATATAATTATATTTTTGCAAAGATTTTTTTTTTTTGTGAACCGAAACCATACCGGTATTTTAAAACCGAAACATACCAAAACCGGTTCACCGTTACGAAACCTTTATTTAAAGATTTTGAGTAACCGATAACCGAAAACCTAAATGCAAACATAACCGAAACCTTAACTGAAACCGATATTCGTTTCGGTTTTAATTCCTGATAATAACATATCAAAATCATTTCTAAAATGCAAAACTACATTATTTTATTATGGTTTAAGAGTATTTTTTTTCCAAATTATTCGCCACATTTCGCAGAGTTTCGCATTTTTCAAGATGAAGTCAAACATGACTTCCATTTTTCGTCGCGTTCGCGATGCATTGTTTTCTATAAATAAATCGAAAACGACAAGTCTTCAAAACTTGTCTTTTATAATAACATTTTTTTTAACCTTAAATTTTGCCATTTTTCTTTATTTAAAGACGTACAAGTGTCGCGTTCTCGCTTCTGGAAACCATATGCATTTTATCTCCATCGAATATTATTGTAAACGTAATCAAGTTTTATACCCAAATTTATAAATTATTTCTTTGTTATCTATTGCCAAATTTATACATTTCACTTTCTTCTTTTCTTCGACTAATCGAATTTGATCGCAGTTGGAAAGAATCATTATTGAAATTCATAGGCTTACGAGATTAGTATATTTATCTTATTTTTTTTTTTTTTGGAATGTGAACATTAATCACTGACTTCTCAGCGAAAGACAGAGCGCGTGTGTGTGAGAGAGGGAGAGAGGAAGGAAGAAGAGATAGAATGTATGTATGCAGAACGTTGAGGTATCGATTTCACAGCGTTTGTCGGATTACCGATGGGTTACCCATGGGAAGTCTCTTTGAACTTTTCCCAGGCGATAGGCCAATCAAGCAAGCCAAGGTTGGAATGCCTTAATAGATGACAGTTCAGTTTCATTTTCTTTCTTCTAGATTCTTTCTTACGTTACTTCTTTTTTTAAGCGTTTAGCGTAGAAGAGTCAATCGACAATCGCCTCAGGTAGACAGGCAGACAGACAGACAGACAGACAGACATGGCAGATTACTCGGGTTCTTCTGATGTCTTTCTTTTCTTTGCTTTTCATCGACTATACATTTAATTTTTTCTTCTACAGCATCTGATGCTGTGGTTCGGGGGTCGGAGACCGTATTACTTATTAAGCAGCGATAGCTTCAGGTCCATGTTGTTATCAAGCGTCCAACATGTACCTATGTATAGAGAGAG
This sequence comes from Drosophila subquinaria, assembly GCA_037043405.1. NCBI lineage: Eukaryota > Metazoa > Arthropoda > Insecta > Diptera > Drosophilidae > Drosophila > Drosophila subquinaria. Next base: position 188,627 of record JBAMBL010000232.1, read on the forward strand.
GGCAAGGGAGTTGGGAGTTGGCGGGGAATAGCGGTTGTGGTCGTGGTTGCGGGTTTCCGAACCGCAAAAGCCACAAAGCGCGTCGGCTTTTTGCATTTTTATTTCCACCAACGACGTCATAATTGTTGTTGTTGTTGTATTTTATGTTTATTGTTTAGGTTTTGGCTTTGGTTTTGGCCAGCTAGCTCGTCTACGTCGTTGAGGTCTATGACCATCTGAAACAAACAACGTCAGTTATCGCTGCTCACAGAGGCGTCGTGATAACCACCGTACCCCTTGACTGCCTCCCTCTCGATCGGACTGGGCGGTACTAACGGATCGCATTACTGCGGTACCGGCAATGGCAGCGGCACCTGAGAAACCCAGTGGGCAGTTAACTGGTCGGACGGACAGACAGTCGGCTAACCAGCGAGCATGACATAAGTATTTAAAAAAGTTGAAAATGTAGACGAAGACAAAAAAGAAAGGTTATCATCGGCACGCCGAAGACTTGATGTCCTTGCAGAGCCCTTTATTTAATTTGCATTTGATATTGCAGTTCGATATTAGCCATTTGGGCTCAGCATGTGTAACCAATCTATGAGATTGGTTTAAATATTAATAATATTTAAACATTAAATATACATATTAGCCAAGTTTGATCAGGATGCTTGGAGCACTACCAAAATTACAATCTTTAAGATTGGTTGAAATATCTCAAAAACAGAAAAGATTTTTTTTCGAACGATCGTTTCTATGGCAGCTATATGATATAGTCATCCGATGCAGTCGGTTCCGACACACATATGTACTAGATCTGGGACTTAACGATTTTTTTAAAAATCGATCCAATTCGATTTTTTAAAAAGAAAAAATCGATTAAAAATTGATTTTTTTAATTGAGAAAAAAACTTTTAAGCTTGGTTTTTTTTTGTAGTATTTATGTATATCATTTATAACAATTTTTCTTATGTTTTTAACAGCTCATCATTAATAAAAAAAAATTGAAAATAATACCAAAATTAAAATAAATTCAGATTCAAATGACTAAAATAACCTCGTTTAACTCATATGAGAGATGAAAAAACAGATATTCGGGTGTGCTACAGAAATCTCTTTCAGCTGAAAAATGACGTAAATTTCATACAAATTTACGTCAAATTCAAGTGAAAGTGATTTCTGTGGCACCACAGATTCTTTAGTACATTTTGTGTACTCAAACATACGCGCCTTTACATTCCCAGTCACAAGTAGCATTTTACTTTTTAAAAAAAATCTATTTTTTATAAAACAAAACCAATTTTGATCCACCAAAGAAAAAATCGATTTAAATCGATTTTATTAAAATCGGTCCAAGCACTAATATGTACTTCCTGTAGCAAAAATACGGTTCTAAATCAAGTTTTTATCAATATAGCCAAAAACATCTCGGGACATAATTAAAATACCCTCTGCAAGGGTATGAAAACAATAACAATCCAAAATCTAGCCCAGTCCATGGGCATTCACTCGTGTGAGCGGCGCTGTTTGTTCGTTTGTCTGTTTGTCAGTTTGTTTGTCGCTTTGGTGCTTACCTTTGGGGCATATGCAAATAAATAAGAGTTTTGTGCACATCTCGAATATCGATCTATCGAATTATCTTTAATTGACATTTTAAGCAACTCGCAAGCAAAGAAAAAGTCACTGGTTTTATTTCTTACACCTATTTTCCATAAGTTTATTTTTAATTTTTAGTTTCATTCATATTAAGACAACATTTTATAAGCTACAAATTAATTAAAACTTATCAAATCGCCCGACAACTATTTTGAATTTTTAAAGATGCTAAAAACAGGCCGGATAAACAGCATGAGGAAAATGTCTTATCCTATTTTATTGTTGGACAATTTAGCTTTTTTCGACCGTCTTTCTACTAAAAATAGCTTTTTTGCTTGTCCCAGAACTTAAAGTAAATCTGATATTTTCGCTAAAAAAAAGTGCTATGGAAACCAAACAGCATCCATTTTATGTACCGTTTTAAAAATTCAGAATTAAGTATGCAAGCTTTTTAGTACAAAGAAATACTCGAGATTTGTAAAATTGAAAAATGAGAGTAAAAGAAATAGTAGCTCTTTTTAAAGGAAATTTGATTTTATAGGGTATCCCGAATGCGTTCTTACCACATTCGGTTAAATGAAACTCCAATGTCACCACCCCCATTCCCCCCTTATTCGCACTCCCATACCCATTCCCATTCCCGATCTCTTTCTCTTTCCCGTTTTCATGCTCGAAATATGCTTTGTTGACATGTGTGTTTATGTTTGTGCGTGTGTGTGTGTGTGTTTGTTTATCGCACGCTTTGTTCGCATTTCTACCATATGCTAAACATTTCGCGGCGCTTGTATAACGCGCTTTTTTTATTCGATTGTTAAAAGCCATTATAATCCGTTTTCCTTTCGTTTCTCGAACAGAAAAAATAATACAAAATAAATTATTTTTAGAAAACGGTTTCATTTTTTCTTGAGCTATGTAAAAATAGAAACTAACGCTTGTCGTGTTATCGTTATAGTTATTGTTGTTATACTTTTTTGTTATTGTTATTGTTGCATTTCTAAACTCGGCTCATTTCTGTTGAAATTTATGCATTTACCTGGTTGTTGTTGTTGTTGTTTTTGTTAATGATTTACGTTTTGCTTATGAATGGTTTTGTTGCTGTTGCTGTCTCTGGCTTAGAAGCAGAAAGTGAAGTCGAAAATTTCACTCGAATTATATAATTAATGCGTTTTTAATGAACTGAAAATTAACTCAATTTCGCCAGCCAGAGACACAGGAGATAGAGATAGAGAGCTGCAAGAGGTCACAATTGTTTATAACTTACCCGTAAGAGAGACAGAGAGATGCAGTAGAAGTGATAGCCACAATCAATAACAAATACATGCACACATATGCTCTATTCCTCTGTCTGTGTGTGTGTTTGTATTTGTCTTTGCAGCACTTGCACTTTGACTTTGTTTTTGTAATTGTCCACAACACTTAAATGCCGTTAGACGACGACGGCGACGACGTTGTTTAACACTTGACTCTCTTTTGCAACTATTTGCACTACAAAACTAAGGAAAAAGAAAGGAGAGCACATAAATATCATATATACATAGACAGTACATATTTAAAAAAAAAAACAAAATGAAAAACACATTTTCTTATATTTTATACACAGCTGCTATTGCAGCAACCACAGACGTCGACTGCGACTGCGACGCCGACGTTGGCAGCGGCAGCGGCGCGCACGTTAATTGCATTAGAAATTCGTATGCGTGTCGCGAATGAAGCCTTGCAAGACATCAAACAAACAAACAAACAATTGAGAAATGCAACTAATTAGCAATTATTTGCAGCTTGAGCGTATTTTAAACATTTCTTTGGCACAAAAATTCCAATTAGACGAGAGCAGCACAAATGCCATTTGCTGTTGTTGTTGTTGTTTGCCTGATGGTCCCGTTATTTCTCACACAAATACACTGTCATCATAAAGCGCACTATGAAGCAAAGAGATAGAGGAGGAGGAGGAGGAGGAGGACGCAGACACTGTGACCTCGACTTCGACTGCACTGCACGCTTGATAGCCAATTAATATTCATTAAATAGATTTCGATGATGTGTTGTTGTTGTTGATATGATTATTGCTCTGGTTGTTGTCTTATTTTTAGACAAAATGCAATGCGACCTACACATAGCAGACAAACAGCAGCGATTAAGTCGCGACGGGCCAACTGTTAACAACACATGTGCACACGTTTTAGAAAAATGTCTTGTCAATAATAGTTTAAATATTGTTATTACTTTAATTTATATTGTGGCTGATATGCGTTTGCAGCCCGAGCATTAGCAGCCTTGGCTTTGCTTGTTGTTTGTGTTTGCTGCGGCGGCGTCTGTTTCTGTTTGACTTTGTGTCCAGTGTGCCCGTATTTCATTGCCGCCAAAATACCAACAAGTAGCACAGAATACTGAATATGGTATTTTTTCGTTTATCTTTATTTTGTAACAATTCACAAAAAAAATATTTATAATCATAATAATTAAATTACCGACTAAATTATGTGAAGAGCTCTTTAGTCCTTCACACGTTTTACAGTGCTGGCGTCAAAAGGTACCTCCTCCACTTTGGTTAGACCCGATATACGTATGATTTTGCCAGTGCCTTCCACATTGATGTGCTTCGCAAATTGTTGTGCCGGCGACAGAGCCAGTTCCTCCTCCGACTTGTAGCCATAGTACTTGGCCCAGTCGTTGCGACCGGTGTAAACCATATAGCACACCAAGCCAAATGCCTGCCAGGCGAATATCGCATATCCAATGCTTAAGCGGCGTTTCCACATTTCGGCGCGATGCTCCGGAATTGGATTTGTGTGTCGACGTACGAAGCGACGCAGCCATTTCATTTCAAACAAGGCCATTCTTAGTATCGTGTGTTAACTATTATATAAATATTTTGGGTATCGATGTCGGAGCAACGCGATCTTTAAGTTAGAAATAATGCCAAAACAGAAATCAGCTGTTTGCCGATAGAGATGAGTTGCACTCGATTGATCGATAGTGATGCGCGATAGTCATTGCGACCAGCGACCAAGACAAGTGACAGGCAATTTTTAATTAGGATTTCTGATATATTAAAGTTTTGATATGTTTTTAGCTAGCGAAAAATAATTGCAACATTGTCTGATGTATATTAAGCCAATTAAAATTTTGAAATAAAGTGTAAATTTCGAAATTGTGCCATCTGACCATCTAACCTTCGATAGACAGAAACTTGCAATATTTGTGATTTCCGATAGGTATCAAATCACAGCAGCATCATCACTGTCCAGGGTGCTCAACATTCTTGTAATTGTACACAACAGTGCCATTGTCTAGAAAAGCTGTCAATTAAAACGCAATTAAATCAGTTATAAATCAATATAATTATTATATATTATAAACTTAAATGTATTTTACATATGATTTGTTTCTAACCAATCGGCTAATATCAAGTTTTCGGTAAGTGACAACTCTGATTGTCAAACAAACGGTGCTTCATAAAATGCACTGTAGCTTTTTTTTGTTATAGCATAACACTACAAAAAAAATCCCAACTTTGATTTACAGTTTAGCAAGTAACGACTTACTTAATGCGAATATCTTTAAAGCTTGCAAGTGGTAGGTGAGTAAAATATGCTTTAAAACAGTTACTCATACACATCAACACAAGTGAGCATACATATATACATATACATGTATGTGATTTAGTAGGGCATTACTGATATTTGTTGTATTATTGACACCTTAGATAGTGCGGGACTGAAGAATTTTGCAAGTGCCTTGCTGCCAGATTGCAAGATGCCTACTGCGCAGCAGACGCCGACGCCGACACAGCAGCAACAACCAAAACAGCAACAACAACAACAGCAGCAGCAGCAACTGACCAATGAGGACAGCAATGGCGTCAGTAATGAACTTCAAGGGGACGATGATGAAAATATGCCAAATTTGTCAACACTGTCGCTGGATGAGCTGAAACAGCTCGATCGGGATCCCGAATTCTTTGATGATTTCATCGAGGAAATGTCCGTGGTGCAGCATTTGAATGAGGAGCTCGATTCGATGATGAATCAAGTTGAGAGCATATCACGTAAGTTCAAGGAGCTTACTTAAATCCCAAAAGCAATAAATAATAAATAATTCAAAATAATTGCAGGTGAAAACGAAAGTAAAGGCACACATCTCGTAGAACTGAAACGTCGACTCAGTGATGATTACACGGCGTTAAAATCGCTGGGTGAGAAATGTGACCAGCTGAACAAGAAATACTTGAAGAAATCAGAGGAATATGCACCACAGCACATTAGGGTTAAGTCGAGAATATTTGGATGCATTTGAATGGATGAGAATTTTGTTGTTGTTGTGTTTGCTTGCAGGAACTTTTGCAAATAGCGGCATCGAATGCGGACGCTGACTGCGATCGTCATGTAGAGCATTTTCTGAATGGCAAAATCGATGTGCAGACCTTTCTCAACACCTATCAGAGCTCGAAGAAGATCAGCGCGGAGCGCAAGGCGAGGGAGGAGCGACTCGGCACACAGCTGAGTGCACTGGAGCGTGCGGGAATCTGAGTCGAATTTTAATGCGAATTCGTCCTTTTTTTTGCTCCTTTTATTCTACTTAAGCCCATCTCGTTTTTTGTGTGTTTTTTACCAAAATATGTTCTTCACAAAACCGCAATACATCTAGAGTTTAAGAACTTAGCAATTTAATGTAGAAAGAAGAATCGTTAAACAACTAGTTATACTATATATAAATATACTTAATGATTTAAGTCGTTAGGGCAATCAAATGATGGTTCTTAATTATATTTTACTATGGAATTTGTGTAATAACCAACAATTGTATTGTATCATATATTTAACTGTCCAAAATAACTTATTATCCAACCGAATGTATGCGTATGTACCACGAAAATATAATGTGTATGACTTAAATACTATATTTACAAAGATCTAAAGCGATGTATTAATTGAAAACATTTATCTAGATAATGCTATAGCGACAAGTCTGACTTAGTTAACGGATCAATGTGAATTAATTAACAGTTGATTAGAATACAACTTGGTCCGGAATAATAATCTCCAAAATGCTGTAAATAAATTGTGGCTTTTATATTTCTTAAGACTGACAATTTCATAAGACTGTAATACAACTTGATACGCTCGATTCGTAGCCATAAACGCTTTAATCGATGGTGTGCTAACTTTTACAATGACTTGAAGCATATTCAAAACTAGCGCCAAATTTCACTTTCAATTAAATTTATTGTAATGCATCTCTGAAGACTAACTATCGATAAATTGTATTGACAAGTTTCAGATCACATTAGGGGTGGAGAGCTATCGATAGTCAGCGATATTATTTTTCAAACCATCGACAACTATCGATAGTTTTCGATAGTGTGCTAAATTGAGCATAATGTATATGTTAAATTCCAAAAATTGTAAATTTTTATAAAAATTCCAACAAAAATTTAAAATTGTTTTTAACTTAGGTTTTATAAAAGTATGAAAAAAAATATTTCATTTTCTTTGTTAAACATTAAAATTATATATTTGTATTAGGTCCAGACGGAGTCTCGTTCCCCCTTCGATAACCAACGATAACCAAGGCGAGCATTCTAAATCTTAAGTTAAACAATTTCTAGGGTACAGTCTAGGGTAATGTCTTCATACAGCATAAATTTGTTAAATTTGCGTATGATAAATGATGCGCGTTTTTTATATTAATCTTTTATTCAATTAAATCCCGTTCTAATGATGCAAAAATTTCATTAAACCATAAAGTACCCATCGAAAATTTTGAATTTTAAAAAAAGTCAATTTTTCAACTTTTTTCCTCAATTTTTTCAAAAAAGATTTTTAATGCAGAAAAATTCTTCAAACAATTCGAAGAGTGACTGCAAAAAAATTTTTTCAAAAATATTTTTGTTAGTATTTTTTATAATTTTTTTAAAACTGCAAAAAAGCCACTTTTGTGTGAAAAGTAGGAAAAATGGGTTAAAACGTCATTTTTAGGATTTTAAAAAAATTATAAGAAATACTAGCAAAAATATTTTTGAAAAATTTTTTTTGCAGTCACTCTTCGAATTGTTTGAAGAATTTAGCTGCATCATAAATGTTTATAACTATTAAAAAATAATATAAATAAATATAAAAATAAATGAATACGCTGGAAAAAAAAAACAATAAAAAGCAAATAAAATATGTTTGTATTTAAAACAGGGTTTCGAGAGATCGAACCCGCTCGATCCACACATACAAACGATAATGAGAAAGAGCGCGACACAGTGCTTGCTCATCGTTCTGGTGTCGATCCAAGACTGAACGTTTTTCGTCGTTGCTTGTGTGCGCTCTCTCTCAGCTACGCTTTGCGCTCTGGGGTTTTACTGCTTCGGCTTTTGACGAACGCTCTGGGGTCGCACGGCATACAAAGCGAGTGAAACCACTAAAATGTCTGTTTGACGCCTCTATGTATTGTTTGCTTAGTGATAAAACAAAATATTTATTCATATCATGTCAAGCTCGCTCGACCGTAGCATTTTCTAGCAGTTTTATTATTATTATGACTCCAATGATAATTATTTATAAAACTGTCCTTAAATTGTTTGTTGCTTTATTTCCTGATGCAGGACTGGTCGTCAGATTCTTGTTCTTCTTCCTCTTCCTTGGCTGCTTTTTGTTTGTTACATTGGAAACGACGCCGGCTGAAGAATTATTTTGAGAATAGTTTGAAACCGCCTTAGGGATTTGCCGAGATGTATCTTGAGGCTTTTGACATTGAGACAAGTTCGATAGAGCTGAATAACTTACAGGCTTGTCCATTTTGACCTGGGGCTTGCCCATAAGAGTTAGTGTGACGCTGCCAAAGCAATACCAAATCTTTAGGCCAATCTTTTGTAGCGCCTGCAAGGATGCTTTGTCGATCAAGAATTCCAGGAGCACGAGTTCACGAAGGTCAATGCGTCGCCTAACTTTCCATTGCCCTGTGCAGACCTCATTCTGGGCACGAACGTAGCCCAGAACCGTTTCATTCGAAAATTCCAGGCTATTCGGAAAGTAGCCTCTTATAAGGTATATTGAAGGAAATTCATGTTTCTCCAATAGCTCGATATCGAAAGAACAATTAGCCTTGATGTTATCAATGTTACGCCTCACCCACTCGGCTGAATTGTTATTGGAGCAGACGAGCACATACCAATCAGACTGTACTCCACAGCCATCGAACTGCGGTCTCACTCCTTCGGTGACGCACGTCAGCGTCGTCTTCAGAATCGCAGTCTTCAGCATTGACACTTGCACTGATGTGAATGGACATGTTCGATCCGCTGAGATAAATCCAAGTTGGACAGGATCGTTCAAGTTTGGTGGTGGCAACGTTGTCGACTCTGCAGAACAACTCTTCGGTTTCTTTGATGTGTCCGGATCCGGGGACATTTCCTCATCACGGCCCCGCTTTGGCGCTGCTTTTGCTCCAGCCTGGAGAGCAACTGCTTCGACTTTACAGCTTTCATTCGGCGTGTCCTCTTTTTTTGGCTCCATTTTCACGCAACTTGTATCAATAAGTTCACTCGTGATTGCAGAAACTCTACAGAGTTATCAATTTTCAGATTCAGAATCAAATTTGCAAATTTGCAATTCACGCGCTGCTTACGGTTCTTTGTCAGTGTTTGTTAACTTCAAAAGCACAATCAGTGTTGCGAGGTTAGCTTATTTCAGGCTAGATCTAGCATATTTGAAAATGGAATAGCTTATAAAATTAGCAAGTCTAGCATATTTTAAAGTTCATGCAGCATATTCTAGCAATAAATAAATATTTTATAAGTTTAAAACTTTTTGCGATGATTTCATTTATTACTATAATCACATTAATGTCGTGATCATCATACTTACTAGAAATGCTATTAAGGGTATGACTGAAATAGATTAAGACTTGATTTGGGTTTCGCTTAAGCAAATCAAACTTAGTTGACGGAACGACCTTTTTTTGTCAAAACACTTGCAATAACATACAATTTTGGGTTTCCATTTATTATTACGTTTCAGTTGCAATTCAAACATAGTCAGCTTCTTTTCTATTACCAAATATTATCGAATTCAGGAATTCCACAAATGTGGCTAATCGAGCATCGCACAATTGTAAATCTATCGATATTAAAAAGTTTGTTAGGGATGTCGAATATTTTTAAAGTATCGTATCAACGATATTTTCTGTTTTAAAAAATATCAAAATGATATTTTATATATCGCTTTGAAATATCAATATATATATGTGATCTAAATGATATTTCCCCCTTTTTTTCAAAATTAAATTTAATCGTATATTTACTATGTGAGTTTGTCTCCGATTTTGGTGTGTTTGTGTGTTAATTTTAAATACATACATAAGTACACCGAAATGCGATGCAAATTGATTGACTTATCGCTTGTTTTTATAACTTTCATGCTCTATTATAATATATCCCAAAAAACTATTGCATATTTGATATTTGGGCAACAAAACATTCCGATATAAATATCATATTTTATAAAAATATCGATATATTGATATATTATCAACAGCCCTAAAATTTATCATCTGTTTATGCAGCCCTAGTCCGTGGCGTTCCCGCCATTTAATAGACAGAATAGACTAAAACTGAAGACTGGGGACAGTTTTAAACTAATACAAATCGGATAAAAACAGTTAAACAACATGAAGTGCTTGCTATGTCGTAGTGGCCAATTAAACGAGCTGCTGCTGGGCACGCCCCACATTCGTGAGGGGAATCTTGTGCATCAAAATTGTTTGGTGAGTTGAAAATAGAAGTGCATCCTCTAACGAGAGATAAATAATTAAATGTTATTACAATTGCAACAGTATTTGAGCTCCAATCTGGTGCAGCGCGGCGACGAGGTCAATGATATTTGTTGCTTCACTCTGAGAGACATTAAAGCCGAATCGAGACGCACACAATATTTGGTAAGTTTTCTGCCAGTTGCAGAGATTCCACAACAACAAACTCTTTGGTGTGGCATCAGCCAGTGCTGGCAGAAGATAAACAACAAATAAATTAGCAACATATTGGAGTCAACAGTTCTTTTAATAAATCGCAATTTGCTTTGCTTTCAGCACTGTTACTACTGCAAAAAAACAGGCGCCAACATCGGATGCTGCAACATCAATTGCCGCAAGACATTCCACACCTATTGTGGCATCCAGAACGGAGCACAGAACCAGTATACTGGCACTTTCAAGTCCTTCTGTAATTCGCACATTGAATCGTACCGCGAACGACCGACGGCGCAGGTGAAGTGTGCCATCTGCATGGATCGGTTGATCGGCGAGAGGGAGTCCTTCAGATTCGCCAAATACATTCACGGCAAGTGCTGCAGCAACGGCTGGTACCACAGGGACTGCTTGCAGCGCTACGCCGACTCGGCGGGATACTTCTTCAAGTGTCCCCTGTGCAACGATACTAATCAGTTCCGTTCGGTTGCGCTCTGGGGCATCTCAGTGCCGGATCGGTAAGTTCAGTTAACATCTGCAACAATAGTATAGGCAAGGTGCTCAGCGTCAGTGATGCCAAATAGTTTCCGAAAAAAAAAGACGAAACGCCAAAGAAAACAAGAAAAAAATCTGAAAATCTAAAAAAAGTCAAAATCAAACCAAAATATTTTTCCTATTTGTGTTTTTTTTTTTTAATTTAAAAGTTTTAAAGCATCTTCAATGATTTTTTTGGCATTTTCTTTGTCATTGAACTTTGCTCATGTTGCCTATCATCTTAAGATATTGGCCAGGCAATTTATTCGTATGGCAACAAGTTTTGTGTCGACGCAAACCGTATCTGCAGAAGATAAAATATACACATGCATACAATTGAAAAATTGTATAATATATATGTTAACCAATATAGCATTTAACGTGTCTATTTCTAGACGGTTCCTCAATTCAGCTTTTACCAAACTAACTTGGCCAAAAACCCTCTCTACTTCTGCATTCGACCATGGCAACGATAGGCGAGTCAGAGCGAAAGTGACCACTTCTATAAAAAGGGTTATTGCCTGCAGAGTTTCGATATTTATTTGCTTCGGACCAAAATTTTGACGTATTTTCAACATTCTCCCATTTTAACAGCAGAATTTTGACGTACTGGGAAAGTGTTTTCGCCTTTATACCGCTTCCATTTTTAAAAATTGTATGAAAATGACGAATAAGTGCCTTTTAAGCAATTTTTTAAAAAATTATAAAAAATAAATAAGCGAAAAGATTTTTGAAAATTTTTTTTGCAGTCACTCCTAAAATTGTTTGGAGAATGTTTTTGCATCCCAAAATTTTTTTTTAAAAATTCGAGGAAAAAAGTTTTGAAAGTTGACTTTTATTTAAAATTTGAATATTTTAATGGGTACTTAATGGGTTAAGAAAAGTTATACATCATTCAAACGGAATTTAGATGACCTTTCCAAATATATTTCTTAAATTTGAAGACTTCACTTACAATAGCTGTTATAGTAAAAAAAAGAAAGAGGTTTCTTATTAATTTGGCCACTAGTGTATATTCTTGATCAGCATCAACAGCCGAGTCGATATAGCCATGTCCTCCTGTCTGTCTGTCCGTCTGTCTGTCCGTCTGTATGAGTGCCTAGATCTCAGAGACTATAAGAGCTAGAGCAACCAAATTTGGCACACAGATTTCTATAAACCCCACGCAGCTCAAGTTTGTTTCAAAATTTTGCCACGCCTCTTTCCGCCTCCGTAAATCGCGAAAAGCCACCACACGCATAGTTTTCAAGATACTAGGATTTTTTTACTCATTACCGTTAGCTACTATTATTACCTATCATCCTATTAAATCGTAACAGGATCGGACAAATAGAAAGGTGGTAATAGCTGCTAAAGTTTTCAAGCGGTGTAAGTGCCTAAAAGCATGCAATACATTTTTTTTTTTTAATATATTTAAATAAGTAACGGGTATCCTATAGTCGGGAGCTCGACTATAGCCTTTCCCACTTGGTTTTTTTTTTTAAAAGGATTATTATGTTTAGTCTTGGCTTACTGACTAGAAATAAATATAATCTGGGGTGCCACAGAAATCTCTTTCACCTGAATTTGACGTACATTTGTATGAAATTTACGTCATTTTTCAGGTGAAAGAGATTTCTGTGGCACCCCAGTATATAATTTTTTTATTCCCTAAGATGTATTCGAAATTACAACTTAATTTATATTTTGAGCAAAATATAAAAATAAAAAAAATGAAATATTGATTATTCTTTAAGTTTGATTTTTTTGCTCAAAAATGATTAATGGTTGAGAAGTAAAGTATAACTAAGAAATAACCATTATGAGCAAAGCTACAGAACTTGAAATTAATCATTATTTCCAATTTTATTTTAATAACACTCATAATGATAAAAGTCTCTGAATTTTTCCCGAAAGTGAACTTAAAATAAAGTCAGATCTGACGGGAATAAAACTGTTGTGTCAAAGCTAAATCTTTTTGCTCTGGGTTAATTAATTGTTTATCAGTTGCGCCAGATTTTTTTTAAATCTAACATTTGTTTGCCCACAGAGATGCCTCTTGGGAGCAGACGGATGCGTTTGCCGACCAGTTGGAGGTGCCGGTGAATTGTACCGCCGTTAAGTGCCTCAATGCCACTGGACGCAAGTCTGCGAAGGAAGAACTATTTTACTGCACACTCTGCGGCGGAAATCCAATGCATCCGGAATGCACAACTTTCACAGCCGACGATTATTGCTGCAACGATTGCGAGGCGATTGGGAAAATGTCCGCTTCGTATCTGCAGGAGGAAGAGCCACTGGATCCCTTGGAGGTGTACATAGCCAACCAGCAAGCGATGCGCAAGCAAACTGCTAGCAACATCAAGCCGCCTCCACCTTCGTCTCCGCCTGCGGATCTTTCGTCTGACTCTGAAGATGATTTCGATATTATAATTGCGACGATTGAAAGGAAAAGAAAGGAGGCGGCAACACCAGGCATCAGAGCATCATCTCGCAGTGGAAATGTGACACCACTCGGCACCGCTGCACCAAGCAACCGAATGCACATCTATCAAGTCTTGCCGCCGGTGGACAAGGATTCAAGTCATTCCAATGTTGCTCAACGGCGCCGAGACCGTTCCAGCTCCAGGGGGGCAACTTCTGCCGCAAGACTGGATGAGACGCAGGTGGAAAATCTACAAAATGATCTGTTGCTAACGTCAGGAACTGCGCTGAAGCGCCGAACTCGTTCCAGCTCCAGGCGGGCGAAAATTGCAGCAGGAGTGGAGGAGACTCTGCCGGATAGCGATCAGGAAAATGACGATAAGGAACAGTTGACACCGGCGGCAGCAGCTCCGAGTCGGCGAACCCGTTCCAGCTCCAGGCTATCCAATATTGCGGCAAAACTGAAAGAGATTCAGGTGGATAGCCACAAAGAAAATCAAGAGAAGAATCAGTTGCCACCGCCGACGGCAGCTGTAAACCGTCGTGGTCGTTCTCGTTCCAGGCGGACTAATACTGCAGCCGGTGTGGAGGAGACTCTGCCGGATACCGATAAGGAAAATGACGAAAAGGAACAGTTGACACCGGCGGCAGCAGCTCCGAGTCGGCGAACCCGTTCCAGCTCCAGGCTATCCAATATTGCGGCAAAACTGAAAGAGATTCAGGTGGATAGCCACAAAGAAAATCAAGAGAAGAATCAGTTGCCACCGCCGACGGCAGCTGTAAACCGTCGTGGTCGCTCTCGTTCCAGGCGGACTAATAATGCAGCAGGTGTGGAGGAGATTCTGCCGGAAAGCTATAAGGAAAATGACAAGAAGGAACAGTTGACATCGGCGGCAGCAGCTCCGAGTCGGCGAACCCGTTCCAGCTCCAGGCTGTCCAATATTGCAGCAAGACTGAAAGAGAATCAGGTGGATAGCCATAAAGAAAATCATGAGAAGAATCAGTTGCCACCGTCGACGGCAGCTGTAAACCGTCGTGGTCGTTCTCGTTCCAGGCGGACTAATACTGCAGCAGGTGTGGAGCAGATTATGCCGGAAAGCGATAAGGAAAATGACGATAAGGAACAGTTGACACCGGCGGCAGCAGCTCCGAGTCGGCGAACCCGTTCCAGCTCCAGGCTATCCAATATTGCGGCAAGACTGAAAGAGATTCAGGTGGATAGCCATAAAGAAAATCATGAGAAGAATCAGTTGCCACCGCCGACGGCAGCTGTAAACCGTCGTGGTCGTTCTCGTTCCAGGCGGACTAATAATACAGCAGGTGTGGAGGAGATTCTGCCGGAAAGCGATAAGAAAAATGACAAGAAGGAACAGTTGACATCGGCGGCGGCTGCTCCGAGTCGCCGAACCCGTTCCAGTTCCAGGCTGTCCAATATTGCGGGAGGACTGAAGGAGATTCAGTTGCCACCGCCGACGGCAGCTGTTAACCATCGAGGTCGTTCACGCTCCAGGCAAACCAACAGTGCAGCCAGACTGCAGAAGAAGGCGGAGGGGGATAGCGATAAGGAGAACAATGAGAAGCAACAGCCGCAGCCAGCGGTAGCTGTGCAATCCATTGCCGGAAATCGTTTGCGTGCCAGACGCATCACAATTGCAGCAAGGCTGGAAGAGATGCAGGTGGATAGCGATGAGGATAAGCCGCGACTAGCGGCGATTGTGAGCCGACGACAAACCTGCGTCTCGCCGCGAATGCTGCAAAAGGACCCAAGTCCATTGATCTCACGTGGTCGTTCGAGAAAGCGATCTTGCGCTCCACAACAGACCCAAATTGCTGCGGTCGACATATCCTGCATTGCGAAACGGACGCGCGCCCGTTCCCGCAAGTAGAACTGGATAGCATAGGGAGAGCTATTTATAGTATATTTTATTTTTATTTTATAAGTATTATCTACTCTTACATGTACAAATTGAAGTATGATTATTTTTTCACTGTTATTCTGTTCTATATGCGCCAATTTTTTTTGTATTGCTTAGAAGCATTTAGATATAAATATAATAATTCGTATATTTGAGAAAACCCATGCATACAGTATGTATATATACTTTATTTATGATTATTTTTTTATACGTTGTCTATTTGTATTATACACATGTATTACTAATTACAAGAAATGAATTCCTGAGTTTAATTCAATCTGTGTATATTTCACATTTCTATATCTGAGTTTTGTTGGGCACCATAAAGAAAAGAACAGGTAGTGTGATTCCCACAACGTCTCGCTCGTATTTAAGTAAACGTCGCAATCTACTTTTAAAACAAAACCACAGGTGGCGCCACAGCTCTGATCTTATAATTCTTTTTTTTCAGAGTGAGCACCCCAATATAAATTTAAAAAATAACCTTCAGCAAATGTAATTAATAATTAAAATTGTGTTGTTTGTTATAATCACATATCACATGTCCGCAATGTTTGATATCGATACATATCACCTCCACGATAAATTCTATCGCTTATCGACATCGAATGTATGAAACTTATTACCACTATAACCACAATCAGTGTTGCCAGGTGTTCAGCGCTCGTATAAGCTAGATTCTGAGTAAAAATAAGCTAAAATAAGCTAAAAATAACAAGAAAATGAAAGAAAACATAAAAAATCAATAGCTTTTTGCTGAAATTTGAGTAGTTAACATATCAAAGATTTCATTATTTTCTTCCTCACTTAAATATTTATGATAAATGTTTTTTGGATTCCGCAGTAGATTTGCTAGTGCTGCTTTCCAGCCAAAAATTGCCAAGCAAATCACGATATTTGTTTACCGTAAAGAATTTTAAATTTTCAAAATAGTTCGTTGATGTCACGAATACATTAATTGCTAGAACTAGAACTTTTAAATATGCTAGATTTATGGCTATAAGCTATTTGCAAATTTTATAAGCTTTTCCATTTTAAAATATGCTAGATCTAGCCTGAAATAAGCTATACTGGCAGCTCTGACCACAGCGGAGCAGAATTTTAAAAAACACAATCGTGCCAAAAATAAATTTATTTCGCACAGAAACATTTATAATTCCATACAAAAATTAATCATAGCCAAAGTACTTATGCTTTAAAAGTAAAGATGAAATAAAAGAATTTTGATTTTCAAATGCATTTTGTTTTGCATTGTTTTGAAATAGATAAAAGGATATCTAAAATTTAAATTTTTAATTATACGAAATGCAACAGCTGATATTTATCGATAACATGCCGATAATATGCCGGCACTTAACAGCACTTGTGCCGTATATCAAAATATCTGGCCACACTGTCGCGTCCACGTAGAAAACAAACGGGCGACATTGTCGACGTGCATACATCTATTTAATATTTAAACACGACGAGATGCAATAAACCAAGTGAACATCGAACGACCCGCTGACTGGCAGGCGCACAGGGCAAGATACTCTGGGGCGCTGACACACTGACTACAGCACAACACTGTGAATAAGAGAACAACAACTCTGCAGCAACGATAATAACAAAAATATGTTGGGTGGCAAGCGCACAGGATCGCGCCATGTTGCGGTCGTAATATTGATGTGTCTCTTTTGGTACATCATCTCGTCCAGCAACAATGTGATTGGCAAAATGGTGCTCAACGAATTCCCATTCCCCTTAACCGTCACCCTCGTCCAGTTATGCAGCATCACGCTTTACAGCGGACCATTCTTCAATTTGTGGCGCATACGCAAATATCAGGACATACCACGATCCTATTACATGCGATTGATTGTGCCGTTGGCGATTGGCAAGCTGCTCGCCTCTGTCACATCGCATATATCACTGTGGAAAGTGCCCGTATCCTATGCGCACACTGGTGAGTATACATTATTATTATTATTATTTATTATCTCACACGTCATCAAATGTAATAACATATATTTATTTACCTTCGAATTTCGCAGTCAAAGCGACAATGCCGCTTTTTACTGTTGTTTTGACGCGCGTCTTCTTTGGCGAGAAGCAACCGACACTTGTTTATTTGAGTCTCTTGCCCATCATAACTGGCGTGGCGATTGCGACAGTAACGGAAATCTCATTTGATATGCTTGGATTGGTCAGCGCTCTCATTTCCACCATGGGATTTTCCATGCAGAACATCTTCTCCAAGAAGGTAAGAATTTCAATCGGTCAAGGTAGATTTTGGACCGATCCTTTCTTTAGACAGCTATATGAAATACAGTAGCGGACAAAGAAAACCGGATACCATAAAAGAGCGGCTTTTGAAGTATTTTAAGTGTTTATTTATAAGACCATAGGAAAAACGTATGAGGCCTAGGAACCGTTTGAATGATACAAAACTTTCCTTAACACATTCAGTCTACTATTTCAACTTTTTTCCACGTGTTCAATCAAAAAAATTTTTGGATGCAAAAAAAATGTTTAAACAATTCTTATAGTAACTGCCAAAAAAAATTGTTCAAAAATCTCTTCGCTAGTATTTTTTATGATTTTTTTAAAATTGATCTTCAAGATACTTTTTGTATGAAAAAGAGTAAAAATGGGTTAAAATATAAATGTGTTAGCAATTCAACCAAAGTCTAGCAGGATTTAAAATACAATACCAAACGCACAATCTGTGGGTTTTTTTCTTTAAATACCCCAAAAAACGAAGTTTTTTTTTATTTGATTTTAAACCGATCCTTCCTATAAAAGTCATATGATATGATATATCATAACTATCAGGCCTGTTCCGGTTTTCACTTCTCACTTTTTAGCATTTAGTGATATGCATTTATTCACTTTGAATTTAGACTAAGTGTTTGAAAATGATCGATTTTCGCTTGATCGGATTTAAACTCAAAAGCTCAAAGTGATATCAATCCGCTGAATGTCGCCGAAATGGTATTAGAGCAGTTTAAAGAAATTCAATTCCGACAAATCTTATCGAAAGTGAAATTCGGAACAGGCCTGTATATTGACAAAATTTTGTCAGAATGTTAAAGATTATAGCAATCTCCATATACAACTTTAAAAATGGTTTAAAAATGGTTTAAATATTTTAGAAAATAATAAAAATGTTCATATTAAATGTGAATTTTCGAACAATCGTTTTTTTTATTTTTTTTTATTTATGTAGAGCTACCGTATAATGTAAAATTACAAGCTAGCTTAGAGTTACGGAGCAATGGCGGCTAAGGCTTTCAGCTCTGGGTTATGTATTTACATGTATTGGCAACTATAGTAAACTGATCCGACATATCAAAATAACTTGATCCAATTTTAATCGAAGCTAAATCAACTCAGCTCGTCATCCTAATCTTGAATATAGATATGTCACTTCATTTTATCAGTTAAACATATAAATACAATCCAAATCCAATCCATATTTTTGAACACTTTTATTTATTAATTAATTTATATTTTCATTGCAGCTAGATTTACAAAATTTAGAAAAATATAAACACAATCCAAATTTTTAGATGAAGTCCTTTAAAAGTTAGCAATTGTTTTATATAAAGTGGAAAACCATTTAAATATTTGTAGTCTTGTATTGGATACGTACTAAAATGAACGTTCTTCCTTCGCAGGTGCTCAAGGACACGGGAATTCATCACTTGCGACTGCTGCATCTGCTGGGCAAGCTATCCCTGCTTATTTTCCTGCCTCTCTGGCTGTATATGGACAGCTTAGCTGTGCTCCGACATACGGCCATTGTGAGTAATCTTTGCGATGACTCTGAATTGATTGTAATTTGTGCTTTATTATTTTTGTTTTTTTTTTTTAGAAAAATCTTGACTATCGGGTAATTGCATTACTCTTCACTGACGGCGTTCTCAATTGGATGCAAAATATAATTGCCTTTAGTGTGCTGTCGCTAGTGACGCCGCTCACTTATGCTGTGGCGAGCGCCTCGAAGCGCATCTTTGTGATTGCCGTATCGCTGTTGATCTTGGGCAATCCAGTTACATGGGTCAACTGTCTGGGCATGACGCTGGCCGTTATCGGTGTGCTCTGTTACAATCGTGCCAAGCAAATCTCAAAGAACAGAGAACTACCGACGGTGTCGCATAGTAATCACATTAAGTACACGCCGCTCCAGCACAACGATTCCTATTATCGCAGTCCAAAGAATGGCAATTTGCCAAATGGTCTGCACAAGATGCACACAACGACGGGGACGGGGACGGGAACGGCGACTGTCAATATGCCAATGTCAATGCCGATGTCATCGAAGAGCAACAGTCTGCTGGCGAATGGCAGCGGGATGCCAACTGGAAGCTCAACACGCTTGCTTTTTGTTTAGTTTTATATTTAGAGAAATTGTATTACGTTTCCCCTCGCTCCCTCTTCGCCTTTCCCCCTTCCCGCATAGTATCGTTGCGTAAACGCATTCATAGGAAAAGATAAAAAAAATCTTATCAGAGCTATCAGACTCTATCTCTATCAGTAGCAAAAGATAATAGTATTCCGCATTTAAACAGCCATCAAATATTGCTCTTTTGTTATATGTACTTGTTCCTAACTTGCTCTCTGCTCCCTTTGGTTATTCACCTTGTGCTTGTCGAATTAATATGAATATTATTATTGACTGTTTGCTTTCCATTTCTGTTTTGTATCGAATTCACCGCCCTTTCCTAAATTCTAATGTAAATTATTGTATGATATATATGTATGTGAACATATTGATGTGTGTGGCGCGGTATGTAAATATGTATAAGATCGAGACGAAAGCCCCAACTTAAGACGGGGATTTGCCGTCTCAGTTGCCGCTAGATTTGAATTTTGTTTTCCATTTGATTCAGTTCATTTTGTTTAAGCATTAAAAGTGTATTTACAAAACCGAAACGCGTTGTAAAGCGTAATAAAAATTGTTGACCGTGTACATAGGCATATTATGTATGTACTTACGTACTATGCAAATCATTTGATTTTTTATTTAAACCCGTCCAAGTGCCCTTGCCGACCCCGGCTCAGGCTCAGGTTCAGGCCTATTCATGGCCATCCTCATGATGCAACCACAAACCAACACCGTGGGATTAACAACATACAATACATATAAATCTATAACAACGTTAGTTAGGCGGGCAACAGTTTTATCCATTCGTTGACGATGCCTTTCTGGTAACCAATCCGAGAGAGAAGCGCCTCTGATCGCCAATTGTTGGTCACAATCCCATGCGGTGACCGTCACCTGTTCCCCCTTGGCAATCCGTTTGGTCATCGCAGCTGCCAAGAGTCCGCCTAGACCGCGACGCTCCGCCTTGGGCAGCACCTGCAGCATGCTGCAACAAGTAAGTAAGAAAGTTTTAGACGAGAGTGCACAACTACGGAATACCCTGCACCCATACATTTAGATACCATACCATAGGGGCATTTCCACAGACAAGCTTAATATTTCTGGTTTTGCCAAGAGATTGTGTTTTTTTCTAGGGTTATAGTTAAATCTACCCGCTAAATTATTTTTTGGTGGGGTTTTTTTTAATTATTTTTTTAAATAGTTTTTTTTCAATACGGTTTATTATTGAATACGTCTGATAAATCCTTCGCCTAAATTGCCTAATTTCCTTCTTTTTTTATTCAATTGTTTTAAAATTTTAATTTAATTTAATGATTGATTGAACTGGAACTAACCGTTATGTATGAATCAGTTACTAAACGCCTACTTCGAATTTGTATAATTTAGGATATTCTGCTCAGATAAATTAAAGAAAAAGTTTTGTTTCAGTTACGGTTACCAACTTCAATCGGGTACGGTTCCCGTGCAGGAAATAAGTCACATTTCAGACAGAATAAATTCATGGATGCAATGTGTTATAAGAAACCTACCCCAATCCTGAGAAGTCGTTCTGAAATATCCAGGCGATCAGTTCGCCGGTGTCGCTGCGACAGGCGCCCAGTGTCCGGTTGAAACGGATTAGCGCACGTAAATACTCCAAGGATCCCTCGCGATTGTTGGGCCAAATGGTATGGACCATGCTCGCATCGTCGTCGCTTAGCGGGCGCAGCTCAAAGTCCGACAACAGGTCGGGCACCTGGACGGATCGCGCCTCGTCATGTGGCAGGATCATTCCAAAGCATTCACGTGCCTGCATGTAGGGTTGTTGATATTTAAAAAAAAATCGGTTAAATAAAAATTATGTACACTGTCGAACATATTTATTGGCACAGCAAACATTTTGAGATTCGGGGGCTTAATTGTTCCCTGATCGTTAACATGTTGGTATCAATGGAAAGGTCATTTAAATTTCGTTTGAATGATATTAAATTTTTTTTAACCCATTAATTACCCTTCGAAAATTTCGAATTTATGTAAAAGTCAATTTTCGAAACTTTTTTCCTCTTTTTTACAAAAAATATTTTGATGCAAAAAAATTTTTTCAAAAATTTTTTTAGCTAGTATTTTGTATAATTTTTGGAAAATTTCTAAAAAGGCACTTTTTGTGTAAAAAGTAGGAAAAAGGGGTTAAAATGGTAATTTTTAGGATTTTCAAAAAATTATAAAAAATACTAGCACCATTTTTTTGCAGTCACTCCTTAAATTGTTTGAAGAATTTTTTTGCATCAAAATATTTTTTGTAAAAAATCGAGGAAAAAATTTCGAAAATTGACTTTCACATAAATTCGAAATTTTCGAAGGGTACTTAATGGGTTAAGAAATGTTTTATATCATTCAAACGGAATTTAAATGACCTTTCCATTGATGCCAATATGTTAGCGATAAGGGAACAATTAAGCCCCCAAATCTCAAAATGTTTGCTGTGCCAATAATTATGTTCGCCAGTGTATATCAATATTGATATTGTCGTTCAACAAAAATAACGCTAAAAATATATCATCGATAGAAAAAAGAAGGATCGATATATCGAAATATGAATATTATATCAACCATGATGGAATAAGTATAAGGTGGTCTCGTCGGCTGAATCGTTCGTTTTTTAGTCCGATATCGTTCAGTGCGTGCTTTTTAATGCGAAAGGTTGTGTGCGGACGAATTTTAGCCCTTTTGCAAAAGACAAATGTTTTTTGCGGGTTTTGTCGCAAGCACGTGCAAGGCGTAAAATTTTTGAATGTACCGAAATGTTGAAAGAGGAGAACATTGTGGGAGCTAACTCTGCGCTTTTCTTTCAAGTTCAAAATTATTAAAAATTAAATTATAAAAAAATCTTTATTATAATAGGCAACTTTAAACCCTATGCCCCTTCTAAGGGTTAATGAACGCACTCTATTGTCGTTTCACTCACACTCACTACGCTGAACCCTTTCACCAGCACTTATTATTAGTATAGTTAAGACCCTACTTTTTGCCGACGAGACCACCTTATACTTAATTCATCATGATTATATCAACCAACCTACCTGGATGCCACCCGCTCCCTTCCGCATGGCCAGATCCTTTACGCGTGCGCAGAACTTCAGATCGACATTGGTGAGCAATGCACCCGACGACCACTCAATGCGATCCGTTTGCTCCAGGCAGGCGTACAACTCCTCCGCCTCCTCCTCCTGCCAGCTAAAGAAGGAGACACTCTGCACAATGTCACGGTGAAGACTCACATATGTGCCAAATTTTCGAAAGTCCCCTTTGCGATGTGTATAGAATCGTTTGCGCAGCGAAGTGTAAGCACTGTCATCCTTGGAAATGCCCGCCGCCTCCAGCTGACGATCCCATTTGCGTTGATTGTAAAATAACAAATAGTGGAAGTTAAGAGGACCGTATTTGTCGCCATACAACTTCATCAGCTCGTCGACTTCATTATCGCTCAGTGCACGCAATATATCGATATCCTTATCGCTCATTTCGATTTAAAGCGCTGATTACAGTTACAATGCCGGAATCTGTCTGTCTGCCGTTGGTCTTGTTCGCGCCTAAGCTAGCGGACTAGCCGGAGCTTATCGCTAGCCACAGCGAACAGGAGCGGATTTAACAAAATAATGAGTTTTTACTTACTTTTCAGTCTTTCTTAAGTCTTATTGAAAACTTTACTTTTTTAATCAAAACAATAACTTTTTTTATTTTGTGATTCAAGTCTGTTTATAAATTGTACATTGAAGCCTGTTCCGAATTCCGAACGTTTTCAAAAAGTAAAAACGAAACGTAAGCGAACGTTTTACTATTTGCTGTTCCCAATTCCGATCGAAATGGGCTTGTTATTACTTTTCGAGCTTGGTTTCGAAAGCGATTCCAAAACTCATTTTAAGTATTTTAGGTTGAATATAGCAGATAGAAAGTAAACAAGACTAAGACTTCGTTGTTCGAACTGCAACTCCAGCAGCTTTCGATAAATAAAGAGAGTTGGTAAATTAAAGCTGAATTCAGAACAGCTCGGTTTCGTTTTTAAAAAATACATCAACTGTTTAAACTTTAAGTAGTGATGTTAATCGATTCTAAAAATGTTTATCATTATTATAATTTACAGTTTATAATTTTAGGTATTTATTTTAAAGCTTTAAATGGCATTTACTTTTAAATCCGGTGACTGTACAGCACACGTTTTGAAAACGACAATTATTGTAGATTTTCGGAATTCGGAACAGCAATCAACTCGTTTTGTATCAAATCGACTTGTTTTCGGGATCCGAACAGACCCGATTATTAGCTTTCTGTTGATTTGCGCGAAAAAAACGATGATCAAACGCCGTATTTCAAGAAGAATTTTAGCACAATATGTTAATAAAACATTTATTGATAAAATAGATTTTAAATTATTTTTGTCAATAAAGTAACTCTTATAAGAACATTTGGTTTTTTTTAAAATAGAAATCGATTTTATAATTCGAAAATTTTTTCTCTTTCGTTTTGTCAAATTACACCATAACCGTTAAACAAGTGTGACTTGAAAACAAATTTTCAAACTATATAAATTTGATAAATAAAAAGTTATGCATAAACTTTTGTTAAAAATTAATTAATTGACACCCAAAACTTAAATATAAAATATTTGTAAATGAACCCTAATATCTAAAATAAAAACAAATAAATATGTAATTCTATAAAGTACATTTATTTAAAAGAATATCTTGAGTGAAGTCCGCTCCTGAATTAGTCTATTTATTTTGGTAGCTAACGCGTGCAGTCTGATTAGATTTTCGTGCGATCCGATGTCCAATCAGAAGCAGGGTGACCGTCCGTTACGATGACGTTGCCGCCATGCAAACCGATATGTAAATTACGATAAGTTCAATCGGCCGCCCGCCGATGACACAAGCTTTGAATTTCTATTAGGTGACAACAACAAAAACAACAAAAGTATTTTCCTAGCAACGTAGTCACCTCGTTTGTTTGTTTTGGTTTTTGCTTCAGTCAAACCCAGTTTTAGGCACATAATTACATATTGAAATAGTACTTTGAACAATCATGGTGCGCAGTAAGTTGAAAAAAATATTGTATAACTTGAAATTTTGTTAACATTTCGAAAAGTCACCGAGGAATTGGTGCGCAAAAAGTCGGAGCATAATGAGAGATTGATAAGCACACTGGAGGAGCTGTCGCTGCACCAGGAGGACATTGAGTGCATTGAAAATCTGCAGAATTGGTGTCGTGATCTCAAGATTTTATTGCTGCAATCCAACCTCGTGGCTCGCCTCGAGAATCTCCACAAGCTGAAGCGTCTCGAGTATCTCAATGTGGCGGTCAACAACATTGAACGCATCGAGAATCTCGAGGGACTCGAGTCTCTCAACAAGCTCGACCTGACGCTCAACTTTGTGGGCGAGCTGACGAGTGTCGAGTCCCTAAAAGGTAACTACAATCTTCGGGAACTGCTGCTGATCGGTAATCCCTGTGTGGATTATCCACACTATCGGGACTTTGTGGTGGGCACGTTGCCGCAGTTGCACAGTCTCGACTGCAAGGAGATTGTGCCCTCCGAGCGCCTGCAGGCTCAGCGGTTGCTCTCCAAGCACCGTGCTGTCATCGTCCAATGCCAGGTAGGATTGTTGATTAAAATACCGATAAATCGAGAGATTTTTTTGGCATTAAAATATTTTTAAGCGATCTTTTTGCTAAAAATAATATCAAAACCGATATTCGCGGTAATCATCACTAATTAAACCTGTTACTTAAAAAATAAGTAAAAGGGTATATTGTATTCGTTGCAATGTATGTAAAAGGGAGAAGGACGCATCTACGACTCTATAAAGTATATATATATTCTTGATCAGTGTCACCAGCCGAGTCGATATAGCCATGTCCGCCTGTGTGAGTGCCTAGATCTCAGAGATTATAAGAGCTAAAGCAACCAAATTTGGCACTTAGACTTCCATAAACCCCAGATTAACTTTGATTCAAATTTTTGCCACTCTCCTTTCCGCCTCCGTAAATCGCGAAAATTCACCCCACGATCAGTTTTCAAGATATTGGGAATTTTTTTTAACTACTATTATTACCTATCATCCTACTAAATCGTTTCAAGATCGGACAAATAGAAAGGTGGTAATGGCTGATTTAAGTTTCAAGCAATGTAAGTGCCTAAAAGCATGCAATAAAAAATATTATATTGTTTTAAGTGAAAATACGACTGATTTAAAGAGGTGTTCAAAAATTTGAATAAAATAATTAGGGTATTCAGAAACTCTAATATTTGTGTTATGTGGCAAAGTGTTATATGTTGTAATGACAACAAACACACAGAAAAAAGAATATCACATCAAACATGCCCTGGGGTATGTATACAAAATTCGTCGTTTTGAGACAAAATTTCAAAAGGAGAAAGGTTGCCAGACTGTTTAAGGTATCTAACGAAATAAGGTCACACTGAGGTTGGTATTGGTATTGGCTGTAAAAATTAGTAACTTTTCTTGGTCCTGTGGCTCTACGGTTAGAGTCGCTGACCTGTCAGAATTCGAATTTTCAGTTAAATAACTAGGGTTCGAATCACACAAATGATAATTTTAGTGATTGTCCCTTAGGACAGATTTTAAATTTAAATAAAGAGATGCAAATTTTTTTAAATTATTAAATTGATTTTTTACAGTGGCAGAAGCATTAAAAAACACAAGAGTAAGAGAGGGTGAAACCAAACGCATGAGCTAAAACGAAATAAAGAGAATGTTTGCTTAATACAAAACAGCAGTTCATTGAAATTTAACTCAATGATATCATAAATACGACAACAAAAACTTAAAAAGGTCACTCACTAGCTATAGTGTTATCACTTTGCCACATAACACAAATATCATAGTTTCTGAATACCCTAATTGTAGATATTTTTTTATCCAAAGTATAAAGTACAAATAATATTGATATTGATATTTAAAATAATGCCAACACCCCTACAGGTACATACATAGGTAGGGTAACGTTATACCGATAAATCGATATTATATCAGACGATAATATCAGAAACGAGTTGATTGCAAATCATTTTGTTCGGTTATTCATCAATGAATAAATGAGTTGTTGACTTTTTATCATCAAAAATTGATCGAGTTTAAGTATTTTAAAATCGTATTGTAGATTTTTACAATGATTATTAAATCCCTCCAAATACCGATAATATCAATACTATTGTTTATTTTAATATCTATATTATTATTTTTTTTTATATTAAACTATTTTTGATATTAATATTTTGGGAAATATCGACACCCCTAACTCATCAACTGCAGGCAGCCCAGGCCATGGAACGGGATGAACAGCGCATACGAGTCGCCGAGCAGCAAGCAGCTCTGGCCGAACAGTGTGCCGGCCTAGAGGATGAAGAGGAGCGCACCCGTGCCTTCTGGAATGCCAAGAGTGAGCACTGTCCCGAGATACGCACAGAGATTGCGCGACGGCACAAGCTGGGCAGGGAGAAATGCGAGTCCAAGCCAAATCCATTGACCCACAAGCCGAAAAGAACACCGCACTTATTTGCACCTTGTGGTAGACCCTACAATCTAAACCAGGCCAAGTTGCCATTCAAATTCCAGGATGAGTCGGATCACTACAGCCTGCTTCTGGAAGTCTACAAGTTTGTATTGAAATAGTTTCACTTTTACTCGGGAATTCCAAATAAAAGTTAAGGGTTCCAAACAATTCAAATCTGACAAAAAGATTATTTGGATAAATAAGGTTTTAACAGATATACATTTTTACACTATAATCCATTTTTTATTGAAGAGTTTGAAGCAATTGAATCCGAAAAAATCTTGTCACATGAGAAAGTTTTAAAATAAATTGGGGTATAATGGGAAAGGAAACATTTGTTTTGTTAAGAAAATGAGTAAAAACAATTTTATTTTTTTTTCTTCAACATAAAAATAGCAGGGACCGCAAATAATGATTATTTACGTTTGAGTTATGAAGATTCAACTGTATATGGGCATTTCCCGAAATCGTAAAATTGATCAAAAACTCACATCTTGTGAAATTTGTTTCCAAAAATGTATTCAAGTTATATATTTAAGCAATATACGCTAGAAGAAATTCAATAGGATGAAAATATAGATTCTACATTTGAATAAATTCTCTTTTTCTATATTTTTCCCATTTTCTTAAAAATTGACTTCTAAAATGGACCATTTGTATTCTGACGATTACACTAAGTAGGATTGTAACATAAACCATTTTAATACATAGAAATATATTAAATGTTTAATTTAAAACAAGTTTTACAAGCTGTTTTCGATATATCGAATAAAATTTGATGAACAAATTCTTGGAACAAACTAGGTGGAAATCTTGTCACGTTCGCGATGTCGCGTTACAAATTTCTAATAAAACTTGTAAAATAAATGAAATGATAGTAACATATCAAAATGATTTCTAAAATGGAAATGTACATTCTATTATGGTTTAAGAGTATTTTCTTCCAAATTATTCGCCACATTTCGCAGAGTTTCGCATTTTTCAAGATGAAGTCAAACATGACTTCCATTTTCCGTCGCGTTCGCGATGCATTGTTTTCTATAAATAATTCGAAAACGACAAGTCTTCAAAGCTTGTCTTTTATAATAAAAATAGTGTAGATAAAATGCATTAAACCCGTGAAAAAATATTTTTGAAAATGTCAACTTTATCCATTTTTTTTTATTTAAAGACATACAAATGTCGCGTTCTCGATCCTGGAAATACCCATACACAATAAAATATATGTAATGAAAAAATAAAATTCACAACTATTCATTATTTATGATTTTTATTTTTTTTTTAAAAAAAAAGTTTATTTTCTAAAAAAAAAAAAAAAAATATTGGAATGAAGAGTTAAATTTTGTTTTTATATTAAAATCTAGCCAGTCAGTTTTATAAGTCAGCAAATAAGTTTTTTTTTTTTTTTAGAAATTTAAATAGTTTCGGGTTCATTTTTTTCTCAGACATCTGGACACATCGCTCATCAGTGTGGACATACAGACAAACTATGTGCGCGTCACGGTCAAGGGAAAGATTTTTCAAATGGCTTATACCGAGGAGGTCAAACCGGATGATTCCGTGGTGCAGCGTTCCCAAATCACTGGACATCTTCAGATCATACTTAAGAAAGTCAAGCCCAATGAGTTGCTCAGCGTTAAGTCCTATGCTCCGGCCAAGCGGTCAACCAATCCCGGCCAGAGGTGAGATGTGAAATTGTGACTTGTTGTTTATCAATCATCTCATCCAATGTCTTGCAGCGCTCCTGAAAAGGAACCCCAAGGCGTGGTGGATATTAGCAATATATGTGCACCGCCCGATCTGCCCGATTTGATATAATTTGGTAAGTCTGGAATCTCATTTGATGTTTATTTAAAAATGGTTTATTTAAATAATTTTTGTTTTTTATTTTTGGGGTTTTTCAATTTTTTTTTTTTTTTGTTCATCATCATCATCAATTTGTCTCTCTATGCTGCTCTTACAATCCTGCTGCTGCCTCCTAGTCAATCATTCCGCGCTGACCCAGATGCCTATATACTATATATATATATATAGTATATATACAGTTAATATTTGTTACATCTGTATATTATAAACTTATGATGATTTAATTGAATAAAAACAATGCAAACAATTGGGCAAAACAAAAATGAATCGTTTCACTTAATTATACAATTCAATATATAGTAAGTGTATGTATATAAGGTGTGTATGTGTGTTTCTTTTTCTCTTCTTTTTTTTTGATTTATATAATGTGTATGTAAATATAAAGAATATGTTGTTGTCGTCTTTTGGCTAATTATGTTTCTGTTTAATGAATATATCTGAATGCCTACAAGTTAAGGAAACCGTTTGCCAAATAAGGTCTGCTTAATTAATTAATGTATTTGATTTGGATTGGGGTTGATTTTCATTATATTTTGTTTATTGGCTTTTACAATGCACTAAGTCTTGTCAAGTTTACAGAGTTTGAGTTTGGTTCCAACTAAAACAAAAGCAAAAAAAAAAACAAACAATTGCATATTTTAATTTTCTTTTCTTAGATAAATCGGGTACTGAATATACATATATGTATGTATGTATAATTGATGAGCAGTTGCGAGTTGAAGTTACGAAATAAGTGAGTTTCTCTCTCCCTCTCTCTATCTCTCTGAGCAAACAGCAAAAGGGATTTTGGATACATTTTCTGTCTCATTCTATCTCATTTGTTGTCCTCCTTGTCTTTTTCACCTTGTCTCAGTCTCAGAGCAGCGCTTTTTAGTTTCGACCGTAAAAAATTTGTGGTTTTTTGTTGGATAGTTCTATTATCTGTTCTCAGTGCTTACGAGTGAGGATCGATCGACCTTTTGGGCTTGCTGTATTTTCATGAATTCAATTATTATTATAATTATTATGGTAATCGTTTGCAGTCATTACTTTTTCATGGGTTTTCATTTTTGTTTTTGTTTTGTTTTTTTTTTTAAGTGGATAGCAACAATCTTGTATTCTCTCTCGCTCATATAATATTTCGGTTTTTTGTTAGTTGTATTTTAAATAGTATTGTATTGTATTGTTTTGTTTTTTTTTTTAGGTGTGGTTGTGCAGTTGTTTTTGTTTTATTCTTAATACAAGTATTCTCGCTTATTTATGTTTGCTTGCGTTTGCGTTTATCGTTTTGCTTAAGTCCTTTGTTTTTTTATGATTTTGTTTTGTTTGGTTTTGTTTTGGTTCTCATAGAAAACGTATAATAAAACTTCGAACAAATAAAAAACATTTCGAAAAAAGCGTTTTGCATTCATATTTTGTTTCTCTCTGTTCGTTGTTATTGTTGTTTGCATGTAGTTGTTGTTCTTGTTGTTGTTGTTTTTGTTGTTATGGTTGCTGCGGCTAGACACAAATTCTTAACATTTACATGTTGAAAAACGAGGTAGGACATTGTTTTTGTTGTTGTTATATTTATGTGTTGTTTGTCATTGAATTAGGAATAATTATAAACAAAAGGAGCCCGAATCAAGCGGCTAATTGGTTAACTTTTCAGCATGAAAAGCGCAAAAAGTCAAATTGTCAAATAAATTAGAAATAGCAATACATATTTTGGTTATACCTTGAGACTTATATCATAATTGTATGTTCAACTAATCTAAGATAAACTAATAAAAACGCTTAACGAATTCGAATACAGATTCGAATCGATCGGATTGCCCCGCCTTTCTCACTCCGTCTCCAAACTTATTCTCACTAGTTTTTTCTTTTCTTTTTGGATAGAACACGAGACGAAATGGCGTTCGGAATACACAGGTCGTTATCCGAATACAAAATTATAATTATACATGTGTGTATATATATTTTTTATAATAATTAAAGCGCCTTTCTTCCGCTGTGTCTACAAAACCTACAACTACATTGCGTTTCTATGTGTGTGTGTGTGTGAGTGTTGTTTGTTGTGTGAGCTGCTGCTGTTGTTGTTGCTGCTGTTGTTGCTCATGTTGTTCTTGGAGTGTTGTGTTGACAACTGTGCGCTGTTCAGCAGCATTTTAGTCCGCAATCACATACACATCCTCAGTCACATTCGCATTCACATTCACAGGCAGAGCAGTGATGGGGAGGGGCGTGTGTGTGTGGGTGTTTGTTTTTTGGGGGGTTGAGGGAGGCAAGAAAAATTGACTCTTAGACCCGCAGGATCTCGCACGCTTTGTTATAGCAAATGGCTATCCAATCGGGTTGCGTGGCACCCCATTGTATTTGATTGACTTCGCCTTCAGCAGCTGTATAGGCTAAAATTGGATCCTCGATTGCGCGTGGCATTTGTTGTATATCCCAGATCAGTGCTTGGTGATCATCACCGGCAGTGCAAATGTGACAGGAACTGCAAAACGAAATCCCATATTAATGCTTAAATTACTATTTCAATACAAATACGAGGGCTGCCTGATAAGTCATTCCCCTAAGCGGATAAATGCAACTTTTTTAAATAAAAGTAAATTTACTTTATCAACCTAATCGGTTTTATCACTTTTAAATAACAATATTCAGGCCTGTTCCGAATTTCAAACGTTTTCAAACAGTAAAAACGAAACGAAAACGAACGTTTTACTATTTGTTGCTCTCAAATCCGATCGATATGTGCTTGTTTCAAACGTTTCGAAATTCATTTTAAGTATTTCAGGTTGAATTAAGCAGATAGAAGCTAAATTAGTCTAAAACTTCGTTGTTCAAATTTTGTTGTTCAATTGAAGCAACTCTAGCAGCTTTCGATTGCGAGAGTTGGTATGGATATTCTTTTAAAAAATACATCAACTGTTTAAACTTGAAGTAGTAATGTTAATCGATTCTAAAAATGTTCAACATTATTATAATTTTCAGTTTATGATTTTAGGTATTTTTATAAAGCTTTAAATGGCATATACTTTCAAATCATTTGACTCTACAGCACACGTTTTGAAAACGACGATTATTGTCGATTTTCGGAATTCGGAACAGCAATCAACTCGTTTTTTTTTGGCAAATCGACTCGTTTTCGGAATTGGGAACAGACTCGATTATTCAAGAATTAAAGCTAAAATTTGATGTTGTTAAAGTTAAAGTTGTTCACCATAAAATGTTTGCAAAATAAAACGATGTGTTCGACCTTCATGAAACTAAACCCCAAGAATGTTCGAATGATTTAAAATGTTGCGTTTTCCACTTGGGACAATGACTTGGCTTGGCCGACTATCCTCGTCTAAGAGTTGATGTCTTACCTATGCGGCGCCCACGCAATACCGTTGACGCACGCTCTGTGATTGCTCAGTCTTGCAACAGGTGTACAAGGAACACGAACATCTAAAATAATAACTTCGCATGAATCCATGGCAACTGTGGCTAAGTAATTCGGATCCTGTTTGTTCCAGGCCAAGCGCAGCAGCGCCGTGTGCGCAGGATCCTAATTAAAATAATAACAATAATAATGATAAACAAATTCAAAATTATTTACAATGTATTCACCTCATAGATAATGGTCGAGTGCTCCAGGTGACGCAAATCAAACATCCGCACAGAGCCATCAGCGCCCACAGAGGCGAACATATCACGGCCGCCGCCGGCACGTGAAAATGCAATATCATAGACCTCCTTGTCGTGTGCTATCAGCTGCGTCTTCACATGACCGGCAACATAGACGCGAGCGTGCGGCTGTCCCGTTTCCAGGCCCCATATTGTGCATGTTGTGTCTATCGATGATGTGCCAACCAGATTGGGATCAACCTCATTCCAATCGAACGATGTGAGCGGCGCACAAAAGTCACTGTTTTTATTGTTATTCAGCACACACTCCAGACGTGTATCCGGCTCACCGGCGCGCCAAACACGTAAGTAATCACCGCTGGTGGCCAACAGATCGGGATAGATGCCCTTGGAGTCTGGTATCCACATAATTTTCGTTGTAGGATATGGATGGTCAAAGGTGCTGATGATACAACAGAAAACAATATTAAGGTCATTTAAGGAAATGGAACATACAATACATCATTTGAAATGGCTGTAGATCTATGTACTAGGATTCGGGCATGTTAAGAAGCAGGGATTAAAGCCCTAACCGAAACCTTAACCTTTAACTTAAAAAATCGATTGAAATTTAAAACCGTTACTGAAACTGTAACAGAAAAACAAATTCCATTTGACCGAAGCCTTAAAGCCGAAACTCTGTAAACCAACATAACCGTTTAGTAACCGTTTCATTTATAAGGATTAATTTCGGTTTTTCATACATCCAAAACAAAAAATTTGTTTTTCATTTTGATTTTTGATATTAACTTTATGTTTAATTTTTAATTTTTTTTTGTGATATTCATGATCGAATTATTATTGCACTGAATAAGCGCAAATAAAATAAATTTGTTAAATGAAATATTAAAATTGTTAAAATGAAGAATATGTGAAATAAATGTGTGCATGAAACATTAAGAAAGTAATGCCTTTTCAATTACTATTTTTATAATATTAATATAATTATATTTTTGCAAAGAAATTTATTTTTTGTGAACCGAAACCATACCGGTATTTCAAAACCGAAACATACAAAAACCGGTTCACAGTTACGAAAGTTTCGATGCCTTGTCTAAGTTCCGGCTTCGGTTCGATTATACAAAATCTTAGCAAATCGGTTCGCAACGGTTGGCGGTTAATTTAATGATTGATTGAACCGAAAGTAAGCGTAATGCATGAATCGGTTGTTTCGGTTAGAATAAATTCGTTTTATGTTAAAGTATGAAAAAATTGTGTTTCCGTGTGCGGCTGCCAATTTCAATCGGTTAATACCGGTTTACGATTTAGGACTTGATTACGGTTTTAATCCCTGTTTCCTTCCAGCCATACTTCGTCGGTTGCCTCACCTTTTAGCACTAAATTCGCTGGTATCCTCATCCAGGCTAATGATTTGCACTTTGTTGTTGTATTCCTCAATGAAACTGCCCAGCGCCAGCCGGAAACGTTTGTCCGGCCGCACACTCCAGTTCATGGAGTACAAGGGCCATGGCGCCAGGTATTTGTAGATTTCCTTGCGTTTGCCGGCGGTTGATGACATAACTGCAAAATCAGAGATTACAATAAATACAATTGAAATAAACAATAAATAAACCATCAGATGCTGCTTACCTAAATATTTATGTGTGTGTGTCGGGGGAATTTAAAGAAGAAGACAAGACGAAGATCCTAGTTGCAGACGCGAAATTAACCAGAAACCGAACTTCTACACAAGGTTTATCCCCCAAAAGCTAGCTAGGCGGGGTGGGAGGGCGATGGTTGGTTTAAGACAGAGCTGCTAAAAAAAAAACAAATGACGATGCCAATGCAGATGATGATGCGAATGATGATAATGACGACGAGACGACTTAAAATCCGAAAATTAACAAAAAAACGCTGTACTCTTTGGTTTACTGCAACAAATAGAACAAATCGAATATTAGGTTTATCAAATTACATTGTACAAATTGTGAGTTTTATGGGTTTGTTATTTTTTTATTTTTTTTTGCTCTTTGTTGCTCACTTCATTTTGTATGACGACGTTGGCGGCGGCGGCGGCGCAGGCTCAAGTGTTGCCCACTCAGCCTTTTCCGGTTAGATTTAGCTATTTAATGTCCAGAGTCCTTCTAATGTTTATCAGTAGCTAGAACGGCGGTAATTTGTAGCTCTTCTGAAATAAGTTAATTGCATTCTGGTTAATTGCAGTTTCTCTATAAATATATGTTGTGCAGTGAGATAAGATCTGTTTGTTAAGATCAGAATTGAATTTAAAGCATAAAGGTAGGAAGTCTTAACAGATTTAGCCAAGATTGGTTTTTTTTTTTGCAAATACAAAAGTTGGCAACACTGAATGTAATGCGACGCGACAATTGCGGCTGCTAGGTTTTGTTTATAAATAAGTAAATACCGCTTAACGCACTGCACGAGCTATATCATTGGCAACAGCAATTATTCATTTCATCAAGTAGCCATTTTTAATTAAATATAACTTATTCATTATTTCATTTCTTTGTAAAAATTTTTCACACCTGAACAGAATTTTCTCTTAAAATGTATATACACGGCGGAGTTGCCACTTTTTCTGTTGATGGTGATGGCGACTAAAATCGATAATTTATGACTTAGATACCATCTGCGGTATGATGGGAATTCATACATTAATTTTCATTTATCGATATTCATATTGACGCAGCCCTAGAATAATATAGTTCTTTTGGAAACAGGTTCAGCTAAGTTTCAATGATCCGCTCAATTGAACTTGCTCTGCGTGAATCGACACAGCTCTAGTTACATTTCCATGTTCTTATTTCGTGGCGCGAAATTTAAAACTTTTTTGAAAAGTTCAAGAAAAAATCAATGAAGTACAATTTCAATAAACCAAAATAATTGTAAATTTTTTAAAATAATGGAGTTTATTTTAAAAGATGTTTGGTGCACGTCACTCTTCGTATGGTGAAGCTGGTATATTAATTCTAAATAAATTTAAAAAAAAATCAACAAAAATATGACAAAAATATTAAAATAAAATAAATAAATTCAAAATAAGCAAAGTATCAAACAAAAAAAAATCATTTTTTAAAAATTTGATATTATTGGAAATTGTGAGTTTTTATTCTGGGACTGCCACCGTGCTTTGGGAGCCAAGGCTGCCATCTTGTTTTGCCAAAGTTGGGACAAGGTGGCAACTCTTTAAGATAGAATTGTGTTTTTTTTTTCATCTCTGGCAAGTTCGTCAGAGCGAAGTGAGTTCTGCGTGCTGTGGGCTAAAAATTGCATATAAAAAGCCAATAATATAAGTTATTACCATGTAAAGCAGCTCTTGTAGTGTAATTCATAAATAGTTTAGTTTGTGCGTGAGAATTGGTGATACAATTAAGCGTTACGGAATTTTTTCTAGCGTCGTGAGTGGGCTGTGTCGGATGATGAATTTTATAAATAAATTGCTTATACTGGCTGCCATTGATTCATTGACACTGAACTCCTTTTAAATGCGTGCACTAAAATGTTAGCGTTCTGAAATAAAATTCACAATCGAAGTCGTCACTTTTCCACTTTCCATTTTTGAGAAAGATATTTCACTTTGCGTAATTCGTACGTTGCCTGCTTGGCCGCGTATATGTACACATAGATGTATGTACATATGTGTGTGTGTTTATCGTCTGTTGGTGTGTGTTAGTGTGTCGCTGTCGCCAATATCAATATTGCTATCTCATTTGCGCGCATGCCGTTTATAGGCCAGGCAAAGCAGCGCAGTTTTACTACAGCCGCTAACGCCGCACCACCCAACGAACGGGAACGTGGCGACCGCCAGCGCCAGCCAGCTGTGTGTGTGCTTTTAAGCGCTTTTATAAATAGATTCGCCTTTTTTCTTTCTTTCGTTTTATATTTTTTTGCTTTTATTATAATTATTTCGATTTTTGACGCGATTTTCGGCATCGTTGCTTCGCATAGGCGCATTGGAATGTGTGAATCTGAATGAGTTGTAGTGGTGCTGTTTATGATTGTAATTGTAGTTGTATTCGTATTTATGAACGAGAGATCGATATGATAGTGACCATGTGTCTGTCTGTTTGTTTTCGTGTATGTGTATGTGTGTGAGAGTTTGTGGCGCCCTACCCCACACACATACGAATCGTACGCACACTACGAAACACGAGCAACGGTTTCCTCGGTTACAATGACATTGCGCGCCGTATAGGGCCGTAGACAGCCTGGCGGCGTCTTATACCCATACATATACAACTTCACTGTTACCGCATAGCTACCCCCACACACACATGCACCGGCAGCGTTGTTGTTGTTGTTAAGGCAAGCTGCAGCGCCAGCTCAGTGACGTGAAACTTTACGAGTATTGTGTGATATGTGCATATTTTTTTTGTAGTTTGTTTTGTTATTTTGTAAACATCATGAACATGACGCGTCGACTTCGCTGTTAAGTCCGTGATAAATTTATCGTATTCGTTGTAAACTGCGATTGTGTTCCTCTAAACATATGCACATTCAAAACATACATACATACATATATATATTGTCTATCGAAGGTCGCTCATGTTAAATATTCTCTTTACAGTTTGCCTATGCTCTACTGCAACAATAACGGGTCTTACAAGTAGCATAAGTAACAACAGCAACAGTAATAGTAACAAACAAAAACAAATACAACAAAAAAGCAACAACAATTATTAACTATGTAAATAAGCAGCAATTAGCAAAGAGAGCAACTGCAAGTCAAGGTGAGTGTGTGTATATTGTATTTGTGTGCATCTCGCATGGCCATTTTAAAAGCTGCTCTCTCACTCAGCCTCATTTACTTTCACTCTCACTATTACAGCAATAACATCAGAGCAACAACAACAAGGAGCAGCAAACACACACAGAGAGAGAGAGAGAGAGGGGAAAAGAGAAAAAACTGGACATTTTGCCAATTAGCAATAGAAACAACAACAACAACAACAACAATATACCGAGTCAATTCGCAACGGCAAAAGTAACAGCAACAACGGCAAACTGGTCCGATTGAAGCGGTAGAACGCTGCTGCCACTAATATGCGTGTGATTTCGCCGCGTAGATCGTCAACGTCAGCAGCGGGCAGTGGCAGTCTCTACGGCACAACGTCGGCCAGCGGCGCTGGCAGCTCGAGCAGCACCGGCACCAGCAGCAGCACCAGCACCGGGGGCGGAGGCGCCACAACTAACGGCTATTCGCGCTACTCAACGTACTACGATCGCGGCAGCAGCCTATCAAAATATCTGCCCTCATCAGCTGGCACGGCATCATCATCGTCATCATCATCATCATCTGCCTACAATCATTACAGCAGCAGCGGCAGCGGCAGCGCGATCAACAGCAGCCATTATCCCAGCTCCTACTCAACATACTCTTCGTCGTATACGCCGCGTGTGAGCACACAGCGGAATAGCATTGGAGCCACATCGTATCTGAGCGGCGGTTCTGGTTCCCTTGGCAACTCTGGATATCGAACCAATTCATCGTATTTGAGCAGCTCCAACTATGATACAAATTCGTTCGGCCGATTCGGAGTGAGTGTTAAATGATGTTTAATAATCGCTTTAGCCACACCCCCTCCCCCTGCCCCCCTCTGCCCCAACCCCACCACCAGCCACCCCCTTTACCATTATCTTATATTA
The DNA here is from genome assembly GCA_037043405.1 of Drosophila subquinaria. Taxonomy (NCBI): domain Eukaryota; kingdom Metazoa; phylum Arthropoda; class Insecta; order Diptera; family Drosophilidae; genus Drosophila; species Drosophila subquinaria. The sequence goes on from JBAMBL010000232.1 coordinate 227,030, forward strand.
ATTAATTTTTGATGTACATGCATACATACTTATACATACATATGATGAACGTTCACATTGGTGGCTCAAGAAAGAAATATTTAGTGTAGAACTCTTTCACTTCAGTTTTGAACTGGAAACATATTTGGGCTTCAAAATCGAAGCAAAAAAACAAACACATGAAGAAACGCACACTGTCAAACACACGCACACACACACACACACACACATATGTATATACATTGCATACATACATGCACATTATCGTCGTTTGGCTTGAAATCAGCTAGATCAATCAACCATCATGATAGATAAACAAGGATTGTTGTCTGTTGTATGCATATCGTATATTCAAATATCGGGGCTGTTCGAAATTCAAATACTTTCTCTTTTACACACTTTATTTGGTATTATTAAGAAATGCACATTTTAAAGAAAAATGTGTAAGAAAACACAATTAACTATGGAATGGAAAAAGGGTTTAAAAATTTACTAATTTAAAAAGGATTGAAAATAGAGTGAACTTGATTTCGGAACAGCCCTATGTATGTGTATGTAGTCTATGTGTTTGTGTCAATAGCAGTGCGTGTGTAAATGCATATGTGTGTGTATGTATGTCAGTGTGTGTGTGTGTGCGTTTAGTATATAAAACTATTTTTAATCAGCTTTGGCTGCGCGTTTCTCATGTTAAGCATTGTCCAAAAGTCACAAGTCGCCCCATGACATACACTTACCTGGTCGTCACCCACCGCCCACCGCCCACCGCCCACCTGCCACCTCCTGCCACTTTCACGATCATTGTATGTTCATATGTATATGTACATGGACATAAGACATACATGTATGTATGTTTCGATGGTCTCATCATTCACCTAGGCACGCTCTAGTTGGCTATATGTTTATTAGCATGCCAAACCAGAGCCACGCCCCTTCTCCCCCCTTTTGCTACAATACTTTTTAAGCAGAGCCCATCCCTACCGATGTACCTACACATATGTACATATATACTTACGAGGGTCGGTTTATAAGTCATTGACCCCAGTAGGAAACGCAACATTCTTGATCAAAATATAATTTTTTTTAAAAGTGCATTTCATCAACTGATGGCTGTTAAGGTTTTTGAGAGTACGGTTACACTGTTTAATTTTGTCAAAAATTTACGGTGAAAAACTTTGAGAAATTAGTTAAATAAAATGAGTTTGAAATATCATGTGCTTATTAGTGTTATGTTTTAAAATGCACAAATCGGACGATGCGACTAAAATTAAATCCGACAACAATTATGTAGGCAATTTGTACCGTCGAAATGCAGTATAAAAAATTTACAGCTGAAAAGCTTCCGAAAAACGAACACAGATTCTCTTGAAAAGTCAGAACTGTTCGCATTTTGATGGATTTTCTAAAGAACGACTTTATTAAAACGATGAAACGGAAAATTTTATCAGGTCAAAAGAGCATATTTACCATGTCATAATTAAGTTAATTTTGCTAGAATTTGGTTCTACTCCCTTCACATTCTCCGGACTTAGCCTTCTATTAAAATGATAATTTTCTAAGATTTTCTCTTATTCTCTTTTCTCTTTTTATTTATAAGATGTTAAGAAGTTGTTGGTTCGTTAGATGAAGTGAGTTGCTTAGAAGGCAGATTTTCTGAAATGTAATTATATTTTCATATAAAGAAGTTGCAATTATCTACTTGGGACAGTGACTTGTCAGGCCACCCTCGTATGTATGTAAATATGTATTTTCTGTTGTTCTTGACACACGTTTGACAGTTGGCGGCATTTTGAAGTTGCATTTTCACTTTGCTAACTTGTCATTTCTTCTTATCGTTGTTGTTGCTGTTGTTGTTGTTGTTGTTTTGTTCTTTTTACGCTGTTACACATACACACACACACACAGACATGTATGTTGCACAAATGTGCGATAAGGCGGCGGATGCGTCATGACCACAAACATAGACCCACCCGCCGCGGCACGGCAATGGAATGTTTTGGCCAAGCCGAACCACTTGTTGGCACTGCTCCAACAATGGCAACACCAACAACACGGCAACTGCAGCAAGAACTACAACAATAACAACAATGTGGCTCACCGCCCTTGTGCTATCTACATATCTACATATACAGACATGGATGTGTCGTTGGCATCGGCGGCATTAAAATTAAAAATCGCAACAAGTTAAATGTGATGATGCATTGTTAGTATGTGTATGTGCGTGCATACATGCATACATACTGATGTATGTATATAGTATACACATATATATATTTTTTATATATTTATCAAAAATGTATGTATTGCATTTGTCATAAACACATGCGAAAATCTAAAAGGTGTTCCATCAACATCAACCCACGCATGATTTATCGTTATCGATAACAAATTAGCTGTTTCTCACGTTCTCAGTTTTGATAACGCGCGCAATTTGTGCAAGTCATTGGCAGCACTTTTGCGGATCGAAGATCAATTAAATATTATAAAGAGAATGCGTGTGAATGAACACATCAAGCATTTGTGGCATTTGTTTACCCCATTTGCGAATATTCATTTGATTGCTCAAAATGTGGCTATAACTATTTATAACTTCAAATAAAATGAATTTCGTTAAAGCGATTACAACTTTTTTTGCGATTGATTTGGATTTCTGGACAACGAATAATAAAACGAAAATCGTTTTTAGTTTTAGAACAAAAAATAAGAGATACAAATAATTAGTTTAAAAAGAAATTAAAATTTAAAATGTACTGCAATCAAGAAAACCTCATCCAAAATAATTAACTTGTCTAAAAGTTATTTCATTCAATGCGAAAAACGGGTGCGTTTAAAGTCGCGCTTGAAACGCGTTGTTTTTTTCGCATTGCATACTTTTGGGCGGGCTCTGCAACTCGATTTGAGTATGTGTGGCTGCGTGTGTGTGTGTGTGTGTGTTTGTTTTTATTTCAGAATTGTTATTTTTTGTGTTTAAATTTATTTATTTTATTTTTGGTGCTTATTATAATTCCACTTTTTTTATATTTTGTTTTTGTTTAAATGAATTTTTGTTGGTTTGTGTTGCTGCCCATCTTGAAACCGAACACATGTAATAATCGTTATCGTTGATCGTTAACCGTTAATCGTTATCGCTATATCACAACCAAAAACTTAAAAACGTCAACTGTCAATCGTTACACATCTGTATAAATGTTTCGACCAAGCAACATTCCCGACACTCTCAGTTGTCGCGTCGATCAAAGGGCACAACATCAAATGGCGATGTGACACCATCATCAATATCGACAACGTCAGCAGCCAAGAGCTCAAAGAAAGACGATTATGTGACAAAGAGACTGCCACCAAGCGGTGCTGGCAGTGGCAATGGCAATGTCAACGCCAATGATGCCACAAATGGCAGCACATCGAAACGTTTGTCCAGCTCATGCTCATCATCATCCCTAGCACTTTTAGTTGCCACATCCGGCCTGGACATGTATGAAAAGTATAGTCCGTCTAACTATAAACCCAACCGTGAACTGTCACGTTCCAGATCGGCGGTCAATGAAGCCGACACTGATAACAGCAACAGCAACAGCAACAACAACAAATGCAGCAATGATAACAACAATAACACCACATGCACCGTAACACTGGACAGGCCCAGGAGCAGCCGTTATAGTCGCTTATACAGCAACAGCAGCGATGGTGGCAGTGGTGAGACAAGTGCCACAGCTGGTGAAACAACATCAGCATCAAATCTGCGACAGCACCGTAGTGGATCCGGCAGATTCACATTGAGCAACAGCAATAGCAGCGGAGATGTGCCCACGGCCACGTTCACGCTGCGCAGCAATCGAACACGACAACAACGCAACAGCAACAGCAACAGCAACAACAATAACAACGACACGCCCACAAGCAATGGACATGCGACAGAGATACAGAATGGACTCGATGCCAAGCTAAATGGACTCTCGTTGTTGTCAACATCGCCCAAGCGCAATGCCATCTATGATAGCTCCAGTTTAACAACAACAACGGCAACAACAAGCACTGACACCACAGACGATGCAACGATGACTTGTACAGAAAATGTCACAGCTAATGGCAATGGCAATGGCAATATCAATGGGGAAACTGATGGCGATGTTTGTGCCACGGCAACATTGACTCTGGCAGACAAGGTAAACCGATAACCGATAACCGATAATTGATAACTGCAAATGCTGATATTAAAAGAGCAACTGTACTAATCGCATGCCCAGGGTTGCCACCCCGTTTGTGGAGTTAGTCCCGCCGATAACTCTGTTTAACTTAACTCTAAGCATATATAAAGTTTACGAAATTTTCTGTGTGTGCGTTTCATTTATTTTCTGTGGTTGTGTGTGCGTGCGAGTGTGTATGCGAATAATCATACGTTGTTGCTTTTGCTTTGCTCTGCAGCCTTCCTCCCCCCACTCCAAGCCCCCTTTGACCCCTTTGTTCGATCCATTATGCATAGCTTTGTGTTAGGAGAACGGTGTGCCAAGCAATCAATTGGATTAGTCATCGTTTCATATAATATATGTGCATACATACATATATATAAATCAATCACATTGGCATTCTCATTTCACTCTTTTTTTTCTCTCTCTCTCTCTCTCTCTTTGTCTCTATTTCTGTTATTCGATCTGGCTTTGTTTTGTTCATTGGTTTTCTTATATTTTTTTGATTTTTTTTTTTGTGGCTAAACCGTTAAACGCAATTTCCATTAATCGATTTACATGATATATGTATTTCTATATATTTTTAGCTAAACTCTTGCAGATCGCATCCATTTTAAACTAAACTAACCAACTAACTAACTCACTTGATTAACTTGTACTCGAAACCAAACCGAAGGCAAAACGTTAAGCTGTATAAGTACTTTATTCCCTTGAGCAATCGATACCGATACCGAAACCGAAACCAAAAAGAAAAATATCGAAACCAAAAACCATTAAAAGATAACAAAACTGTAAATGTTTATGTAACTATAACTGTATGTGCAACTGAAGTCGATCATGATTTAGGCAGGCGCTCCAAACAAAGTTCAAATCATTTAAATATATATATATATTTATATATATAGATATAGATATATGTAAAGATATTTCCAAAGAAAATTTTAGTTTAACCTAGTAGTTTGTAATTGCAAACAAGTCCAAATGTGTGTGTTTTGAATAGTTTTGAGAGTATGTATTTTTGGTAAGCACAACACGCCTTTTCGAATTCGATAAAAATTGAAGAAAAACACAACAAGAAACAAGCATCACAACAACAATAACAGGAGAGAACTATAGCTATAATAAAACCAAGCGCAATAATACAAAGAAAGAGAGAGAGACCAACCAACAACAACAGCAACAGCAACAACAAGAACAAGTGTCGCGTCACCGCAGCAACAACAGTTAGCGGACAAGCAGCTGTTGAATGATGTTAGACATTAAGAAAAACAGAGGATTCCATAAGATTCCAGCGTCCAAAGTGCAGCGCGAGGCAGCGACAGCAGACAACAATCAACAACAGCAGCAACAACAACAGCAGCCACAAAAAGGCAACAGCATCAGTCAACAACAACAGCAACAACAACCACAGACGATCACACGTCACGTCAAAGCAAACAAATCGAGCTCCGGAGGAGGAGCAGGAGGTGCGCCAGGAGCTGCTGTTCCAAAGCCAGCGACTGTCAATAGAAGCGTCGCTGCTTGCAACAACGGACGTGCAACTGTTGCCACAATTGGCGGCAGCAATAATCCGGTGCGTGCGGCAAATCAACGTTACTTTTTGGTATCCAGCTACAAGGATCCCAGCTTCCTCAAGGCGGAGTGCGAGCTGGCCCATGCCCAGGTGACACTTAATACCAAGACACAACGCAACAAGCGCAGCAGCAACGATCACAAAAACAACAACAACAACAGCAGCAACAATCAGAACAACAACAACAACAAACAAACAGCAGCTGGAATTGGATTGAATGACATGCGTCGACCGACGACGCTCAATGGCAATCAAGCGGCCGGCAACAGCAGCAGCAGCAGTAGCAACATTAATAGCAGCAGCAGCAGAACAGCAACAGCAGCAACAACAACACCAATAGCTAATAACACAACCGTCCACAGGATCGATATCAAATATAGTCACAACCATAGTCATAGCCATAATAATAGCAAGACAAAGGCAACAGTTTCAATCCGCAGCAACAGCAACAACAACAGCAACTGTTGGACGTGGCGTTGTGGCTGCTGGTAAGCTGAAGCCGCTAATGTTGCAGTGCAACAACAATCACAACGCTATGAATGGTCACAATAGCTACAACAACAATAACAACAACAACAGCAGCAGCAGCAATAATAGCAGCGGCCACAACAACAACAGCACCAGCATGCAACGGCAGCAACAGCAACAACAACAACAACATGATGATATTAGCTACATTGATAGTGACGATACGCCGCCGACAACAGCTGCTGGCACAACAGCAACATCTGCTGCTGCTGGCACACCAGCAGCAGGAACATCAGCAGCAACAACATCCAGCCAAAAGGTGACCAACATCTGTTACTTTAAGCCCATAACACCGCCATTGCAGCTGCGCAATCAGCAATTGGGCAACAGCATCAGCAATAATGATAAACCAATTGGACAACGTTCGGTGCGTCCCAAGTCCACAATCATCTCCTCGACAAATTCCAACTTTGCCGCCAGCTACGAGAAGTTCAATAGCTATAAGTATACGAATGGCGAGCAGCGGCCAAAGGAGAGGGAACGTGAGCGGGAACGTGATAGGGATCGGGATGGGGAACGGGATCGGGAGAGCAGCAATGCACGTCGCTATGGCATCGATTCGTTAAGCATTAAGGCATCCATCGAAAAGTTTAATAATCTCAGCGAACAGAAGCGACAACCGATGCCAGCAATGCGCAGCAATGCAACAGCAACATCAGCCACAACAGCAACATCAGCAACAGCAACATCGTCGGCAACAGCTGCTGGCAGTGGAGGCGGCAGCAGCAGCAATCTGCAGCAACGTTACGGCGGCAGCGACTTGGAGAACGCAAGGATAGCAGCCGGATATAGCAGCTCATTGACACGGGCCGGATATCGGACATGCGGTAGCAACAACACCACCACCACCACCAACAGCACGCTCTCAACAGCAGCAGCAGCGACAACGATGACAACTCTGGCGCCCATTGGCAAGTCGGCAAATCGCATTGGGCATGGTCTTTTGGCCAAGGCAACGAACAGCAGCGGGAACAACAGCAACAGCAACGTGACAACAGCTGATTGTGCGGTTGCGAGTGTGTCGTCAACATCGTCGACATCCAGCAACCATAAGGTAAATCATCATCATCATCATCAGCATCAGCAGCACAATGGCTGCGGTGCCAGCGGCAGCACGGGCGTCTCCGTCTCCTCCTCCTCCTCCTCCACCACCACCACCACCTACTCTTCTTCTACTTCCGCCTCCGCCTCTGCCACGGTTAATGCAACAGCTAGCGACAGCGTAAGTGGCGCCCAACTATCTTGGGGCGCTCTTTGCGCTCTCTCTCTGTCTCTTTCTCTCTCTCTATACATATATACATTCTTTTACTCTCTCTTTGTCTGTTTGCGTTTCCTCTTTATATTTATTTTGCTCTTCCGATTAGCTCCAATAGACAATCTGCTCATTCTTAAGTCATTCATTATTAGCACCAAGCACTGTAATTGTATATAGTTTTTGTTTTTTTTTTCTTTTCCTTTTCGTCTAGTATTCATTTTGTGTTCTCTGTTGTTGTGTTTGTTTTTAATAATTATTATTTTCTCAAGGATATCGCGTTTGGGTTTCGTTTTGCCAATGTTGTCGATATCGATAATTCGATAAAAATGTCCGTTGCGTTTTTTTTTCTCTTGGTTTCACCTCTTTCACCTCGTACAGCCTCCCCTCCCGCTCTCTCGCTCGTTCGCTCTATCAATCTGTGCCGAATTTTGCATAATATGTTGTTTTAGTTGTGTTGTGTTTTGTTTCGTTTCGTTTCGTCTCGTTGTGTTTGTTATTTTTGTTATATTTGTTTGTGCGTCTGCTTGTAACGCATGCATGTTTGTTACTCTCACTCATACACTTACACCAATCCAGCATACATACATATATGCATCCTTTTCTAACGCTCGATTGCTTGCTGCTTTTAAATACTAATTGTAAAATTGATTGGCAATCGTGTTTTCTTTGGAAACATTACATTTAACACGTATATGTACATATATACATATGTGTGCATATAATTTGATCTGTCATTACTTATCGATTACATATCCAATTTCGCCCAGGCGTCACGCAACGCCACAAGCAGCTCACGCTCAGTGCTGCCACCTGTTTCGCCGACATCCAGCCGCTATTGGGATCGGGACAGCATCCGGAGCAACAGCAATGCCACAACTTCTTCCATTGGCTCATCATCGCTTAGCAATAAGCATAATAGCGTCGATGAAGGCTACAAGAGCTCTCGGGACGAAAAGTTCGAGGGTGAGTAAACCAATAATCAAATCAAAAAACTTAAAATAAAGTTACTAAGAAGGTGGCGTATTTAGGTGTGGTGAAATAAGTAAATATTTGCTCTCAGGGATGGTAAAATTATATTCACGGCTGCTATAGAAATAAAAACCAACCGAAAACATTCCAATATCCATACATTTTTATATTTTCGGTTGGTTTGGAATTAGTGTGATTCGCCCAAGCTCGCGAAAAAAAAGAACTTAAAAGTGACAGTGGTGAGTTAATTTGCCATATATCATTAGTTCACCATGCCCTTATATATCTTGTTTTTTTATTTATTACACCACAATAAGGATAATAAAAAAAAGGATATTCACATGATAAAATTCTAACAACGTGACGTATTCACTTCACCTCGACCTTTATTTTTTTCACCACAATGAGAGAAAGTGCGCAAATATGGTACCTTGTTACTATTTGCGCACTAACTTATTTTTCAATAATTATCGAATTTAATGTTATCTTAATAATTTTTGGCCATGGTGGAATTAAACGAATCGTAGAAAAAGAATCGTAATAGTAATTTTGTGTTAAACTATAGGCAAACATAAATATTATAATTTTGAGAGATCAGTAGGCTGTGCTCGTCCTGTAAGTTAATGTATTAGCCAATATTTCAGTATGTCAGTTGATATACTGAGCTATATTAACACGTAGAAACATCCGCATAAATTCGATTATATCTTGAAGACGTTCACAATGCCGGCCGTAAATCGAACGCGACGAAGACAAATCCATGATACGCCATCCGAATTGGGGAGTGCCTTTTGGGCAACGCCCAGTTAGCTATAAAAAATTGCATTTGACTCTTAATAATTTAACAATTTAAATATTGACGTTCACCCACAGGTCTATGCGGTCTGAGGAATATCGGAAACACTTGCTTCATGAACTCGGTCATACAATGCCTGAGTCACACGACTGAGCTGACGCGCTTCCTGCGCACACATCATACCAACACACGCTCGACGAACTCCAAGGATCAACAGATATTACACGGTAAGTGAATATATGTACAAATATTGTATTTATATATAATATGTTGTTGTTCCATTGCAGAATTTGCCAAGCTCATACAGGAAATGTGGACGACAAATGTGCACAGTGTTACTCCGATGGAACTGAAGCGAGCCTTCTCGACAAAGCATCGCATGTACAGTGATTATAATCAACAGGATGCGCAGGAGTTTCTGCGCTTCTTTCTAGACTCGCTGCACTCGGCGCTCAATTCGGGCGTCAAAGGCGAAACTCTAAACATTGATGATAATCTCAGGTGAGACGCTAATTACTTCCACAATTTAATAGTCGACAGATAGACATACATATGTATAAAAGATGGTAAAAAAAATAATTTTGGTTTTGAGAGATACTTACATTTTCAATAGGCACAGAATAGAGCTATAAGTTATAGTAAGATTGTGTAGGAAATTTATATTTATATAGTTTGATTAGTGCATTAATTTGTAAGATATATGAAAATACGAATTTAAACTTAAAATCCGAACAACAATTGTAATTGCAGTGACAATAAGAAGGCCGATCTGACCTGGGAGTGGTATGCGCGGCACGAGAACTCCCTGATACGCGATCTATTTGTTGGTCAGTTGAAGAGCACACTGAAGTGCACAAATTGCGGCAATACAAGTGTTACCTTTGATCCCTTTTGGGATTTGAGTGTGCCGCTACCATCATCATCGCGCTGCAAACTGGAGGCCTGTTTGGATTTATTTATACGCGAGGAAGTGCTGGATGGCGACGAGATGCCCACATGCTCCAAATGCAAGACACGCCGAAAATGCACCAAAAGTTTCACCATTCAGCGTTTCCCCAAATATTTGGTTATACGTAAGTCCAACAAAAATTACAAACCTAAACTTTTCTACACAATTTTTGTTTTGTTCTTGTGTTTAGATCTCAAACGCTTCTCAGAGACTCGCTGGAGCAAACTATCGAATATTGTTGAGTTTCCCACATCAGATCGTGAGCTCAACATGGCCTCATATGGCGCAAATCCAAATTCGAATGTGCATTATTCGCTCTATGCGATCTCCAATCATATGGGTAAGTTTGTCTCAAAATACGAAAATTTCTTGAACATTTGGTTGATTTAATATTTTGGATTTAGGCTCAACTGCTGGTGGCCATTATGTGGCTCTTTGCAAGCATCCAGTCTCACACAAGTGGCACGAGTTCAATGATAATAGGTAAGTACTTTTATGCATACCCCAATACTTAGTGGATATAAGTTTGTGGCAATGTTGTAACATGCATTATTTTTAATATTGAACTTCCCTAACTTGCATCCCCTTTATCCAAAGAAAAAGTTCAAATTTCGGAATTATTTTTTTTTTAGATTTGAGTTATAGAAGTTCGAGTTATGAAAGCTCGACTGTATTTCATTTTGTAAATTTCCAACAATCGTTATCCTTATTTTACTATCTTATCGATATTTATAATTACAATTTTGTTTAACGTAAACTGTTGGAGCTATTGGAAAAATAATTGGTATACTTAGTAGTCGATTACAATTCGTTTAATATTTCTTATTATTGTTATGTATATTTCAATATATATTTTATTGATTGTTGCAGCGTCAGCGATGCTATACCCGAAAACTGTCTCGTTTCATCCAGTGCCTATATATTATTCTACGAACGAGCGTAAAACTAACTCCACTCAAAAGCTAAAAAGAGAGACGGGCTGTAGCTGAACAATTCAAAATAACATTAACAACGATAACAACAAGAACAACAACAGCAACAATAACAGTAAAAACAACAGCAACATCAACAGAAACCACATCATTGGCAACAGAAACAAAAAAAGCCACCACAAACAAATCTCAACCACAACTGGAATAAAGTGCAAAAGTAAATGCAAGCAACACCATTAACACCAACACCATCAACAACAATAACAACAAGAAAGTCTAACACCTTAGTAAATGTTTCGTAGAATTTTTTGCAATTGTGCAAAATGCGCGTAAATTTATATTCAACTATTAACTAACTTTTAACTCAACTCAAAACCAAATGAAACAACTACAAAAAATGGATAATTGGACGACGGTGGAAGCTAATGATGTATATAAACGATGTCTAACCATTAACTGAAACCGATAACAGGAGAGCATGCGAGATGCATAAAAGTATATATTTAAAAATAATAATTGTAACAATTTGTGCAACACAGCTTTCGGCAAGCCAAGAACAAAACCGAGGGAAATGCAGCGAAACAAGAACAACAACAACAACAACAAGACCGACAATTTAACACTGATAATCGAAATTGAACAAAATTGTTACTTGCACTTCTCTTGCATATATTTTAGTTTGTTATATAAGCGTCATAAACCCAATTTCGATCGATCTTTAGCAAACACACAAAACACATTGAATTACATATATACTTATACTTAAAAAAAAAAAATAAGAAAATTATGTATATGATTGACAATGATATATGTATATGGTATGTCTGATTTTTAATCGTAGTCAAAACAAGAAAAAAATTAAATAAATCAATAGTTTTCCACAGTTTGGTTTGCCGAAAGCCGTGTCAAGTGGTTGTGTAAAAAGAAACTAAATTAAAAAAGCAAGAAAACGATAACGTAAACAAACAATGCATTGAACAAAAGCTTATTTATAACTAACGATAACTTGTGCAATGTATATCAGTAAATATTTCAAAAAAGGACAAATGATAAAACAACAATAATGCGAAAGAGAACAAATGGGGGTAATATAAAAAAAGGGGCGCTAAAAGAAGCGCAACTCCAGTAACAAACACACCCTCACAAATTCTAAATAATATAAAATGTGAAAAAAAAACAAGAAACAATATAACATAAAAAAATGACTAGCAAAAAGAAAAAGCTTTTAGCAAATGAATAGTTTATAAAGAAACAAAAAAAAAAAACTAATGCAAATAAAGTAAAGTGCAACAAACAAAAATGATAAGAAAAGAAAAAGAAATAAACTGAAGCTGCATTGTGAAACGTACTTATGATAAATGCTAGCAGTTAATTACAAAGAAAAAACCAATTATATTGGATGAGAATAGCACGAGAACACCAAAAAGCAGAAGAAGAACAAAACACAAACATCAAGGAATACCTTATAAATTTACGTTACAAATTAAATTCGTTTTTGTTAAACACCAAGCAATCCAATCCAATCCAAACTAGTCTCAAATTTACAAGTCGTATCAGTGTACGAAATACTTAACTTCCGCCGTATTTGTCACGGAGAACCTTGTTTAATATATATAACTATATTTTTATTTGTTTTTTTCTTTTCTTTTATGAACTGAATTTTTAGTCGAAATATATCCGTATAACCAATACTTTCCCCTCCTACCCGCTATGCCTATCCCAGACACATACATAATTGCTATTTGCCACCAAACTACCTACCTACATATTTATACAATTTGTTGCCTATTTAATTTATATAATTTATTTATTTATTTATTGTATTGTATTTATGTAAATGATGTTATATATTAAATGAACACCAATTCAGAAATCGAAGAAAATATGTGTACATAATGTAACTTGTTTCCGAAAGCGAGCAACAAACAATACACCTACCTACCTACATACTACTTACTACTATTACTAAATACAACACACACACACACACACACACACACAACAGACACACAACTACACAAAGCCTAAAAACTAAAAATCAAGACACATTATTTATTTATTTGTAAAAGAAACAACAACAACTACTATATATATATATTTTTTCTGGCTTAACTATTAGTTACAATTATAATTGTTGGATATTTTACTAACGTTACAAACAAAACAAAAATTAAATAAAAAACAAAAAAAATCTGATAACGAAATATAAAATGCAAAAACAAAATCGAAAAAAGTGTGTTTCAATAAAAAATTCTAATCAAATTTTGATTTGAAATCAGTGCATGTACAAAATATTAAGATGGCAACCTGATTAATGAAAGGAGTATACTATACATATTTACTATTATTAATTCCAATTTGGATTTTGTCTTTTTAATAGAAGACGCAAATACCAATTTCAATCAAGGACTTTCGGCTTGAATATGCTTGCTTCTTCTTACATACAGTTTGTCAAGTAATTGTTTGCAAAGCCTTAAAAATGTAATATTTCGACTTTAAATAAGAAAATAATAGCTTATTATATATATTTGGAAAGGTCATTTAATTTTCGTTAAATGATGCAAAAATTTCCTTAACCCATTAAGTACCCATTAAAATATTCGAATTTTAAAAAAGGTCTACTTTTTCAACTTTTTTTCTCGATTTTTTCCAAAAAATGTTGGGATGCAAAAAAATTCTGGAAACAATTCTAAGAGTAACTGCAAAAAAAAATTTTCAAAAATATTTTTGCTAGTATTTATTAGAATTTTTTGAAAACTGAAAAAAAGGCAATTTTTGCATGAAAATGAGGAAAAATGGGTTAAAATGGTCATTTTTAGGATTTTCAAACAATTTTAAAAAATACTAGCAAAAATATTTTTGATAATTTTTTTTTGCAGTTACTCTTAGAATTGTTTCCAGAATTTTTTTGCATCCCAACATTTTTTGGAAAAAATCGAGAAAAAAAGTTGAAAAAGTAGACCTTTTTTAAAATTCGAATATTTTAATGGGTACTTAATGGGTTAAGGAAATTTTTGCATCATTTGAACGAAAATTAAATGACCTTTCCAAATATATATAATAAGCTATTATTTTCTTATTTAAAGTCGAAATATTACATTTTTAAAGCTTTGCAAACAATTACTTGACAAACTGTATATACATTTTAGTATTTCTATTTGGAGGGAATCCAATTAATCCGATTAATTAATCAGGGAATCCGATTAAAATATGCAATTAGTTAAGCAAATTTTTTGACAAAAAAAAATAATTATTATAGCCTACAAGGGTATAAAAACAAATATACGAATTTCTCATTATGTTAAAACACTTTAATAACTATAAAATTGATATATTTTCTGCAATTCACTGTTATATACTGTATGGCAACGCCTCGTATGATGGATCAACAACGATTCCCCAGGGAATTCTGCCAAATATGATTTTTCCTGACAATTCCTCAAATATTGTTGACGGGTAAACGCGTAAACTTGTGCGCTAGAGAGAGAAAGAAACAAAAAAAACGAACAGAAACAGCCTCTGGCTGCATGTCTTTAGCAATTTCAATTTTTTTCAAGTTTGCAAGCAGCGAGACAACCGAGCAGCGGCCGGTCAACGCTGGCAGAATTATTAAAAAACAACTAAGCGTCATAAAATAACAACAATAGCAAGGCACTGTTGAGGAAAAGGAATTCCACTTCTGAAGGAATGCTCCTTGTACCATGTCATTAAACAACTAACAAAAATCGTTGCATGCCTTTAGGCTGCGCTGAAATTAGCAAGTGTGGGAATGATATGCATGCGCTCATGTACAAATGCATTCATTTGCAAACTAAATATATAAAATATGTTCATACCATATATGAAATGTTTGCAGTGCTGAATATCCAAACAGTAAGTCTAGTTTCATATCAAGAGGTAAGTTAATGTCAATTTGATCGTGGTTTGGCCTCTAAATTTATTCTGATTTCAAATGGAGTTCATTTCTTTTAAATAATTTTGCCTATTACTTAAAAAATTAGTAAAGGGATATATTGAATTCATTAATATCTATGTAACAGGGTGAAGGAAGCATCTCCAACCCTATAAAGTATATATATTCTTGATCAACATCAAAATTCTAGTCTATATAGCCATCTGCCCGTGCGACTGTGTGAGCGCCTAGATTTTAGAGACCATAAGAGCTAGAGCAACCAAATTTGGCACACAGACTTCTATAAGTCCCACGCAGATCAAGTTTGTTGACTTTAACTACTATTATTAGCTATTATTCTGCTTAATCGCAATACGATCAATCAAATAGAATAGTGGTAATGGCTAATTTAAGTTTTAAAACAAAGTAAGTGCCTTAAAGTATGCAAAAAAATATTTTATATACTTACATAAGTAACGGGTATCCTATGTTCGGGAACTCGACTATAGTCTTTCCCACTTGTTTTTTATCTCAAGATATTAATATATATATATGTATGTCTCGAATTTGAATATTTAAAATTCTGTCATAATTAGCTGAACTTAATTTTGCAATTAAAATACCCCATGATTTTTGTCGCATGAATTTAAATATAAAAAATTTAATTCACTCGATTGAGAGTCAACAAAAAATTATCGAATTGAAATACATACTCGAAAATCGCTTCCGCAATAATCTAGCTGTCGATCAGATGGCGCCAGTGCTGGTTCCCCGATCCACACTATAAAATTTAGTTATTTGAAAGCCTGCTGCATTTACAATAAAAAAAAATCACGAGCAGCTTTAAATTTTTTTTTATTTCATTTATTTGTGCAAAAATCATTTCAAAAGCACATATTATTGTTATTACAAACTAGTTATTGCACATATTTAATACAATTTGTTTGTTGTTAGCAAATAACAAAAAAATTATAAAAAAATTTAGAGAAATTAAAGTAATAATAATCATTGGATTACGATGATAAAAACAAGTGGCATGTGGCATGTGGCATGATCATGAAATTGATGGAGAAAAAAACAACGCGAGATGAATTTGAAAATTGATTGAAATCAGGAATGGAATCGAATTGGATTAGTTGCTGTGAATGGCTCATTGAACTGGCTTACAGCTGGTTCCGCTTCCTAGTTCCACAACAGAATAAATACTAATGATAGATTACTCTCTCTCTCTCTCTCTCGTTCTCAACAAAACACAACAATAAACATAAAACGAGCGATGAATTTAAAGTACATACAATACAATATTAACAATCTGAGTTGGCAGAACCCTTCGATTAACCCTCGAGCAGCTGCGTCGTCTTGTACTCCACCGCTGAGCCCATTTCGGCGCCGAGCTTTTCCCTCACATATTCGCGTATCTGTTGCAGCTGATGATCCGCCGGATGTTCCGCCTTGGCCGCCCTCTTGCCCTGGCGCTGCTGACGCGGCATCTTCAGTCCGTGGGCGTGGTAATTGTAGGGCGGCTGTGTAATGCCCATCGATTCGGCGGACTGCTGATAATCATCCGCTGTCGTTTCCACATCCACATGAGCATTTTCCAGCTTCTGTTGGTGGTGGTGGTGGTGGTGCTGCTGATGCTGATGCTCCTCCTCGTAGGCTCGCATGGCGGGCAAGGCGTAAGGCGAGTTGAAGATGACTTTGGTGTGTGTGGCACGTGGATTATTCTCGGTAGTGGGCAACTCATGACCAGCTGTTTCCGCTTCCGGTGCTGTGGGCGCCTCTTGTTCTGGTACATAAATAGGTTGCTGTTGCTGCTGCTGCTCCTGATGATGTGGATGTGGATGTTGATGCTGTTGCTCTGCGACAGCTGTTGGCTCCGCATATTGTGCTTGAGGCGCCATGGCAATCAGATAGAGATGTGGCTGATACTGGCTCTCATACTGCGGCTGCGGCTGCTGCTGTGGCTGGGCATAATAAAACTGCGTCTGCTGATGTTGGTAACCGGCGGGACTGTAGTATGCCTCTGGAGCTGGCTGCTCGTACTGAATCTGCTGCTGCTGCTGCTGTGGCTGCTGGCGACCCTTGTACGTATGATAGACATCATCAATGGCACCGTATTGAACTGGCGGTGGTGTTGCCGCCAACTGATGTGCATAGTTGACATCGGGATGATAGTGCGCCTCCTCATGCTGCTCGGGCTGTTGGGCATATTGCTGTTCCTCCGGCTGCTGTTGCTTGCGCTGCTCGGCCTCCTGCAACAGTTGCAGATACTGCGCGGCGCGTATTTCGAGGTATTGCTGTAGCAGCGTCTGCAAGTGCGCCGCATACTTCGCCGGGCCGGGAATGCGCAGCACGATGACTGGCTCCTGGTAACCAGCGGTCTCATCTCCGCCAGCACCGCCCGCACCCGCCTCATGTTGTGCCTGTTGTGGCTGTGGCAAATCAATTTGCGGCTGCTCCGGATGCAAATGTTGCTCGGCCGTCGGCTGTTGTGTCTCGTAGCTGGTTTGTGGCTTCAGCTCGTAGGAATAAGATGGTTCAATGGTCACACTGGTCACCTGCTGATGTGAATGCGGATGCTGATGCTCCTGCTGCTGTGTCTCTGGCTGCTCATAGTCCGCTGGTGAATAGGCATAGGCATCTGGCGATTCCGTTGCGGGTATATCGTGCTGCGAGTACGGATAGAACATGAACTTGGGTGGCGTGTAGTCGTAACCCGCATGTGCATAGCCATAGCTGTTGAATAAGTGGACATTAGTATTAGTATCAACAATATGGTCACCCTTAATTTACAATATACCCAGTCGACCAAGCAACGGACGTTGAGCGAGAGTCTCGCCAAAAGCTCATAAATTGTCTTACAAACAGATAACTTGTGTACATTCGTTTCGTTATAAGTTCTCGAAAGTTGTTTTGTCACCGACTGCTGTCAGAAAAACTAGACATTGAACTTGTGATTTTTATTTCTCATCTCATTCTTTTTGTGAATTTTTAATCTCTATCAGGGAAAAATGGGCAACATCAATAACACTATGTAACAAGATTTTTGTCCTTGGGTTGTAATTGTTATTTCCTAGTCAGTTAGGTCCCAAAAGTATAGAAAACAGCTATTGTCCCAAGATAACTTTGCTTTTGTGACCATGGCAGCGCTTTTTTGAAAAATAGGCTGCAAGTAGCCTGCAGATGTAAAGCAAAGATGTAAAGTAAAGATGAAAAAAAAGTTTCCGAGGAATTTAAGGTGGTTTCCATACTTTTAAGACATAACAGACTAGGAAATAACAATTACATCCCAAGGACTGAGAAATTTTTTATTTTTGTTACATAGTGTAATATATATTTATATATAATATTCATGAGCAGTTGAAGATTGCCATAATTGTTAAGGATTATATATATATATAGATTAGACTGTACTTGGTCATATGTTCAATAAGTTATTGTAGTTGCTGGTTTAACTGACTGATGTGGCACACGTCATAGTGGTAATTAAGATAAGATATTCAGATAGTGCAGTGAAATTTCGCCTCATATGACTTCATTTGCCGAAAAACAACTTTGTGTTTATTTTATTATTGTAAGACTTTTGTTAAAATCTGAAACGTTTTTAGAAGACCATAATTTGTTTCTTGAACAGGTGAGCTTGAATTTTTGTTTATTAATCAGGAGTGTCGGAGCCGATTTGAAAAAGCTTCAAACTTCTCGAAAGTTAATAAATATGTCTAAAAGTTATTCATCAAATATCATATAGCTATAATAGAATCGATCGGTCAAAAATCAGCCTTTATTATGAAAAACTTGTTTTTAAAGACAAACTCACAGAATATGAATTTGGTGTTGCATTGTACAGCACAATTGGTTTAAATTGGTCCACTAGTTATATCATATGGCAGCACTAAAAACCAGGGACCGTAACGATTATAATTTTTAAAATATAAACTATCAAATAAAAGTTATTTATTGATTTTTATTAAATGATAACTCTTATTTTTCGATCTAAATAAAAAAATAGTAAAATAATAATTAAATCTTAATTTTTATTTAAAATTTATAATTTAACTCTTATTTTCAATTTTTATTTTAGCAATTGAAAATAAAAGTTATTTTTCAACTTTTATTATAAAAATTGAAAATAAATTTTTTTTTTGTTGAAAATAAGAATTATTCTTCAATTTTTATTATAAAAGTTGAAAAATAAAAATTGACTGTAAATGTTTTTTGAATTGGAAGGCGTAAAGCTTAAACTGTTTTTTAATATAAAAATAATACTTTTTATAAAAAAAATTGAAAAACAACTTTTATTCTATATTTTTTAAATAAAAATTTACAATAAAAGTTTATCCAGTTTCTCATAACTCTTATTTGCGGTCCCTGCTAAAAACGATTGGCTAGACCGTTTGAGAGTTTTAATTCACAAATCAAACACTTTCTGTTCCTTTAAAACTTAATTTCATCTGCACTTGGCAAGTAGGAGATTGTTTATAATTTTAAATAATTGGGTGTATTTAAAATGCAGATGAGCAGACGAATTGTCTGCAATCTACCCCATTTATCTAGTGAAAGAGTACAGGGTACTATTATCACTGTTGTCTCTGATTCTGTCAACTATCAAAATTAATGATGTCACAAATGCAAACGAGAAGCCAACTTAAAAATGAGTGCCAACTGGTTTGAACTGTGGTTACACTGCACTCATGGAACAGTCACTGACCCGAGCTCGCCATCGATGGTGCGCTTGTTGTTCTTGCCGTTGCCGCCTGAAGTGTTGGTTGAATTGTCGCGCTCGACTTTGATCTTAATCTTGTTGCCATGCAGCTTAAACTGTTTGTCCAGCTCCTTGATGAACTCCAAATCATCGGCCGGCAAGTTGCTGAATTTGTCATCCAAAGTTGGCACCTTTGTGGTCCTTGTCTTGCCGGTGGTTGCAATCTTGACGCGTGGCTTGCTCGGCTTTGTTGTGGATGATTGGCTGCCAATTGCCAAGGTGGCTGCCGTGCTGGGCGTCTTGGTGGGTCTCTTCTTCAGAGTGGTCACCTTCTTGGGATACCCACTGGCCGATGACTTCGGAGGCGCCTCCGACTGTCCGCCAACTGCGCTGGCCAAACACAGCGTTGCACTCAGTGTGCACTGCAAACAAAACAAAAAGGATGCAAAATGTTAAAAATACTCGTAAATGCTCATAAATGTAGAGACGAGTGCTGCTGCTGCTGCTGCTGTTTGCTTTTGTTTGCTGGCACCTTTGTCTCCTCCAATTTGGGCTCAAGGTGAGGCGCAATCGAGACAATCGAACGACGCTTCGATTGCGCCAAAAGCTCTTTTGTTTTTGTGCTCTTGGCTATCGAATGGTCTCGATACAAAAAGCCAAATCATCAAAAATCAATAAAATCAAACGATGCTTTCAGCAGCACCAATATTAAAGTCAAACAAACACTTTTACAGCTACACACACACACACACTAACAGATTTCTCACATTTGACATTTGGTCTAAACCAAGTTGCGGCTTGAATAAGGTGAATGAATGAAGTGAATGCTTTTATTTCATAGATAGCTCAATGTATTAACCTAAGGGGGTTGATGTTTCTATTGCTGTTGTCGTTGTTGCAGTTGTGAGGGTAAACAATTTTTTTGCAAGTTCGTGTCTTAAGTCTTTCGTTTTTTTCCCATTCAATAAAACATGACTCAATTGGTATTTCCTGTTAAATACTGCAAACGAGGGGCCTAAAAATTGCATACAGTTGATCTAAGTTAAATGGACGTTTCCGGAGATTTATTTATTCATATTCTGCATATGATGCAATACAAGATTTTAAGTTGATTTGTAGAGAATTTTAAGTTTTATTTACTTTAGAAGATTAGATATTCTATTCACAATTAATCGCAAACGCTTAAAAGAAAATTGGTATTGAATGATCAACATATTTATACAAATAAGTAATTAAAAAAAAAAATATATATAAAGACAGAAAATTTAAAACAAATAATTTGAGGGCTTTTTATTGAGATGCTTCATTTAATTCACAAAATATTTTGCCGAATCATTAAATTTTTGTATGTTTAGTTTGTTGATTACAATCAACGCTGAAATCATATCGATAGTGCAGTATATTGATTGATTTTGGTAATTTAATAGAAGTTATTTAAGCACTAATGAGAGATACGAGTAAAAAACAGTGTATAAAAAAAACCTACAAAATGTATGACATTTCTAATTTTCTTAGATTTTTCTAATTGGAATGAAAACTGAATCTTTTAAGGTTTGATAAAGTAATTTTAATATTATTAAAATGTGTATCTTGTAGTGAAATTAATTTCATAGCTCTTTAATACTTTTTTAAATAAATTTTAAATGATATTCCCAATCAACTAAGTATATCAAATCGAACCGATATGCAGATATATATACAATTAAGCTGAGTCTGTGCCACAGGGTATCTCCAATTCGATTACTGTGGTTTGTTTTTCTGCGTAATTTAAAAAAAATACCGTTTCTTTGGCTTTTGTCGTGTCTATAATTTCAACATTTTTGCATACGATTGGAATACTCGTATCTCACAAGCTCTCAGGCAACTCCGCAATACTAATATAGTTGAATTTTAATTGCATTTTGTCACTCAATTACTGCCACCGACGATAAATTCGAAACTGGGACAGTGTGTCAAGTCAATTCCACTCAACTCAACTCAACTCCGCGCATGATAGATCATTTAATAGCGCGCTGTAATTTTGTTTTTTTTTTTTAACAACTTTCGGTTTATATATGTATATGTGTTTGCATGTGTGTTAATCAGGAAGACTTTTTGGCAAACTTTCGTTCACTTGCTGCACGGCCGCACCTGCAACAGCAGCAGCAGCAAAAAAATAACAACAAAAATTATTACTGTCAAATGTTAACATTTTGAATGGGGGATGGGGCATAGTTAGAGTACCCACGGCGCAGAGGGGTGAGTGGAGGAGGGGGTGAACAAGTTTCGCTTACATGCGAATTTATGTGATCTTTGTTGTTATATCGCACTGCTCGCTTTATATAAGGCGTCCAGCAGCTACCCCCCCCTTTGGCAAGTCTATTCCTCTACCCCCCCTCTATTGTCTATTTCTCTTCGCTCTCGCTCTCGCTCTCCCTCTCTCTATCTCACTCTCTCTTTCTTTGAGCGTCCGCCTGTCAGTTTCGGTTAGCATTGATTTATCTTTGTTGGCAACAACGGCGCTTTAAAGACTTTTGTGCAATAATTTAATTAAAAACACTGTTGTTGTCGCCTTTCACTTTGCAGAATGTGACAACAAATTGTCAAGCAGCTCAGGCAGAACATTGTGCGACAACAACAACAACAACAACAACAACAACAACAACAACATATTGCAAAAGTGCTTAAAAATAATGTATACATTTTTAATTGAATTTCAAAAATATTTTCGTTTCCCATTTAAATGCAGTTGCAAAACATAAACATTTAATGCGCGTCTCGTGTGCTGTTGTTGCGTTGCTTGGGGCACGACACGCGTGCCACAAAAAGCGGCAGCAACAATTAGAAATTGTTACCGCAGGCGCCACGCAACGCGTCAAATTTAGTTGTAGTTGTAATTGTAGTCTCATCATTTGGCTTGACGTTGTTGTTGTTGTTGATGTTGTTGATGTTGTTTTACCGTTGTTACTTTTGCTCAGCTTCCACAGCGAATAATCGCTGTGGTTGTTGTTGTTGCTTGTAGTGATGCAACACAAAAACCATAACAATAAAATGTAAATTAAACAACAATGAGCCAACTTGTTGAACGGCTTCAAAGAGAGCTTTAAAAGCTCAAATTGCAGTTAATCCTGTGACTTTACATAACAACAACAACGACAACGACAACAACAACAACAACAACAAACCACAACAAGAAACAAGTTATCATTGCAAACTCGCCACACATTTGCGTAAACATATTTTGTGGCCAACTCTGATGGTTTGGCAATCCATCGGTCTAATAAAACGTTGCCCCAATTAGCCAAGAGATATGGAACTGGAACTATCTAAACCGATCAGATCTCATATTATATGTATGTATGATCTCTGCTCGTATGTGATGTGTCATTTTGCCCAGTGGCTATTTTGCTTCCATTTGCCATTTGGTTGGATGAGGGACGAGGTCAACCAACAGAACCGCAGGCACTTTAGGCCACGTTAGCCACAGCAGAGACCACAGACAACAGACAAGGGCAAGGGCAGATAAGATAAGTTAAGATAAGTTGTTATTGCTGTTGTCTGCTCAACGAAGCGATCAGTTTGTTGGCCAGAGACAGAGATTGGGGGATCTTTCGTTTACAGTTCGTTTACATTTGCCAGCCGAAAGTCGATTGTGCAGTTAACTTGCAGTTAAATGGTTGCTGGTAAAAGCTGATATACTGGGTGAGCCAGTTTGTAGCAAATCTAATATACCGTTACCTTTTTTTTTAAATTAATTTCTTGACTGATCGTGTGGAGATTACGAGTTTAACAAGGCTTTTGAGATCCTTTCCTGTATGTGCTTTTTTAATTGTACACGTATATTTTTGTTTTATACTATCAATGAAATATAATTTTTATTTAACTTATGTATAACATTGATCAAAAAATCTTCAATAAACATCTTTAATATTTAATATTTTGAATAAATTGTGATTTGAATTTGTCTTGCATTTATGTGTAGTGCTTATTTATTTATTTATTTAATGTCAACTAAGTAAAAATTAAAGTAAAATTAAGTAGTATAAAAATTAGGGTAAAAGTTAGTAAATTTATTTCTATTTAAATTTTAACTTAGAGTATAAATGAGTTAATTTAAAAAATAAGAATCTGGCGGTATTCAAAAAATTATTAGTTGATCCAACACTTGTTGCAAAGATTTTGAAAAACTCAGAAAACCCCAATCAGATCAAAAATAATTCGTAGTATTATTTAGTGGTAATATAAGTATTAGAATTAGTAAAATTAGCGATTTCTAAAAAGGAAGATTTAATTTTAAGTAATTAGTAAAATAATTGAGTTTAATATTAAAGAAAATACTTTAGCTTTTTTTCTATTCTATTAGAGCAATGATTTACAATGATGGACATAGTTATTTATTTATTTAAAAATAGAATATCTGTAATTGCAAAATTTTGTAGACAAATGGTCTGTTGGCTAGAAAACTTGGGCAGGAAACTTGCTAAATAATGTATCAACTAAAGTCATTTTTATCTTAAGTAAGCCAATAAAAGTCCCAAGTTTTAGCCAAGAATTAAAAACTATAATCTACGGCACGTATTTTTTATGACCAAATAAGCTATATGTATAGAAATTGATGTCAAATTTGAAGATATACATATATGTAATATAATTAACTGACATAGTGGTAATCCATAATTACATATATGTGATTCACAAGGAGTGTGATAATGTTCTATTCACAAACAACTTTCACAGAGGGTATGTTGTCGACTTCATATTGACATGAAAGTTGCACTAGAGTTGGGTGTCAGGATCACTGAACTACGACTATGTATGTTGTCAGAGACCGGCTAAGCTTTAGCTCCTCGAAACTGGCCAGCTTGTGGTTTTTGTTGTTGTTGTTGTTGTTGGTGCCTCAAACTCCAAACTCCCACTGTGCACACTTTCCACCATGGCAGACATTACGTGGCGTTCCTGCCCCTCTCCTGCCCGCTACTACCAATTTGTTAAACAAAAGTGAAACACAAGCTGGCAGTTGGCAGTTGGCAGCTGGCCAAGCCGGCTGAGCGGCTGCAATTGCAATGCAAATTAATTGGGCAGCCAAACGGATGACGACACAGGAGGAGTAGGAAATGCATTTCTTATGTGGCGTTGGCGTTGGCGATCATCGTTTGTCACGCCCCAAAAATTGCTGAACTTTCGGATTTGCCACAAAAGACTTCTAAATGAATGCTGATGAATCTGCTAACAGACTGACCAAATCTATTAGAGTTATGCCCGAGGAAGAGCAGCGCGCTGAAGAATCTTCTTCCGCATTGCGATGTGAGCTGCGGCAACGATTATGCAACTGCTGAGCCTGGGGATGGGGTGTGTTAGGGGTGTGGCAGGGGCTGGGGATAGTTTCACTTCCTACTTGCATACATACCAATATCAATGCTAATCTCATTGTTCCTCAGAAATGGCGGCACTCGGTGATGATGTTTTCTCGTCTATTTTTGTTGCTCTCGATTCGTTCACCTCAGACAATGCACATTTAAATAATAATTTTCACACAGACATACAATATAATTGCATATGAGTATTGTACTTTTCTTTACTGTCCGATCAAGTACAATATATTTTCTTGCTGCTTCACTTGTTGTTGCCTTTCGCACAATTTCAAATTTCAATTGCTAAATATGAGTCTCCAAGTTATAACAAATGCACAGTTTAAAACAAAACAGTAACAGAAAAAAAAATTAAAAATATATGGAAAACAGATGCTGGGAAAATTGTGGGAGACTTGCTCGTTACGTGCGAGAAGCTCAATGCGATCCGTACAGGCGTTCAAAAGTCGCGCGACCAACTGTGGCTGGCGCTGGCGCCGCGCTTGGTTTTTATGCCCGATGACGAGACCACAACGACGACCACGACGACGACAACAACAACAGCAACAACAACAGCAGCAGCGTCTTCGTTGCAGCAGCGTCCAAGTCACTTGGCCAGTCAGTCAGCCAAGTCAGCGGGACGAGCGTGCGGAACGAGCCATAGACGAGTTCACAGGCAATGACATCGCACGTAAGTGTGTGCGTGTGTGTGTGTGCTTTGTGTGTGTTTATGTGTGTTTATGTGTGTTTGAAGGTGTAGGTTGACAGACGCTGCTGCAATAAGAAATGCCATCGACAGATACGCAAATCCATCTCAACGTACTGAAATAAATAAAGCTAGTTCTGGAGTAACGTCAAGCAATCTACTTATAAGATGCATTTGTATACAAACAGAAAGTAATAAAATTCAAAGATACAATGTCACTTTTCTGACTTGATTAACGGCATAACTGAATGAAAAGTGTGCAGGCAATTAAATGTGTAGTTAATTGATTTAAATTATCTATGAAACAATGTTTATTATTATTCATAAATTATCTAACTTACATAATATGTAAAATGAATTTATTCTTATCAGCTTATTTTAAGCTACTGAATAACAAATGATTGCCTTAGATTAAAAACTAGCCAAAATGCCTATAAGACACATGTCACACTATTTTTTGATTGCCTTAGATTAAAAACTAGCCAGAATGCCTATAAGACACATGTGACACTATTTTTTTGAGCTCCTCAGGCTTAAAAAGGACATATTTATTAATTTTACATATTTATTTTTATTTAATGTCAATTAAATGCAGTTGACCAAAAGAATTTATAAAAATTAAAGTTAAATTAAGTCATCTAATACGTTATTAAATTAAAGGAATTATATTTATATTTAAACTGAAAGAATTAAAAAATTTAATTTAATAATTAAGACTCTGGGGATATTCAAAAAAATTATTTAATGATTCAACATTTGTTGCAACGACATTTGTTTCTGGGAAATCCCAGAAAACCCCAATCAGATCAAAAAGTATTAGGACTAATAATTAGTGGTAAAACAAGTATTAGAATAAGTAAGATCAGGGATTTCTAGAAAGGAAAAGGTAAAGGGAAGATTGTAAGGATGAGAGAGACAGTTCTGAAGGTAAGGATAAGGCTTGGTAGTCCGTCGGGGAACAAAACAAGTGAGACGTCCTTAAAGAACGTTCCATACAAAATCCTTTCACATTAGTAAATTATATTTGTTTATTAAAAACAAACTAAAAACTTTATTCATTTTTATTATTGGAATATATTTATAAAGAAGGATTTTTTTTACTTATTCTTATTTTTTTTTTGCAATTCCTTCATAGTTGTTTGTTTTTATGAGTTGATTATATTTGTTGATATTTTAGTTGATGTTATAACCATGAGAGATGCCACAGAAAACCAAATCAACCAAAAATTTATGGTTTTGAAAATGAAATGTGAAAAGAAATCCATATAAGCGTTTTTTTTAATACAACTAACGAATAAACTTGCTGACAAGAGGTCTGAATTTATTGGTACGATATTAGATTATTAAGATATGTGACGTAGTTAAAGTTTGTTCCAATGCGTAAAGTCGGACATATATGAAACTGTGGTTAAATATGTGTGCTGAGTCATGTCAACTGAATAAAGCAAATTTCAGTAATTATAATTCATAATTATGAATGTCTTTTCACTTCAAGGACAATCAACTTGAGCTCATTAAAAGAGGATTAAAAATGGTCAGACTTAGTAAGAGACTTAAGCTCGTTAGTCACCGATTATAACAACGATTGACAGATGACAATACGTTATAAAATTGGCTTCGTGAACGACCTTGCCGTTTATTGACGCCTTTTCATTTATGGTAATTGTTCGGCGTGATCCCTTTCATTTTACGAAATTTCTTTTTAGAAAGACAATCTTATTTGTTTGCCCAGTTCAAGTTCAAAGTCATAAAAAACAATGACAACAAAATATAAGAAACTGTCGCAATATTTAGCTGGGTGAACCATAATCGAGTATCGTCACGAGATTCAATCTGGAGAGACCTTTCATTTTAGATGAATAGATTTTATGGTTATTATTATGGCCATTACACAAAAGCCAAACACCACCGACGACGATGTTGAAGACCAATCGAAACTGAATTTGCATAAAGACAATTGCATAGACAAGAGCAAACCCGAACCCGAATACAAACCAAAGTTAAAGCTGGAAGGCAAAACTACGATCTTTACAAGTAGTGGCAATTTAATTGGCGCATTAAAGTTGGCAACGCCAAGCATTTGGATTAGGTTGAAGATTTCAACTTTTTGGATTTGGGTTGGAGCTGGGGCAAATGCTTGGGCTTGGGCTGGGACTTTAGTTTAAGTTGAAGTTGAAATTTGGGCTTGCGTGAAAAAAGAAATGGCATAACAAAGGCGGCAAAATGCAAACGTCGCGTCGTCGGTCAACTGTTTTTTTTTTTGTCAGTTTTGTAATCTATTTGGTCGAAATGAAGCGCCAGCTAAAACATCAGCGATAACGATAATAGCAATAAAAATATTTGAAAAGGAGACGAAAAAACGATGAGAAAATAAAAACAAAATAACATTCAAATAATACAAATATCACGCGCCATAGTCGCAATCGGCAATCGGTTGCATTGTTTGAAAGTTTATTTTTATTTATTTATTTTTTGTTTTAGTTTTAGCTTTGCGTGTTTTACAAATTCGCTTTGATCTCGCATCGATAGGCGAATAAACAGCAATTGAAATGTTGATCAGTGAGCAAAGTCATCCCCAATTGATCATTCGTGGGTTAGTCTGTTACCCAATGTTAAACTGCTCCCCCCGAAAACCCTTCAAAGTAGCTTTAGCCGAATCATCGCTGCAATTGTGTCAGTCGGTCAGTTTGTATACCTAATTTGAATACGTCACTGTTATTATTATTATTGTTTATTATTTATTATGGTATATTATTATTGTCATGTGTGTGAAGATGCGTCCAAAGTCTTGAGGGGCCCATAAAATATGAAATATCATAATGCCAGGCAATGATAATGCAGCTTACTCGCCCATTTGCAGAAGGTTGACCGTGGGCTTTGCCCCTGCAGCTGCAAATGCTCATCAGCAGTTAAAGATGGATACATTAAAAAATAAATACAACGACGAGCAGATACGCTAGTCAAAAGGAAAAATACAAATGTGCATAAAAATATTAAAAGGTATATGCAACTTAATGTGACTGAAAACATATTTACATTTGAATCAAACTAAAGTGTTATACAACTCAATCATAGAGTATTGTCAGACTAATAAACAATCTGAGTTAAGTAGAAAAAGTAAAATAGTTTTGTATTGATCATTGGCAACAATCGACATGCATTCGATTTGAACCGAAGGTGAGTTCCCTATTATGCTTACGTGTGGGTATTTAAATACTTTGGAGCATCTGGACCGAGCCCTTGGACAATACAAGGCCATACGATAATCTTCAATAGTTGGACTAAGCAATTGTCTAAATGCGACCCATAAAACATATCAAACACCAAATATAGTATTAAACATTAATGAACAACTCGATAAACAGTTTGTTATGTGATTTATAGTATTTATTTTATTTTTTTACATTTGCACAATTAATTACAATCTAAACTGCGTCTAATTTCAAGCTGTTAACTCCTCTAAATTGTTGTATACTTTGCCAATTAATTCAATTTACCGCAAATGAATGGGATTTTGATGAGATAATGAAGACACTCGAAATTGCGCTCCAAACACGTTTATTTTGCCTGTCTTTTTCTTTTCGCAACTTCTCAGCCAGATTGGCGATGGTAGCCACAACAATTTGTTGATAGTGAGAATAACAATGTCTTATATCACCTGCGAAAGTTCATTTGCATTTCGACTGTCAACCTTTTTCTTATCTGCATACAATTTGCTTATTTGCTATTAAGTACCCTGTACCTTAAAAAGTATTTAATAGAGTTGTTGAGATCGATGTATGTATGTATGTGGTAGAAGATGGTAGTAAAGTTCAGTTACATATAAAACTTTATTTTATTAAAAAACTCACATAACATAATCTAACCAGGGACTGTAATCATTATAAGTGCTATTGAAAAAATTTTGAGATAATGATTAATTTCAAGTTTTATAGATGTGCTCACAAAATAAAGATTAATTCTTAGTTATACTTTACTTCTCAACCAATTATTATTTTTCGGCAAAAAAATAAAACTTAAAGAATAATCATTAGTTGTATTTTTTGCTCAAAATAAAAGTCAAGTAAGAATAATATTTTGTGAGCAAATCTATAAAACTTGAAAAGTTTTGAGTAATGGTAAAATTGCATGAAGAGCCATAAAGACGAATATTGGTATTTTTCTCGCTGTCTCAAAGATATTATAAGTGAATGATTTTTTGATTACAAAAAAAAAAAGGCTTTGTATAAACAGTCCCTTAGTCTAATTCTATTTTAAAAAATTATTCTATACTAAGATACTACTGTGGGCAAAAAGTATCGGGAATTTTAAATTTAAAAAATTTTGGGATTCCAATTGGAACAAATGTTTGTACTTTTAGGTTGGCACTACTATCACTAACATCTGTGCAAAATTATACGTTAAAATATTCATTAGTGTTTAAGCTACGATTAGTTTTGTACGACGCCAAAAGTGCAATTGGCGATTTTGGTTGAATCTCCTCAATCGACTCGAAACGGTGTCCTCGGAGTGGTCTTTTGAGCTTAGAAAATAGCCAGAGGTCACACGAAGATAAATCAGGCGAAAAAGGTAGCTGTGGGAAAATTTTGGTCGAGTTTTTGGCAAAATGGTCACGAAGAACAGGGGCAGTATGAGAGGGCGCATTATCGTGTTGCAAGAACCATGAGTTGTCAGCCCATAGTTCTGGCGTCTTTTTACGCATAGCTTCGCGCAAACGACGCAAATCTCTCAAACAATATTCCTTGTTGACAGTTTGGTCGGTCGGAAGGAATTTATAATGAACTACAACACGATAATCCAAATAAACTGTCAACATGACCTTGATTTTTGAGCAAATTTGACGCGATTTTTTCGGTCTCGGCTCACCTTTAGCCGATATTCGCTCGATTGATCGGTAATTTCCATGTCGTAAGCGTAGATCCAAGTCTCATCGCCCGTAATAATGCGTTTTATCTTGTCCTGGTAGTCAGAAAACATTGTTTCACTCACTTCTACGCGGGGCTTTTTTCGATGAAATTGACCGTTTTTTGGCACCAAAATCGCCAAATGCACATTTGGCGTCGTACCAAACTAATCGTAGCTTAAACACTAATGAATATTTTAACGTATAATTTTGCACAGATGTTAATGATAGTAGTGCCAACCTAAAAGTACAAACATTTGTTCCAATTGGAATCCCAAAATTTTTTAAATTTAAAATTCCCGATACTTTTTGCCCACAGTAGTATATTATTAAATTGTATTAAATCTAGCAATTTTTCAAAATGCTTTTTTTTCAGAGTTTAGCTTGCATTTTTGATATTTTCTGAAAGCTTATGTGTATGAACATATCTTTCATAAATAAATAGTTTTAAATTTAAAGAATTAGTCTTAGAGACATATAATTAAATAAAAGAAATTTTATAAATGGAAAATTGAAAAAAAAAATACTATAATTTTATTTCAATATTTAATATATATTCAATAAAACTGTGGGAGAGACGGCTGAATAATATGTGCCACATGAATTATAGATCACGAGAAAAACAATCAACTTGTTGTTTAAATATCCTTAAATTTTCATAAACTTTATTTCCTGATAGATTTCACTCCATTACTAAGAAAAATGGTTTGACTCTTTAGCAAAATATTGTTAAGTGCACTGATCCTAAAGTTCAATGTCATAAGGTTAGCTACATTAAGTGCATTGTAATTCGTCAGGAAATATAGCGTAACTTATAGACAGAGTGACTCTGATAGTTCACATTCCTTAACCCACGTCTTTGAGTGGATGATGAGCGGAAATTTTTGAAAGTTTTTACATCCTCCGCTTGCAGATTTTCATATTTTCGCATTTAATTGATGACAAACAAACCGCAGCAGACAATGCAACAATTAGGGCCTAAGTCAGTTGGCAGTGGCAGCTAACTTGGTGGCAACTTCATTAACAGTGGCACACAGCAGATGTTGTTGTTGTTGTTAACGTTGTTGCTGCTGCGGCTGCTGCTGCTGCTGCAAGTTGACGTCGCCACGACGCTTCCTACTTGCATAAATTGTATAGTTGGAGATGCTTTTCAGAAAAGCATGCGATACAACAAACACACTGCCACACAAATCATAATTTTGTGATCAGCGAAAAGATGCAACGTTGACTCTGACAGAGAGGGAGGGAGATGGCGACGCAGACAGAGACAGAGACAGACTGAGACTGAGACTGGGTCTTGGGTGCAGCTTCAGATGGTGCATGCTGTTGATGATCCGGCCAGCCTGTAATTGTTTGCTGTAGTTGCTGGATGTTTGGTTTATGGACGCGATTACATCAGCAGCAGCAGCAACAGCAGCAGCAACAGCAGCAGCAGCTCATCGGGCCATCGACTTCATCGACTATTTAACAGCGCCAAAGTCACATTTAGTAGTAAATTGCACTCAGAGCTGTCGCATAATTCGATTGATTTCGCCTCGCTTTAAATGGCCTGCCACATGATTGTGATTATGTGAGCACAGCTCTTTGGGATGCGACGTGACATATACATACATACATACTAAAAATAGATTCACACAACCACACAATTTTTGTATAATCAAACAACTTGTCTAGGGTCCTATGCTTACTAAATTGTGTCTTGAAAGTGGTATCTTGAAAAGGAAAATCGACTTAGGATTCACTTTTGCGCTAATCAGGTTGTTTAAACAGAGGTTAGTTTCAGCCAGAAAATTATTAAGGTTTCTCTGATTATGCATTATCCAAGATTTTAAGCATTATTTATATTAATTTTTATTTTTATAGATGTGGGTTTATTAATTTTTATATCATATCGAGTTGCTTAATATTATTTTAAATTTTATATATTAAATATTACTTTTGGTCAACTGTTTTTAGTTGACATTAAATTAACAAATTGAATAAGAAAAATAATAATAAATAATATATTCAGTTTCACTTCATTCAACACATCTGTTGTTAATTTGATCAATTAGTGCAGACTAGAGTCTTGCACGAATCCATTCGAAACAGCAAACGAGACATTCATACACTCACATTGACCGGAATCACAGCCTACTCAACTAACCGAATAGAATAAAGTAAGCATCATGTTTATACTTTAAAGAACGAGATGCTTGCTAAGATTTGAAGTTCCGGAACATGTGAATTGGGAAAATATACAACCAAAAACAACTTTGTACTTGTGATACCGGGTATCATTCAAATGGATTTGTTAATAAAATACAAAAATGTATTAAAAAGTAAAACAAAAACAATGTATATTTAGCAAAAAAAAAAAAAAAATAATAACAATAACCCTGCAGTTATGGAGGTGGCGATTGGCCAGGCTTGAACTATTTACCCCACTACTCCCTACATGGGAACTTTCCTGACTGACCCTATGGTAATCGATCGCCGAACCACCTAGGACATGGGTACTTACCTTGACTGACCCTATGGTGAGCGAACGTCGAACCACCGAGTAAAAAAATATGTGCGCACGAAAGCGAAATCGAAACGTAACGGTATAGCATCACATTTGCTTTTGTTGATTCTCGAATAGGGCATAGATGACCGAAAAAGCAAAATTTTTTGCAATATTGCATCTCCGAAACTAACCGTCTTGTCTGTGAGAACGCCCTCTCCGAAGAGGCACTACTTGCTGTAAAACCTTAAACTCTTCGGTTACTTGAATTTTTAATGACATGAATGCCAGTATTTCCGATTCTATTGCTTGCATTATGTCGTCGTTGCTAAATGTTGGAACGAGCCCTGAAAATATTTCAAGTTTTTGAGTCATATAATAATGCTTGAAAGTACTTGAAAATACCAAATCAACTCTAAAGTACTACCATATTTTATTTATTCGTATGCTTTTGCTGTCATTTCATCGTGCACGTCCGATTTTTTGTTTTCGTTTGCTGATGCTTGTTCAACGAAACATTTTTAAAACCAAGAGCACACTTTGTGTTTGCATTTGGTTTCGTTCGTTTGAAGTAAATTTTACGGTATCAAACATACCTGTATTTAGAGTATTTTGGAAGTAGTCCTGAACGAATGTATTCGTGCAGGCCTCTACTGCAGACAGTGTCAGAAAAACGGTAGCCACATTTAAACACTCCCGGAAAGATTTTCTCTTCCAATTCTTATTAGACTCTCAATTTCAAACCATTTGCAAATGCATAATTCATTAGAGAATTCATCTTCGAATCCATAGAGTATATTTCCAGGCTTTGCTTATATAATCACATATCCATCTGCTTTAAAACTATCATCATTAAATACTTACTTTTCTAATAAAAATAATCATATTCAATTACAATTTCAAAAGGTGTGCTTTAATAAATAAATGAAAATGCATATATAATATACTAGTAAAAAAAGTTTACCTATACAATAACTATAAGTAAATGCATAGGTTTCTGATGATGCAATCAATACGTAACATCTAAATCTAATTAGGCCGAATTTGGCCGTGGCATCATTGGACAGGGATTTCTTAACGATTCTACTCCGTTCGGGCGATCTATCCAAACGCTCTTGGGAAGAGTCGCGCTTGAAGAGTCTCAGATTGGGCACGGCATAGGCCAAGGTATGGCGCTGATATGGACGAGGTTGCTGATGCTGCTGCAGGAGACGCAGTACCTCCCAGCTGGGTATATACGACTCTAGCAGGGATTTGGACTCTCGGCCCGCAAACAGATCTGGCGTTAGGTCTGGCTGTGAGGGTCTGAAGGGCTTCGAATAGCTGGCAGCGTAACCAGATCCCGGTCCTGGTCTCCTGGTCGTAATGCTGATAAAGCTGGGCGGATACGGCAGCGGGATCCGGGAACCTGCCGCATAGTTGCGTTGTGGAAGAGGCGCATAGGCGAACTGCTTCGATTGCTGGAGGAGAAGAGGCTGTGGACTGTGTGTGGATCGAAGCGGAAGCTGTGAGTGTTGAACAAAGGTGTATGGCGGTCGCAGTGGGCGTGGCCCGGGTCTAGGCAGAGGACGTGGCGGGCCACCAGACAGAGCATTGCCATTCAGATATTGCACGCCATTCTGCAACTGCAGCTGCAGGTCCAGATCAAAGGGCACAATGGGTTGAAGAAGGCGCGTTCGAGACTTTGTTGCTGCTGTTGTTGTTGTTATAGTCGCTGGCGTGGGCGAGCTAAAAGAGAGAAAGAGAGAGAGAGTGAGAGAGTGAGAAAGAGAAGTGGGAGCGTGAGTTTAATAGCGCTTAACGAGGTCCTCTTATCTAATCTGAACGCTTTTATTA
The DNA here is from genome assembly GCA_037043405.1 of Drosophila subquinaria. Lineage (NCBI taxonomy): Eukaryota > Metazoa > Arthropoda > Insecta > Diptera > Drosophilidae > Drosophila > Drosophila subquinaria. The sequence goes on from JBAMBL010000232.1 coordinate 262,043, forward strand.
TGGTAATCATTGCTGCCATTTGTCGGAAGCCAACGGCGGCAACAATCGTGAGTGAAACTGGCGTTTCAACACCCACCCACAATCCACCATCACCCCCCCATCCCCCAACCCCCCCTACCACATACCACATGCGAGTACAAATCTATCAGCGACAGCAATTAACCTGACATCATGTGCGAGATTGGACCACAGCCTAAACAGACCTAAATGTCTTTAAGTGCATACTTTGCGCCTGCAATTTGCACTCATTTTGCAGCCCAGCACAATTTGCCTGCCAACAGTGAGTTGGAAAAAAGAGTAATCTTACATCGCTACAATTTTTGAGAGAAATTCGTACAAAGGCTTCATGGATTTTGTTCATTTTTGGATCATTAACGCACCAAGCAGCTCATCAGTCTGAGTATCTTCTCGTTCATAAGTTTTGTTTCTTAAATTGCTAAAATTTATGTTTTATAAAAAAATGAGTACAATAAAAATTATCTGAATTTCTTTGTTATACTATGGTGCCTTCATTTGACAAAAATATTCAGCAGTAATAAGATGGCGGGATTTTATAATTTAATTGTTTCGATTTTTAGTTTATTCCATTAATACCTCCAAATTACATTTAAAATATTACTTTATTTGCCAAATTATTTTTAATACTGTTTTTCTTGCTTTTTTTGTTCTTTACAATTTTCCTAGTTTTGTTTTCCCAATTTCGTTCGTCACAATTTTTGTGCTTACACGTAAGCCTAGTACCGACGTGAGATAAAAGGCCTAGTGTATGTCAAACTCCATATAAAAAAAACGCTAGCGGAAAGCGAAAAAGAAGAAGACGACATTTATCTCCGCTTGTCGGTCCAGACGTCAACTAAACTGAAACTAAAAACGGAGTTGCCAGATAAGGAACGGGCGTTATCCAGCACTGTTTGCATTTAGCTGACAGGCCCAGCGAAACATCGAACTGTTTAGAGTTTCGCTATCTATCTATCTCACTCTCTCACAATAACTCAAAACAAATGGCCGGGAAATTAACAAAAAACAGCAGATTGACTCTTTTTGAAATAGCAGACAAAATTCTGCTGATTAACAAGGTGGAAAAGAGTCCAATATTTGTATTTTTTCATTAATTTAGAGGGAGAATCCACGTAAAAAGTTCTAAGGCGATGAGTACACCCAAAACCCGCTGTGCTTGCGTGCCATCGCATATTTCTCCTCTATTAACATTAATATACAGTTTTCAATTTTTATTCTCTCCTCTTTTTATGCAAATCAGTTCTACATGTTCATATTTAAAATAAACCGCTGTTGACGCATAGAGTTACCACTCAACTTTTTGTTATTTTTTGTGTTGCTTTGGCAACTCTGGCTTTACGCTCGTCGACAGCTAAATATTGAGCATTTTCCGCCGCTAAAAATTTATCTCACGTCGGTACTAGCCTTTATACAAATAACTTTGCTACGTTCCTATGCTCGAATTGGTTTATTCATACCAAGTTAAATTTAAAAAAAAATTTCCTCAAATCATAGAAATTCTCTACAATTTACATCTCTATATTTATACCTTATTCGATCTTATAAGAATCAAATTCGCGATGCGTAATTTGCATTTAGTATCAGAAAACATAATAAATACATTGACTTTCTGAACCTTCTCATATTAATAGAGAATCTAAATATGATTTATAGTAAAACTCGAAAAATTGTAAAATATATACCCTGATATCAATTATGCGATTTAAAAAAGACTGTAATTGAATTGTGAATTCGTTGAAATTGTTTTTAAATTCTTTATGCAATTTAAAGCTACATCCGCATGTGAAACTTCAATAAGCAACAGCTCAAAAGGTAACGTTCCTCAACGCTTTTAAGTGATAAGCTCCCATTGCACTTATATTATATGATAATTTAAAATGTAATATAGACATCAGTGTGATTTAAGCTGTCACAGAAAGCTTTTGATATTTAAATCCAGCCGCTGCAAATAGAGCTTGCAGCTTGGGTTGAAGTCCAATTTGTTAAAGCTTAGCAAAAGTCGGTTAAAACTCTAGTTGAAACTAGTTTGTGTTTGCACCCAAAGCTCAAGTTGTTGCCGAGCTTTTGCTCTGCACTTGTTGCATACTTACACGTTGGGACCGCCCAGCAGTATTAGGCCATCAGGCAGCTGAGCGGGCAGCGCGTAGCCAGCGCTGAGCTGCTGATGCTGCAGGTGCAGCTGACGCAGTCGCTCCGCTTGCTCCAGCTGGGCGGCATCGCGGACGTAGCTGGGCGGAACGCTGGCAGCCACGCTTGGATGCCAGTCGTAATGTGTGGGCAGCAGTGGCGGACGATTGACGTCCAAATGGTGATGGTATTGCTGCTGCTGCTGCTGCTCCTGTTCCCGTTCCAGATCCTCGAGACTGAGTTGCAGCGAACTGTTTTCATCGTCATAGCGATGAGAAGGCGACAGCACGGCTCGTGTTGCTGGCAGCACTGCGAGCAGTGTCCAGAGCATAGGTAGTTGCTGCTGCAATAGTTGCAAGACGGAGATGTAGTTTATTATTTGATCCATTAGAAGGGCATTCACCAAGCGACAACAACAACAACAATAACAACAAGGGGCGGACTCAGGTGCAAAACAAGTGGAAGTTGAAGTTGAATGTTACCGCGTAAGTGTTTTGGTGGTGAAAGGTTTTCGCTTAACTCGCTGCCTTTCGCTAAATGTGGCCGCTGCCACGCCCACACGCGCCCAGTGATGCGTTTAATTGAGTTTTTATTTGGCTGGGTCTACGACTTGTCTGCAGCTCTGACCACTCAAGCGGAGCAAATGCAAATCCAAATGGAAATGAATATTGTGAACTTCTCTGGGTGGGTGGGTTAATCGGCAATATTCGTATTTCGATTGCGGCTTGTGGGTGTTCCGCTGGCAGCAGGGAAGCGGCACAAGGCCAACTAAAGCAGTACCTGATAAGCTGGCGCCTTTCTAAAAATGCTGGCCAGCAACTAAACTAACTGACTAACGTCCATTTGTCACGGCACACACGCAACAAATTCCAAGCGCACCAAAAATTGCAACATCCTCAACATACTGCATTCAACATGCGGTCTCAAATTGAAGCGGCCAAAACTTGCATTTTTTGCTCAATGCTCAATGATGGCACTAAAATAAAAAAAAAATAAAAATCTATAAAATTATAAAAACTAGTTGCAATTTTTGGTTGCAACTGAGGCAGCATTCACTGATGCCCGGGGCCAGCAACAGCATCAACTTCAGCATCAACTTCAAATTTAGCGTCATCATTATCTTCAATGCGTGCGCTAGTTTGGCTCTGCTCTCTAATTATTTTGGCCACGGCATCTGGTAATGATCAGCCAGGTCACATGAGTGCGCTGTGGACTTAAATGCAAATGCAGCTTGATTAATGACAAGCTGGCTAATGCTACTGATGGACTGCTGCCAAATGCCATCGTTAACGCGCGTAATTTGCGCGCCTTTTTGTTTTTTTTGCCCCATGGCAAAAATCAAATTCTCAGCAAAGAACAAAAGACTTAAGACACGAACTCATAGAACTGCAACTTCAATCAATCATGCACATGTCTATGCCATTCAGAGGTGTCAACTAGCTACTGGGCGGTCTAAGTCTGACTATTAGCACTTGTGAGTGTATTCACAAATCGAAGCTGTAATTGCAAATTTAATTCAAGAGGCGCACTTTGATTTATTCATTGCAATACTCATTACCAGAAGGTGTTAGCTGTAAGCATGTGTTGTTGCTAACCTACGTTGAGCTTTAAATTAACTTCCTCTAGCAGAATATATTGACTATTCAATCCAAACGAAATTGTTAGCAGAAATAAGGATGATTGAGAAGCTTCTGCTTTAGAAAAGAGAAACACACTTAGGGCATATGTATGTAAGAAGATGTGTCAATCTTATATTCAAACTATAATAATCTTAGATAAGTAATATTTATATTAACCTCAATAGTCATATCTGAACATAAAGCTGTTTAAAACAAGTTATTTAACTTATTCTTAAATAAAGACAGGCTAATGAAAATGTTAAATACTTTACAAAATTATAACTCTCATGGCTAGGGGCTATATTTACATCTAAGCCTTAAACTGTGTCTACATATTTTCCATTGTTGAATAGTATTGATTTTGTTAACTTTTTAGTTGATAATTTTTTTTTAAAGCATTCAGGTTTCCTTAAATAGCATATCACCCACTTCATCTATCGATAAGCCAAGAGATTGTGACATTTAAAAACATTCTAAGTAATAACATTCCAATTCCATTCCATTTAAAAACATTCCAATAAACCATATCCATTAAAATCTGTTAAAAATTTTGCTGTTAATATCTTAAAGAATCATCAAATTTCCTGGTTTAAACGAGCAACTATCAGTATAAACATTTACACACCATTTTTACTGTGATCAGTTTATGTTTGTCGAATTGATCTTCAATTTCACAACACTACACCAGATGTATTAATACTTTTTTCAAATCAGCACTTGTTTCGTGCACTGGAACAATTGTAGGGCGAATGTTCCTTCAAACAAAAATATAAAAAAAATAACCAGAGTTGAATGTACACAATTGAAAACGAAACCGAAATCGAAAGCGAGCAACGAAGCAATTGCGACTGCGACAGAGCAAAGAGTGAACTGTGCGTTTTATACCAAGAGACGACGACTTGGCCAACAGCGTTAGCCGTGCAGTTCTGCTGCTGCCCAACAAGTGGACGCATTGTTGGCTCTCAGAAGGCGAGAAAGAGAGAGGTAGAGGTAGAGTAAGAGGAAGCAACATTGTTGTTAACTGCTGTCTGGGCGATGGCGATGGCGATGGCGATGCAGATGAGCGAAACAACTTCACGGCGTTGAAGGATTTGAGTTAAGTTGAGCTGTGTTGAGTTGAGTTGAGGCAGCGGCAAGCCCAGAAATGTAAAGCATAAAATAAAAAGCAGCTGAAAGCACCAAGTGCGCGCAATTAATTGAAATGGAAAGTAAATAGCAAACAGCTTGGATATTCAAATTGAAATCATTTCAAATTGAAATACCGCCCAAGCAACAACAACAACAATCATCAAAGCTAATTTACGCATTTAAAAGTGTTATAACAGCTTCAGCCATGGGAGGCCTTAACCCACCACCAGCACCACCAGCACCACACTTGCGACAAGCATTGAAAGCATCCCAAATACTTGAACATTAATTGAACTATATACAAGTATTTCACTGAGTGCTTGTTGTTGCTTTGCTTTTGAGCCAAAGATAGCCCCAAACCGTTCACTTCCGCCCCAAAGCAACGACCAGTCAAAAGTCGACCCAAGTGAGCCTAATCAGACCCATCCACATTTGGATGGGCCCCCACAAGACGGTGCAACAAACGCTGAATACGCCACGGGGCGTCGTCATCGCCTCTAGAGCTCGAAAGTTAATTGTGGCAATATGTACATCGATGTGGCATGTAATGCTCATCGATTTTGTGCCGCACTCAATGAGGGTTTGGGCATACCACAAATGACAAGCAAGTTGGCAAGTTGGATATTTTTGTTTTTTAATTTTAAACTTTTTTTTTATCAGGAACTTTAAATCTATATGTTGAGTACTCAAAATGTTATAGCATACAATAAATAACATGTATAATTGTTTTATAGAAAATTGTCATTTTCATAAGTTTTCTAATAAAAATAGATGCTTTTAATTTGCAAAAATGTAAGAGCTAAGCGTAAAAATTTAACTATAGAGAAATAAAAAAAAAAAATTTTGGAACTTGATGCTGATTGCATCTTATGAACTGTGAATACATATTTTTTTTCCGAACTTATAGGATAATTTAATTTAATTTGCATAAAAATGTTTTGTCAGTCAATGGGTGCCAAAGAGTCAATTTAAGACAACGCTTTAGACTCAACACAAACCAAGAATCGCAATCAAAACTTTTTCTACAAACTAATATACATATATACAAATTCATTTGTTACTAACTCAACTACACTCAATTATAATAAGTCTTATGCTAACTAAATTTAAATTTAAAATAAGCATACAGTGGCATTGGGAATATATGAACATTAAATAAATAAAATATTTATTTAGGGTATTCAGTTGTTCACGTTGAATTTGAGCTGCCCAACAGCATTTGCTCCACATAATGCCGCAAGTGAAAGATGCTTTTGGATGAGTGTAGTTGAGTGCAAGATGGAGAGGTAATGAAAGCTCTTGTAATGCCAAATGAATTTGTCAAAATGCGACAATTAGACAGATATATATGAATACGATTCAAATCAGACTGTGACTTCGTCTCGAACCGAAACCAACTTCAAACGCTTTGAGCGACTGGCCAATTGTCGGACTGTCCAACTGACAGACGGACAGACTGACGCAACTTCAAGGTTGCCAACGTAATGTCTGCTTGGCTGACACATGAGCGTAAGCCTGAGTATTACCCATGTTAGTTATTTGACTGTTCCGGTACGGGCGTGAAATTTATGTTTACTTTCACAGAAACCCAAATAAAAAACAAAAAATATGCTCAAAGACAATGGAAATGCATTCTATAAGGCGGGTGCCGTCTTACTATGACCTTGTTCCGAGTTTTGTTTTCTTCTTTGTTTGTTAGCTTGTTTGTTTATTTACCTTTCTTGACCAATTTGATGGTTTTGTAATGGATGAGTAGTACGCGCTGTAACCGTGATAATGATCTATTAACGTGTTGTTGTGTAAATATTTTGGTAAACTTTGAAATACTATAAGCAAAATTGTTCTTTGGCAAAGTATATTTATTCGAGCACTCTTTAGTGTTTAATTAATAGTTTTCAGTTATTATATATTTTATTGAGTTTTTAACAATGACAGTTATGCCTTTGAACAAAAAGAGAAAACAATAAGAAAAGACTTAGACAACAAACTTGGCTTTGGAGTAGAGTTGACTGCAATTGATTACATTAAAACCTAATCCTGAAGTATTATTGCGGATTAATAAATGATACGATTTCGTTAGCTACAATTATTTTGGTGGATTGATAACAACTCGATAAAATGATTGATAAACTTTCTACTAACTCAGCAAGTTCCCAAAAAAACTTAAAAAAAGGTATCCAAATTTCGAATAGTAATATAAATAATAGCTAATAATATTGATTAATTTGTCTGTAATTATATATTTTATTGAGTTTTCAACAGTGATATTTATGTCTTTTAAGAGCTAATCAAAAAAAAAAAAGAAAACAAAAACAAAAGACTTAGACAACAAACTTGGCTTTGGAGTACAGTTGACAGCAGGCCATTACATTAAGGCCTGGCTCTGATGTAGAGTTGAGTATGCGGATGCGATGCTGCTGCCGCTGCGGTGGCATCATGACCACCTGCAACCGAGGGCAGATACTCATTCAGATTGAGGCTAAAGGTGGGGGGAAAGTGTTTGTCCTTCGCCTCGCGGTTGATGCGGTAGCTGCTGCGATAGGCGGCGACCGGGTTGATGGAACTCGCATAGCCCTGCAGACCAGCGGAAGCGTAGTGTAGACCCGTCACTCCCGTATTCGAGGGCAGAGCTCCGAGCTGTACAGCAGATCCTCGAGTTGCAAACTCGGGTGTGGCACTGAGATTAGGAGTGAGTGCGGGCGAAGGTCCTTGGACGCCGCCAGCGCCAGCTGCTGTCAGAAAGGGACTGATGGGCACAATGATGGGACGAGTGGGAATCAGCTGCAGATACTGCACGGTGCCAGTTCCATCCTGCAGCGTCTGTGCCGGCAGATACTGCATCAGCATGGGCGTACTGGGCATATTGGCCAGAGTGGCGCCATCGCCGATGCTGCCACTTTGCATCGGTGTAAAGTTCGTCTCCATTTCGGGCATCTTGTAGGAGGGCTTAAAGCCCGCCTCGGCTGTCGGTTGCAGCTGTGCCTGAGACGGGGTCAAGCTGTCATAGCTGGTCGCAAATGCGCTCAACGAATTCAGATGCGAGTCCTGGCCATTCGAGCTGGACTTGAGCTGTTGTGATTGCTGCTGTGCCAGCACACTGTTGGGTGACTTGGCCGATTTGTTGACTATCTCGGGACTAGACACTGGCGACGCATCAATAAATAACGCCAGCACCAGCAGCTGAGCGAGAAAAAGCACACTATGCATTTGAGTTCGATCCAGCATCTGCAATAAAGGACAGAAAATAAAGCGGGTGTACCGGGCAGTTATTAATATCACACAGTCCAGGGTATAATTAGTTTAGAGCTGATTTTAAATGGGAATAGTCAGATTCTCAAATTATAGTTTACATACATCCTACATTACATATGTACTATGTATATATGTTACACAAACTTAATCTTGGAGACTTAAAGAGTTAGAAGCCTAATGTGGTAAATGTTGCAGTACATAAATCACTGCGGACGGCAGTCCGCGCTAGTGACGAAAGCAGCACGAAGTGTGCGAAAGCGACTAGCATATATACACAGGAAGAATGGAAAACTTGCTATGACTGCCCGATCAGGTCGAGCAAATATCCCATAAAAAAACCTCTTTACAAGGTAAAAGTCTAGTGACGAAATCATTTTCATGCCCCAAAATTTCTGATATCCAATTTTGTGACGAATAATCAGGCCGGTTCCGATTTTCACTTTCGGTAAGATTTTGCGGAAGTGAATTTCTTTAACCTGCTCTAATATCATTTCGGCGAAGTTTTACGGATTTATTTCACTTTAAGGTGATGAGTTTAAGTCCGATAAAGTGAAAAACGAACATTTTTAAATACTTAGCCTTAATGGAACGTGAATAAATGCATTTCACTAAATGCTATAAAATAAAAAGTGAAAACCGGAACAGGCCTGAATATTAAGTTTTACACATAAATTATTTTAAACAAAGTTTTTGCATTCGGCACTGCGCAAAACAGTGAGTTTCAATTGGTATGAAGAATTGAGACATTTTAGCGCAATTTGCCGAGTGCCAAAATTTTGTTCAAAATAATTTATATGTAAAACTTAATATTATTCGTCACAAAATTGGATAGCATAAATTTTGGGGCATGAAAATGTTTTCGACACTAGACTTTTACCTTGTAAAGTGGTTTTTTTATGGGATTTCATTATCTTTGATAAACTCTTCTTTAAAACTCCCAACTTATAAATGGTCATGTTATTCAAGAGGGTTTAAGATGAAATAATGTCACATTTTTGTCAATTTAAAGTTAATTTATACCCAGTTTTGTACTTTGCGGAATATGATTATAATTAGGGGTTGGTCTTTATGTTATGCGTTCAAATTTAATTCATTTAAGCACTTAACTTTTCCATCCCTTAACAATTTGTGAAAATTCAAAACGACACAAAAAAAATGAAAATTGCTTAAATTAACTCGATTGTGGGCCGTTTTTTCAATGTACATATAAAGTCTATTAAACATATAGCAACAAATTTTGACATTAATTTCTATACATTTTATGTCAAATTTTCCAAATACCTTATTTAGACATTGAAGAAACGGGCCTGATAGTCAAAAATAAATTTATCGAGTCAAAGTACGTGAAAATCGCTTTCACCTTAAAAGAGTTGTCGACTTTTCGATGTAATTTTAAATCACAAGATCCAAATAAATCCACTGATTTCTGATCTTTTTTGTTCATTTATGTTTTCAAAAAACTCAAAACTCTCAACATAAAGTTCTTCATTACTATATTATAAATTGTTTTAAAATTCTAAATGACTGCTGAAATGTGATTCAGCTCGTTATAATTATTATCGGACTGTAATATTAGTTTTAATTAATGAAAATTATAATTTAAAGCTATGTGATAAGCTTTCGGCAAATTTTTAATTCAAGCTATACTTAATGACTGAAAGAAATTTTTCAGATATCTAAATCGACATTGTTTTTTATTTATTTCTATTGACATCAGCTAAAACAAATTTAACATATATTTATTAATATAGACCAAAATAATCAATTATTCCAAGATTAGTTTCGGGCACACCACAAGAAATTTGGTTTAGTTCAAAATCTGGTTCGTTTTATTAAATTATTAATTTTTAATTTCTTTTTTGGTTTTTCTTATGTTGGGTCAAGCCCTGAGACGTTGGTTAACATGTCAGACGGCTTGTTCTGTCCAAAACGTGGCTCATAAACGTGAAATAAAAGTAAAAACAAGAAATAAAAGCATAACCAAATTCCATGAATGGACAACAATGTTTTGACTGAAGTTCACTTTCACTTGCTGCGCGTCGTTGTTTAAATGTTTTTTAATTTGTAGTTTTATAACAATTATGCTTATGTTTAGGCGCAAATGCTTGCTTAAAACAATAACAAAATAAAAAGCAAAACAAAAAAAGGGGAGAAAAAACAACACACTGAATGCTTCACCTTAGCTACAAGTTGTAGTTTGTTTTTTGGGGCGTTTGTTTATAGCTAATATCTTGTTATTTTTGTTATGACTGCTGTTGTTGCTGTTGATGTTGTTCGTATTGTTGTTGGCAAAAACACTTGCACTTTTGCAGCAGCCTGAGACTGTCAAGCGACGCGGTTTGATTAACGTCACTGACGCAAGCGAAGTGGCTTTTATACCACTTGACCAAGCGGAGCAGCTGCAGCCAGAAAGAAAGGAGGAAAGGAGGAGGAAATGAAGTGGGAGAGGTGGACTGCAATTTTCCTCAATTGCCATTACAAGCGGTTAAACCAAAGCATGCCACAAGCTGCCAAGTTGCAGGCAATGCAGTTAGCTACTTACTTACTAACGACTCTTTAACAATTCACCTGTGCGTGTCTTTCTTTCTTTCTTTCTTAAGTTATTTATTTTTTTTTTTTGGCATTGGTGTGTTGAAATCAAAACATTTGCAACGTTGCACATTCTGTGCACATTGTTGCATGTGCATCATTAATCATTTTGGACAGGTTTGAAGTTCAAGTTTACCATAACAATCAAGCAGCTATTTGCCCATGATTTTAATATTTTAATACCCTACCTTAATGAAATAAACAGAGTAAATAAATTGATTATACATATCTTATAAGTGCAAATGCTAACAATTGATATCCAACTATCAATAAATGTTGATAAGCATTGTCAACATAAAATAAAAAAAATTTTTCAATTCGACTATTTTTTACTTTTGTTAAATTGTAGTTTTTTTTTTTAAATTTTAAATAGGGTATCTCATTGTTATATATTGTCTAAATGTTTGTTATCGTGTTGTTGATGTTTTGGTTCCGTCTTCCGAATAGACGGCCCACAATTAGGCGCTTGCAACGGATGTCTTCCGCATTGCCACATGGCCATGATACGGTTAAACGGGTTTCTTTGTGCCTGCATCGGTTGCCAGTTGGCTAATAGCATAACAACAACATACTTATATGCTTTCCCAAGTTGAATTTTTTTGCTGGTTTTGTTGACGGTAGAAAATAAATGGCAAGGTCGTCGAATAAATTAATTAAATATTGAATGCAATTCTTACCTAGATAAAATATTATGAAAAGGATGGGGTGATAAATATTTTAATGTTGGTTGGAGATGTCAAGAAATTTATGTTTCAATTAAATCAATACAGATACATCGATTTAAAAGAGAAATATGCAATATATGCACGTATTTTCTCAATTCGAAGAGGTTTTATTTATGTCTTTTAAGAGATTTTCCACAAAGTATGAATTTTCAAAACATGAAATATGTTTTTTTTTATATTTGGTATAGCTCCCAACAGAGTCTAAACGTTAACGTTAATCCTCAGTTTAACATGCAGTCTAGCCTGATTTTAAATTTTCTCATAATTGAAGCTGTTTTGCAGCTCATCTGGATTTTATGCATGAAGAAAATGAATCAAGTGAATGATAATTCAATCAGTTTATTAAATATTTTTACATTAAATTTTGTCCAAAGATATCCGATCACGTAAGGAATGCACTGCCATAATTTTTGGTTTTACAGACAACAATATAATAAGGAACCAGGAGAGATGGTAATGAACGAAAATGACGAAATTTTGAAAAAGTTGGGCTGGTTTTGGATAGTGTAATTGCCTCTCTCTTATTTCGCTCCAGTGTGCATTGGTTGATTGATTATATCAATGTCAGTTAAATTCGCAACGATATCCGGGACGTTGTCCAGTTTTTCAGTTATCCAATGTTCAGTGTTCAGTGTCCAGTCTACTGTCCTCAGCTAGTAAAGCTCACTTGACTTTCGTCGAGCTGTGGGGAGCTGCTGTCCTGTAGCTCCGCCGAGCCAAAAGCCAATTGGCAAATGTTTTGTCTAACTGACCGCTTGACATTTCGCTGCCAATTGTTGAAGCCGAGATGCAGCTTGTTGGGCAATGCGGTGGCCCAGAGTGTGAACCAGAGCAGACAGCAGCCAATGATGCTGGTGGTTAGACCCAACATCCAATACTCGCAGGAGGCAAAGGTGCGATCATCGGTGACAAGATGCTGCAGAATTCCAATGATGGCACAGTGGCACAACGCCTCGATGCGGCACCACAACTTGGTCAGCATCAGATCCAGTGTAATGCAGCAGACAGCCGTCTCCATTGTCAGTCGAAACAATGCCGAACAGTTGCGGCACCACTGTGGAAATATGTGCACCGCCTGCAACACGGCCCCAATGCAGGCAACGAACAGCCAACTGCCCAACAACGGGGCCGGCGAGCATCGGGCCAACAGAAAGTAGTACGAGACGCCCATCACCGAGTGCAGTAATATCGCCATGCCCAGAGCTGACATCGATAGGCCTTCCATCTTCCTTCTCTGCTCCACTCTCTCTCTCTCTCTCAGCGTCTCCTTTTGTCTGCTGGTTTTTGTTAGCTGTGCATTTAAATTTCAATTTTGATCGAATTTACAAATATGCCTAAAATATAAACATGAATCTGGCATTTTTAAAATGTGTGCATGTAAAACTGGCTTTTAAATCAAGGAATTGATGCTTTTATTGTTTTCCTCATTTTCCTTGCAGTTTTTCTCGCTCGTCTACTTTGATAAGTCCCCAGTTTACTTTCATTTTTTATTGCACAAGCTTTTCAATTTGCAGCTTTAAGCGCACCAAAAGCTTTCTGACAAAATCTATCATAAATTTTAACAAAATGAACGCATTAAGTTTCAATCAACAACTCATTATATTCAAGCATTTGCTATGCTTGGAATGTGGGTTAATTTCATTTATTTATTTTAATTTAGTTTATTCAGCATCATTGCGCTGCAAATCTAAATTATAAACTAAAATCTTATTTTTTAAAATAAACATAATTTGAATTCTTCAAGATATAATAGAGAATCAGCTAAACTATATGATAGCTTAAGACCAGGGATTAAAACCCTAACCGAAACCGTAACCATTAACCGGTAAAAAACGATTGAAATTTAAAACCGTAACTGAAACCGTAACCGAAAAAAAAAAGATTTTCTTTTGACCGAAACCTTAAAACCGAAACTCTGAAAACCTAAATAACCGTTTAGTAACCGTTTCATTTATAAGGGTTTATTTCGGTTATTCATACATACAAAAAATAAAAAAAATAATGCAAAAATAATCTGAATTTTATATTAAAAATTGAAAAAAAGTTTTATTTTTAATTGTTATTTTAATAATTTCAAATAAAAGTTATGGTGTAACTTTTGAATACAATTTTGAAAGCATGTTTTATTTTTAATTTGTACTATAAAAATTAAAAAAAAAAAAGTTAAAAATAATTTAAGACGAAAAATTTTAAACTGTTTCGACTTTTTCCGACTCAAATCTTATTTGCGATCTCTGATATTTTGTTATTAATTTTGTATTTTAAATTGGTTTTTTTTTTTTTAAATTTTTCATTTTGACTTTAATTTTCTTATGTTTAATTTTGAATTTTTATTTGTGATAACCATGATTGAATTTTCATAGCACTGAATAAGCGGAAATAAAATAAATTTGTTAAATGAAATATTAATATTGTTAAAATGTAACTAAACTACATCAAACTGAAGAAAATGTGAAATACATGTCTGAATATAACATTAAAAAAGTAATGACTTTTTAATTATTATTATTATAATTTTAATACAATTATATTTTTCCAAAGAAATTTTTTTTTGTGATCCGAAAATATACCGGTATTTTAAAACCGAAACATACAAAAACCGATTCACCGTTACGAAACCAATGACCGAAAACCTAAATGCGAACATAACCGAAACCGTAACTGGAACCGTTATTCGTTTCGGCTTTGATCCCTGCTTAAAACTAATATTTTAGGCTTTAAGTTCTAAGCAAATCAAGTTTGCTTTACTGAAACACAACATTAAAGTCGATTTAAATCTTGTTATATCACACACACTACATAATAAAGTTACAACTTTACATTCATTAAAGAATAACAGTTGTTAATCAACAAAATACAGCAGATAATGAACTTAATTTTTTGTGTTGGTAGATATGTGTCTGAACACTTTTCCTAAGTAAACTCATCAATGACGAATTATATATTTATATAAAATATTTGTTGTTCATCCTTTTTTTTATCTCACTAAATCTTCATGAAGTGCATTTAGATTCATTAAGTTTATTGAGATACAGACTCAATCTTTATAACGTAATGAAAAACAAAACTTACTACTATAACCCTTCTCGAAGACTTTTAACTTTGACAATAACTCACAGGCAATGTTGTGTTGCACCTGGCAGGAAGCCAGTCATAAATCCGCTTCAGCAACATGAAAATGTTGGTCGAATTAAATTTCCTTGCAGCCGTTTTGAGGGCAACTTGGCCCAACAGCTGCCAAGTAATTCGTCAAGATGCTTTGTCCTCATCTCATCTCCACGCGCTCTTGCCATCTCCAGTTATCTGTGCATCTGTCTGTTGGCCTGGCTGACAGTCAGTCACTCAGTCAGTCAGTTTTTCTGGGCTGGAACTGTTATTGGCGTGGGAGTTGGCCTTAGCTCTTTGGACGCCTTTTATGTCAACTGCATTCTTCCTTGATGTTGCTTGTAGTGCGCGTCTTCTTCATCTTCATCTTCTTTTTATTTTTATTTGGCTTAAACCACTTAATGGGGTTTTTTCTTTAGGGATTTTGTGCGGGTCGAAGGTAAGGGGCAAGACGCTCTTCACGCACAGTTTTCTTGCAGTTTCCATTTACAAAGACTTGCAATTCATCAAATCTCGTTAGCCTCGGCTTTTATAGAAAATCTGCAGCTGCTTTTGCTTTGCTTTTATTTTCGGGCTTTTCCTTTTTGGCTTGCACTTCATTCAAGTGAAAAGGTGCCACGCCCAGCTAGAACTCGGACTTGGGGGCGGTGTCAGTTGCACATGAATGCCTTTTAAAGCTTAAGGGCGCCTTTTAAGGTCTTCCTTTTCACAACCATACATAGGTGAAAAGTGAAGCTGAAGCTTTTTAAGTGCAACTTGCAACAGGCTGTATGCAGCAGATAAGTTGCAGCAACTAAAATGACGCTCTATCCTTCCAAACAATGGACATATCGACCCCTTTTTGCGAAAAAATTCAAATTTTACAGGAGAGCGTCCTTTCTGGTTTCTTCCAATTTGGCTTGCGACAATGCTTCTAAATTTCATATGCTCAACAATAGTCATCCAACGGAATATACCAGCTGATATTTAATGATGAATTCTGCCTATCTTTTGTTAATATTACCATTTTATGGCACATACGATAAATTCACGTGCAAATTCTTGAGCATGTGGTGATTTACTTTGGCAATTACGATAACCAGTTAAACAGACAAAATGCGAATAAAAGGTTGTTTTTTACTTACCATATATATTTATACGATTGTATCTTTATAAATATAGGAATTTTAAAAATGTACAGTTCGATAATTTTTAGAATCTCATTAAATGGTAAATTATTGGATGTCTGTTTAAGAAAATATTAATCTACTTTTTCTTATTCACATTTAACGTTAATATTTTTTGTTTTGTTTGGTAATACATATTTTATTGCAGAGAGGAAGAGAAATAATTTTGTAGAGCACATACGATAATTTTTCGACATGGCACATACGCTAAAATGTAACTCGTCATATCTTTATAACTACAAGGAATATCATTATAATATTTTACCAGACAATGAGTGGGTAAATTTAGAACAACCTTGAATCAAAAACTCATTCCCGTAAAAAATGACATATGGGCATTTCCACAGAAATGTCAACCGAGGCTAAAAACGAAAAATTGATCAAAATCTCACATCTCGTGAAATTTCCTTCCAAAAATGTATTCAAGTTATTTATTTAAGCAATATACGCTAGAAGAAATTCAATAGGATGAACATATATAGTACATAGATTCTACATTGGAATAAATTCACTTTTTCTATATTTTTGCCCATTTCCTTAAAAATTGATTTCCAAAATAGACCGTTTGTATTCTATCTATTACACTAAGAAGGATAGTAAGATTGTAACATAAACCATTTTAACACATTGAAATATATTGCAATTTTAATTTGCAACAAGTTTTTTGAGCGGTTTCGATATATCATTTAAAAAAAGAGAGACAGAAACAACATACAGTTTGTCAAGTAATTGTTTGCAAAGCCTTAAAAATGTAATATTTCGACTTTAAATAAGAAAATAATAGCTTATTATATATATTTGGAAAGGTCATTTAATTTTCGTTCAAATGATGCAAAAATTTCCTTAACCCATTAAGTACCCATTAAAATATTCGAATTTTAAAAAAGGTCTACTTTTTCAACTTTTTTCCTAGATTTTTTCCAAAAAATGTTGGGATGCAAAAAAATTCTTGAAACAATTCTAGGAATGATTGCAAAAAAAAATTTGCAAAAATATTTTTGCTAGTATTTTTTAGAATTTTTTGAAAACTGAAAAAAAGGCACTTTTTGCATGAAAATGAGGAAAAATGGGTTAAAATGGTCATTTTTAGGATTTTCAAAAAATTCTAAAAAATACTAGCAAAAATATTTTTTTGCAATCATTCCTAGAATTGTTTTAGGAATTTTTTTGCATCCCAACATTTTTTGGAAAAAATCTAGGAAAAAAGTTGAAAAAGTAGACCTTTTTTAAAATTCGAATATTTTAATGGGTACTTAATGGGTTAAGGAAATTTTTGCATCATTTGAACGAAAATTAAATGACCTTTCCAAATATATATAATAAGCTATTATTTTCTTATTTAAAGTCGAAATATTACATTTTTAAGGCTTTGCAAACAATTACTTGACAAACTGTAAATATTCTGTGGAATATTTTGTCACGTGCGACATGTCGCGTGCGACAGTGACTCAAATCAAATTTAAAAAAAGACTACTTAATATTTTTAAATCAAACAAAATGCATATTTTAGATAAATGAATGCATAACATTTCAAAATAAATTGGATCAAAATATTTGTTCACGTTTTGCCGAAATTAGTGTTAGAGCTGGTCGCCGATAAAACGACTTCTATCTGAGTCGCGTGCGAATGTCTTGGTTATTTTAAGCTATCTTGAAAACGAACAATTTCCCCAATTCAACTTTAGAATCAATTATAGTGCTAATCAAGACCTATAAGTTTCCCCTTTTGTCACAACAAAATAATGTTTTGGCATATGTTTTATTTCACTTTGAATGCGTACGAATGTCGCATTCGACATTAGAGAATTACCCATATACGATAATTTCGCAAAAAGTGGTAAATATACCATACTTAGCAAATTCCTTTATGAATAATAAATGTCAGGACTAATGCAGAAAGACAGATGTCCTGTATTCCCACATTCATATGTATTTTCTGCACTGACCATGAACAGGCAATTAAATGCCAAATGATTTCTTTGGACTACATAAGTAGATAGACTGTGTTTTTAAATCGATATGTTGACTACATACAAGAATATTTTGGACAGCTTTAGATTAACTTTAAATCAACGGCAATATGACTAAATTAGATCAATATCATAAGTTTACACAGCAAAGCTATGAGCCGAACCATTGATATAAATTAGCCCACGAATTTAAGCCAGAATCGAACCACTTTCTTAAATTAAATGTTCGGAAAAGTAAAAAGATAACTACATAAATCTTATGATTTTCTAATACAATATAACGAAACTATTTGAGACTTTGAACTGAAATAAAATATAAAGTCATATTTAAATCATAAAACTAACTTGGCTTTTTACAAAACTATCATTTTTTTCCTTTAAACAAATAAGTTGATTTGTAAAGTCAAGGGAAAAAAAACAAAAAGTTGTTTATTTTGTTTTTAATTAAACCAAGGTTCTAAACAAAAGCTTAGGCTCGGTGGGCAAATTAAACGGGTTGCAAACCGAACCAGGCTATTTTTTTTAACTCTTTCAAACACTATCGACTGTTAAGATCGGCGTAAAAACTTTGGACTTTGAGAACTAACATTCATTCGGATATCAAATGGATCGAAATGAGTGTCTTCCTTTTTTGCACTGATTTCAACTGTTACCAGTTGGCAGCAACCAGTCAGCAGATGGCCACCTCATTTCAGTAAAAGGCAAACATTGCGCACCCCGAAAATGCATTCAATTAACAATTTCCCTGAATGCGAGTGAATGGTAGACAAGTTTGGCGCAGTGCGTGCATGGTGTTTTGCAGCAGGCTTTTAATCAAAAACTTGCACCCAAGTGGCAGACAAGTTTTTGGCCAAGTTTGCCAGCCAACACTGGCACTGCCTGGCAAGCTGGGCTAACTTCTCAAATTGTGACGTCGACAAAAGTCAAATCGTGCTGGAGCTCTCTCACATGCTGGCAGCAATCAGTCTCGAGTCCACACAGAAATAAAGAACTCACTTTTCATATTGTTCCCTAACGAACTGTCATTGCTCTTACTATCTATATCTCGCTCTATCTATCTCTCTGTTCTCTTCTTTTTTAAGTTAAGGACCCATTAGAATTAAAACACAAACTTTTTTTAAACTGAAGATAAAAGAAGCTTATATTCACATTTCATCATTTTAAAACACAAACTTTTTTTAAAATTAAGATAAAAGAAGCTTTTATTCACATTTCAACATTTTAAAACATTCTTTTTTGTTAAAGCATAAAATTAAAAAAATTGATTTGTCTTTTCATTTTTAAAAAATAAAGAAAAGTGAATTAAAAAAAAAATATATTAACTTTGACACTTGTATAAATTAGAAGTAAAATTAAAATACAATCTTAAAAAATGTAAAATTATTTATCAATACTTTTTATTAAGTATAACCAAATGAATTGAAAAATAAGAAAAAAGATTTGAGCTGAAAGCTGTACATATAAATTTAAGCTTGTTTTTATAAAGATCTTTGTGATGTGCATATAAAAATGTGGAAAGGTGGCAAAAGATCTCAATGGAAATAGAATGCAACATATTGAAACGAAGATCCTAAGCATACAAAATCAAATATGGTAGCCTGTCTTTCTAAGTTCTGTGTGAGCTCTGGAACATTCATGGCCAGAGTGAATAAAAAGAAGAAGCCTAAGCCAATGCTATGCTATGAAGTGAATGCAGTAAATTGCCATGCTGCAAATTCAAAGCGTGCCACAAGCCCAAACTCCTGCTACCTTTAACGCTCGCATGCAGCAAAGTTGGCCCTTGGACTCGGCCAGAACAGAACCAGAAAAGGATGTACGCAAGTAGGAGGACGGGAGAATGGAGAGAGGAGAGAGAGAGAGGAGCAATGGAGAAAAGCGTCCTCGCTCACTCACTCACCCACTGTTTACCTAACGCAGTCGACGGCAACGTCCGTGCCATTTAGCAAAAGTAATTAAGCGTCGATGCGTTTCATTTGTGTTACTTTTCTGGGCAATTAAGGCAAAAAGTTTGCAGTCTTACAGTGCGGCGTAAAATTTTCATAGTTAATTGTAGCCCCGACTGTTGCCCATAGACGACTGAGTCAGTCATGGGCGTGGCAATGGGCCACGTCAATCGTCTGGCACAAAAAAACTTTATCCGCTCTCTGGCAACTTGAAATTGTTGTTATTGTTGCTATTGTTGTTGTTGTTGCGTGCACTTTGCATGGCTCTAAAATCGATTGTGGCTGTTGCTAATGGGAAGCTGCTGCAATCATCAGCAACAAGTGTACCCTTTATCCCCCTTACCCCCATTGCAGAATCTCCTGGTGCATAGGGTCTTTCAAGTTACATACAACACCGACTGCCTAAGTTTAAAATCCAACTAAACTTCTAATTGGTTTCACGAAATTAATACCATAACTTTTATTTATTTATTTTCGTGTTAATTTGCTTAAGGGGGTATTGCTGGTTGGAAATCTGTTTTTTTTACCTTTTTTAAAAAAAATCTTTTTTGAAAACGGAAATAGTTATTAAAATTCGGTTATTATATAAAAAATAAATTTTTCCTTTGTTCGAGGGCTGTTCAATAAGTTGTCGGACAATTCTGCGTCGATTTCATTTTGTTTCATCAAAATCGGTTCAGAGCTACGGGTGCAATCAGTGCCGCCAGCTCGAAAAACGTGGTTTCAAGAAAACGCGTTTAAGGTTTGACTCCACTTACCATTAACATTAACATTGCTGGACAAAAAAGGTCATATCTCCTAAACTATTTCGAATTTCAAAAAACCCTTTTAGGACGATATTCTCAAATAGCTCAAGCTATTATAATATGCAAACAAAAAAAATCGAAGAAAAATTGTTGCCAACCAGCAATACCTCCTTAAATATTTGAATCTAAACATAAGTTAATAATTAAATTGGAAAATTTATAAAAGTTAATAGACGAAATATGTTGCATCTTAAATTTCATGTTTATTGCTAATGTATTGTAAACCTTAAGTCGCCATTAAATAATAAAAATTAGTCAAATTTATTTTAAAGTTTTAGTTCTTATATTGAACTATAAAACTGGTCGAATGTCGAGTTAGTTCCTAACGCACATATGCAATTTTAAA
Source organism: Drosophila subquinaria (assembly GCA_037043405.1). Lineage (NCBI taxonomy): Eukaryota > Metazoa > Arthropoda > Insecta > Diptera > Drosophilidae > Drosophila > Drosophila subquinaria. The sequence goes on from JBAMBL010000232.1 coordinate 282,837, forward strand.
TGATATAATAAAATTGTCATGGCTTTGGTTAAATATGAATTAAGAATTTGCATTACAAATTCATTAACAAAATATAGAAATTTTCAAAAATTGTACTATAATAAAGCACAGTCAAATTGATTAAAAATTGTATAATTTCTCAATGATTTCTTAGCTGAAAAATTGTTTTCTTGTTTTTATTTAACAATAGGTTGCTCTTCAGATTACGAGCATATCAAAAAATAATTAAATATGATAAGCGATTACCAATGAAATGACACTTGGAGTACGAGTACTCGTACTCCTATCTGCAACTATGATCATTTACTATCCGAAGGTCATTCCGACATTCACAACCGAGCACACAATGTAGTGTGCTGTTCTGGGTTCCACTTTCGATAATTGCAGCAAAGTCTATGATAAATTTGCTAATTGCTGGATGATCCAAAAGTATGCTAAAAATATGTTAGTTACTAGCATTTTAAAGTGTTATTTGGAACAGATTTCTGATATAGATATTATATGATATGATACTTAAAAGATGTAGTTTAATATGCTAAATAAGAACGTTTATGGGCACTCAAGCGATTACCGCACCATTCAAAAATTACAAGTTGGTTGCGTCTTTGCTTCAGCTGACTTAACCTGACCATCATCATCATCAGTGGCAGCAACCCTAGAAGCGACAACAATTTACCAGCACGCATTTTGTCCTCTCCTCCCTCCACTCTCCCCTCTCATCTCTCCTCTTCACTCCCCACAACCCCACCACCTGGCAGCGGAATGTGCAAAAAATGTTTCTCATTAAAAAGTTGTTTCACAATTTTATTATCCTCTCGTTGGCGTCCTTGGCGTCGCTCTTATCCCCGTGGTCGTCCTGCAGGTGTGCAGTCTCATTGTCACAAGCCCTGGTGACAATGTCAATAAAGCAAACTTCGGACCTGAAAAAAACACTCAAGTCCCAAACCCGAGTCCAAAACCAGCACAAACGCAAGCTTAAGCCCAACTCAACCCCACAGAGCGGCAACAACATCAAATTATTTTTAAATTACTTGCAAAAATAGGGCAGCGCAAAGTTATAATAATATAAAGCGAAACAAAGACTGGAATAAGTAATAATGTGCTAGACGAGTTGGCGCGACTAGAAGATACCCTGTTTGCAAACACAAGTTTACACACCTCTAAATTTGTCATACACTTCAATGGAAATTGTATACCACATCTAATTTTCGACATATATAAATAGACTGCTTAACAAACTAAGGCCCATTTTTTCAATGTCTTAATAAGGTGTTTGATAACTATTGAAAAGAAAACTTGACGTAAAATGTATAGAAATTAATGTCAAATTCGTTACTATATGGGCATTTCCACAGAAAGGTCCACCGCGGCCAAAAACGTAAGATTGATCAAAAATTCACATCTTTTGAAATTTTCTTCCAGAAATGTACTTAAGTTATTTATTTAAGCAATATCCGCTAGAAGAAATTCAATAGGATGAACATATAGATACTACATTGGAATAAATTCACTTTTTCCATATTTATGTCAATTTTCTTAAAAATTGACTTCCAAAATGGACCATTTGTATTTTAACGATTACACTAGGTAGGACAGTAAAATTGAACCATGAATCATTTTAATTCAAAGAAATATATTGAAAGTTTAATTCAAATATGTTTTTCGGGCTGTTTTGATATATAATTTAAAAATATAGAGACAGAAAGAACATAAAAATAGTGATGGTAAAAAATGTCCCGTGCGCGATGTCCCGTGCGAATTTACGTCAAATTGAATTAAAAAAAAAGTGCAAGTCATCTTTGAAAAAAATCATAACCATTTTTAAGAGGCATCAATGCACAAGAGTCTAAAATTAGTTGCATTAAAATATTTCCTCTGGATTCGCTGAAATTTGCGTGTGAATTGGTTGACCTCACAAGTCACTTCCATTTCGTGTCCCGTGCGAATCACTTAAGTTTTTCTATTATCTTCAAAATGAAAAATTTCCCAAAATCAATCTTTGCACCAATGAAAGAGCTAATCAAATGCTATATGTTAAGCCCTTCATCAGAAAAAAAAACCGTTTCCTTTTCACAGTTTTTTTACTTTGAATGTGTACGAATGTCCCGTGCGCGAGTTTGGAAATGCCCATATGTTAAATAGGAATTGATAGTACATTGAAAAACGGCCTTAAGACTTATAATCTAGGTAAATAGCTCGAAGCAACATTAGTCATTCATAACATATATACACTTCTTTATTTAATAATGGGAAACAAATTTGTGTTACCTTTAGGTTAGAGCATATTTTTCTGTGTATAGCTGAGACTACTCTAATCCGGATTCAGGTCCAGTTAAATGTAACTTTTATAGTTTAAGGAAGCAATTTTTACAGAGATTATGTTTTAAAATTGTACATTGGTAGCACGTGGGTGTCAGAACGAAAGGCAATGTTAAAATATATGTTATACAAGCAAGGTTAATAAAAGGTGCACGAAAATGGCAGGGAAAGTGAAGAGAAAGTGAAATAAAGAAAGAGTATGAAAGATGCATAGAAAAAGAGAGACAGAGCGAGGGAGCGGAAAATAGTTTAATCTTATCAATAGATTGTAAAGGCATTTACCAAACATTAAAGCTTATCAATCGGCATTATCAATGCTCAACTTTCAATTTATTGTGGTAATTGATTTGAATTATAACTCTTTTAATTCTATGTAATTATATTATCACAATATTGGGTAGAACATGAGAGTATGTCACATGCAATCAACTGTTGTTAAAACAATTCCAGCAACGCCAAAACACTTCAAAGCCTCCAAGTTCAACTGCAAGCTATCAACAATAATAGCTTGTTCCACATATTATTTAAAAGCAATGCCATGTCCAGAGTGCACTGGCCACGCCCACAGTACTTATACATAATTGATCTATTAATTAGAAGAACAACAATTAGGCATTTCTTAGATGGACAAGATGGGGTAGCTTCATTTACAAAGCTAGCTCAGATTAAACATACATAAATATTTAAGCACATCATTTCAAATATGGTTTCCAAACTCACTGCCAAGTGCAAAAATGTTGTTTATAATAATTTATATGTAAAACTTAATATTATTCGTCACAAAATTGGATATCAGAAATTTTGGGGCATAAAAATGTTTTCGTCACTAGACTTTTACCTCGTAAAGAGGTTTTTTCATGGGATATAATTAAAAACTCTTATAATTTTCTTATTATTTTTTTTTTAGCGATAAAATTTATGATTTTATGGAATATTTAAAAAAAACCAAATCAGTTATTGTTTTGTTTGGATACACTTAAAGTACAAATAATCTGAGATCTCCAAAATGATTAATCAGCAGTGGAAAAATATTATTATCGATTGGTTCGATAAAAGTCTTTGAATTATTTATTACACGTTGTGAAGCGCTAAGCTGTAATAGATAAAGAAATTTCCCGGTATAAGCGCCTATTGTTTTAGCCCGACGATCAACTTATCGATTGATTATTATATTTAAATGGCATATTTATTATTATATGTGACCATAACATTGATAAGCAGCGTATAAGACAACCAAAGAGATTTTTGAATTCCGCGTAAATGATCGTTCAAGTGATAATGGCAATGATTAAAACGCAAAATCAGGCAAAATAAATATTAACTTTATAGTCATTTTAAACGAAGATATGAAGTTATTCTGATTGGAATATACACGGTGTACAACCACACTGAAAAAAACTGGGATACAGATTAGGCCACTGAAAGAAATTCCGTTCTTTCAATGTCTAAATAAAGCCAAGTTAACGTATAATGTTTCAATATTTCAATCGATCGATAAGTTTTAAAAGAAATCCTTACATAATGTTTAAAATAACTCACTTGACGTGATTATTGATAACATTGGAGTGTTTATTAAAATTAATAGCTTTAAATTGAAAATATAATGATGAGACAAGCTATTGCTAAACTTATAATGATTTAAATCTATCACATGTCATTATTGATTTATTGTAATTAGGATCTAAATCTGCTTCATCTGAAAGTTTATCTGACACATTGGATTTACTGAGCCCATTCAAAAGTTGATTTTAAACCAGAGCTTGCAAATAACAGTCGACCGTTTTTTTTTTGCGATCTACTCACGAAAATAACCGAAAAAAACACACACGCTTGCTCTTTGTCTGAGCAGATCAATTCGGTTTTTCTTTTTTTCTTTTCGGTTGAATAACAAATTATTGAGAAAAACCGATTGAGTACTCAAAATATGAGAGTCACTAGGTGAACAAAAAATGAAAAGCTCAGTTCAAACGTTCATTCATTTTTTTCTTATGTTCCACGTTATTTTATGTTATACTTCTTAAAATTTTGAAAAGTATACCATAATTAGTGGCATCTTGCCCCCAAAAATAGTATGAATACCCTATTTACGCCCTGTAAACATAATAAATTCACATACATATATTATAATTATTTATTCTGTGTTAAGCTTCATGGGTTCCACTTCAATGTAATCGTTGCTCTTAACTTCTTCCACTAATTCAGCATGTTTTGCATTTAAATGCCGTTTTAAATTTGTTGAGTGCGATCCTGCAAGTTTTACGCCGCATACGGTACTTTTATTTAATTCGCTCAATTTTAAATTGACAGTTTACAACCCGAGCCCTTTGCTTTTTAAAAATTGATTGTGGTTTGAGAATGACCGATTTGTTCAAAAACTGTGTGAACGGTTCATTTATGACACTTAAGCAAAGAGTCAGTAAATAACAGTTATTTTTGAACAACAAAAAACGGTCGACTGTTATTTGCAAGCTCTGTTTTAAACAGATAAAACAACTTGAGTGTTTTGATGTTGATAATAACTTATGTTGAAGATTGTGAATTCTTTGTAGGTTTTCATTTTGAAAAAGCCTTTTTCAAGTGAAGTTTTTAAGATAAATTAATAAAGATAATTCTAAGAGATAAATCCTTGATCGTTTACACAAACATATTCAGGCCTGTTCCGGTTTTCACTATTTATTTTATAGCATTTAGTGAAATGCATTTATTCACTGTCCATTTAGGCTTAGTATTTAAAAATTCTCGTTTTTCACTTTATCGGACTTAAACTCATCAGCTCAAAGTGAAATAAATCCGTAGAACTTCGCCGAAATGATATTAGAGAATGTTAAAAAAATTCACTTCCTCAAAATCTTACCGAAAGTGAAAACCGGAACAGGACTGATTATATTCATTTATGTAAATATATAAAATAATTTTTAAATGAAAATGGACTTTCTACTTTGATTGTCAACAATTTTTGGTGTTCTCACACATTGTAAGCACACATTGGATTCAGGATCCTTGATAACTATGCAGTATTTGATTTTTTTTTTCTGAGTGTAAATGATTTCTGGTCGAACAGTCCAATTAGCCAACAAATGAATGGGAACAACAACAACAATAACGCTGATAAAAGTTCGGGCCAACTACATATGTGCTAGACGGTGGAGCTTCGTGCCGCCATTGACATACATAATCACACAGACACAGAGTAAATACCCATACATAAATATATGTATGGTATACTGAGTAACTCAGTAAGTGAGTAGGTGGGTATGTGAACATGCATGTATATGTAGATAAGGCTTGCGGATCCCAGCTCGTCGGTCGGTTCCTAGCAGCATGATTGGAGCGATTAGTTCGGTCGCAATGTCAACGAGAGGTAGAGGTAGCTTCGTCAAGCTGACGCTGCTGGCGTTGCTGCTTATGTTTGCGTTTCTGTTGCTGCTCAGTTCACTGCGCAACTCGGAGTTGGATCTCCGAGAGCTGCAGCTGAAAGATTTAAAGCAGCAACTGGAGTTTGAGCAGCAGCTGAGGACGGAGGGTCAACCGCAGGTGGCGAGGGCGACGCCGCCGCCAGTGCGAACCGTCGAGGAGCCCGTGGACGAGGAGCTGGTGAGGCAGCTGGAGAACGAGCTGCCCGAGGTGGATTATGGCTTCTGGTATCGCTATGCCAAGCCCAAGAAGTATGCCATGAACAACACTTGTGCCCGATATCCGGATCCGTTGGATCTGCAGCTGCACAACATTTACTGGCAGACGTTTAACAATGCCAATGTCACATTTCGACTGTATGCCGCCTACCTGGACATGCGTACGGGCATCAAGACGAGGGGCGTGGTCCGGATTCTGGCCACGGCCAATCAAATTGGCGTCGCATTTCCGGTCACCCACTGCCAGTTGTGGTATGCGAATCACACGAAGCCCATCACAGTGCCGGTTAGCAACTATGTGAGTGTCTGGATCAAGAACTGGGGCTACAAGCCACTGCTCAGCTATCCCCATTTATTGAGTTGCCCCGTGCCCGGTCCCATGCCCCCGAATATACTCGGACAAATGCCCAGCACCGTCTCCTTGGTGAGCAGCAGCTGCGAACATGCGACAAATTCACTGCGCATTCACTACGATCAGCCCAATGACACAATGGTCCGTACAGGCTCCAATACAACGTCGAGACCTGAACTTAGCTTTGGAGTCTGCGTCAAGGGATTCGACTTTCCGTATATTGATCTATCGGCTCGACTCATCGAGTGGTTCGAGCTGCAGCGTCTGCTCGGGGCATCGCGAATCTACGCCTACATGTACGATGTGCATCCGGCGGTGCAGCGGGTTCTGGATTATTATCAGCGCACTGGCTACCTGGAGCTGCGTCCCTTGACCATGGCCAATGGCATGCCCAGGCTGCGGCATTATCAGCACATGCTGATCCAGCAGAGGCGGTTGATTAAGCGACTCAACGAGCTGATACCCTACAATGATTGCTTCTATCGGAACATGTATCGGCATGATTATCTTCTGAATGCGGACATCGATGAGGTGATAATGCCACTGAGCGCCCTACGCACCTGGCAGGAGATCCTGGACACGGATCAGGCCCTGACCCTGAAGACCTGTCCCAACGGATTTGTCTCGCTGTGCTTCATCAACACCTACTTCACCAAAGTGGTGCCCGAGGCCCTCAACCACGAGCAGCTGGAGGCCGACGAGCTCTACGTCCTGCAGCACACGATGCGGCATCGCAACTACTCAAAGCCCAATCGTGCCACCAAATGTTTCCACAACACGCGCTACTCGGAGACGCTGCACAATCACTTCACCCTGAAGTGGCTCCAAGGCGGCTGCAGTCCTCGCACTATAGACGTCCAGATCGCCCAAATGCAGCACTATCGCGAGCCGGATAACAAGTATAATTATTCCGAGCTAGTTGAGGATCGCAACGCCTGGAAGTATGCCCCCGAGTTGCGGGCGGCTGTGGAGCAAGTTTGGATGCATCTCGACGACGTGCAGCGCCAGAGTGAGGAGACTGAGGATCAGGGATTGCTTGAAGAGTTGATGGATCACGAATCGGATGCGGAACAGGCTCAGGAGCAGCAGCAAATGATGCAGCAGGTGCAGGTGCAGGCGCAGGCGCAGGTGTCGAAAACTTAGAAATAACTTGTAAATAAATCCCCTTTTTTTTTGTTAGTGTACAAATATTATTTATTTATATAGTACGAATTTGTAAGTTTAATGTGTTAAATTAACAATAAAATTATTGATTATTATTATAAATTGTTTACAATATATATAGAAATATGCTTAATCTTAATCCTTGATATACTCAATCTAATATTGACACACAACAATTTATATTTTTTTGCATAGCTTTTAAGCAAATGAACCAGTGTATTACAATCGTTTGGATGAGTTAAAATACTCAACAGTAAATCCTTATACTACTTATAATATGTTTAGTGCGTGTACTTCACTAAATTGGTTCAGTACTTAATTGCAAACCCAAGATAATCGCACACATTTGTCAAAAATTTAATTTTAACAATGATGTTAATTTTGTAATATATTGTATAATTTAATTGTATCACCAATAATTATGGACTTGTTGTGTATGTTGTTCAAATGCCCAACTATTGATGCAAATTTCTATTAGCGCCACATTAAGTTTGGGTGATTAATTTTTGGATCCTAAATAAAAGGTTTAATAATAATTACAGCAATTTATATGATAAGCATAAATAAATGTACGAGCTGACAATATTGAAGCTTTTGATCTATCTTTATAAGAAGAGTATTATTTAACTCCAGACATTAGAACATGATCATTATAAAATTCATCATATTATTAAGAAATGATATTTGTCGTATATCATAAACTCGACATTTATTGGAAAATAAAAGATATTCTCTTCAGCTTCCCCATTCAGAATATCATAGTTTGAAAAATGAATGTAAATTATAAAAGTTTTCACAATTTACACTTTTCATAGTTAACTTCATCTATTTATAAGATATTAGAATGGAAAACCCAAAACAATTCAGAGTATCAAAACCTACCAAACGTCAAAGAACGAATCAACTGCCATCTATCTACTTCAACAAGTAATTACGTGTTTTCCCATTGTTCTTGTCGCTGATGACTCTTTAAAATCATGCTACTAAATTCTACCTATATACATTTCGTACCTAAGCAGTTTGATTACTGTATATATTGGGAATGCGACAAATACCGTGTAAAAACAGCACATTGCAACTGGGTATATTGCTTTAGAGATTAAGTTGACATTTTTTTATCAAAATATATTTTATTTTTGAAGCAGACTTTTTTATGCTTGAAAATCCAGCTTTTTAACTGTATAAATAATTGTATTTTAACATGTTTTAGCAGTTGCCTTTGCTAATTGGAATATAATACGCAGCTCAAAAGTATGCAATGATTTGTTGAATCTCGTGATTCAATGGCCCGTTTCTTATTACTGGGCCGCCTTATCTGTTGTCATTCACACTTGTCGAACCCGACATAAATTCAATATTGCTTCACACAAATAGACTGAATCATCATCGGCACCCGCTGAGAATTTTGGACTTTTGTATTCAATAAAGAAGAAATTGGTAACAAAGCGAATGAGATAAGAAGCGACTTAGCCAAGTGACTAGTGCAGGAAATAAAGTTAAAGCCACGCTGTATATGGCAATTCTATTGAAATTTAAGTTTCAGAGCAAATAAAAAAATTAAAAATGTATGATTAAGTCTCATATCAAAGAATATACTTAATCAGCTTATACTGTATTTGAGATATCGGGTCAGGTTTGAAGAAAAACTTCAGAACACATTTGTTTTGTAATCATTTGTTTATTATTAGCAATAAATAGAGTAGTTATTAAATTACAAAGTACCGCACATATTTCAGTAAAAACAAAAAAAAATTAAATAAAAGTACAATACATACACACTTATACATATGCAGGAAATGTTATCACTACTTTAGTTATCGCAGAACAAAAAAAAAAGCATTAAAAAAAAAACGAAAATGGGAATGGGAGTACGAATAATGGGAATAAGGAATACTTTAGACATTTTTATTATGTGTTATGAGTATGATTCGCCTAATAGCGTAGCACGTAGGCGCCCAGGGCGAGTGCCAAGGTGCCGGTGAGTGTTGTGGCCAGTGTTGAGGCGCCACCGCCGGTGCTGTTGCCCTTGGCGGCGAGGAGAATGGGACGCTCGTTGGCACGGGCGTCCATCCAGGCCTGGCAGTCGGTCTCGTTCTTCACGAAGCGGAAGATCGACTGGACAATGTTGGCGGGCGTGATGTCCGAGCACTGCTCCAAATGGTGCACCACACAGCCCTCAAAGCTCTGCAGATCGACGCAGTGGGTGGGCGAGAAGAGGAACTCGGGGCGACTCATTAGGTCGGAGAGTTCGCCATCCTTGGGCATATACTGATGGAATGTTTTGTTGAAGCAATGACTGATGCTCTCCTTGTTGGCCTCCAGGCACTCGGGTCCCTTTTCGGCAACGAAAAGCACCAGTTGATCCCCGCCACGGGAGCAGGCGAATCCCAGCAAAGAGGAAGCCAGACGCATCATGACCGCCTGTTGACGCTGCTCCTCGGCTGTCAGGCAGGGCTTCAACTTGTTCTTAAACGCACGGAAGCAGGTTTCGGCCTCTGGGGCACGCTTGCAATACTTGTTGAAGACGGTGTCCAGTTCACCGATCGCACGAGCCGCATCCATTTCAGCCTGCAGAGCCGTCATATTGGCCAGGCCACTCAGGCAGGTGCCCAAATCGGCGGCCGCATTCTCGATATCCTTGTACAGCGTGGAGTTATCTGATCCCGTCACTTTCTTGCACTTCTCCCGATACACGCGCTTGATATCATCTGCATAATTGAGTTCCAAATGAGTCATGTTAACATTACGATTATGTCAGAGGACGGAACTTACCCATGCTCACGTTTGTGTTGCGAAACTCTGGAGGCAGGAACTGGGACGAAACACTATCGAGCTGACTGGCGCTGAACTGGGGCGGATTGGCAGGGCTGGCACGCACCTCCAGCAGCAGGGCGCCCAGGGCTGCCAACAGGCACACAACCAGCAAGGCGTATTTGTTCATTTTGGCCACTGTTTAGAATCGAGACGAGTCCAATCAAATCCACTCGAATCAAGTCGAGTCGAGTGTGCGATCAGTAATTATCTTTTCTTATTTTGTTTTTTAATTTTCCTTGCGGCTTCCGTGCCCGTTCAGCGCGCGTTGCTGCGATTGAATGAGCGAATGAGCAGAAAGCAAGTGCGACTTGACAGTGCAGCGCCGCACAGTGGTACACAGCACATGAGAACCAAGTCCAACCAACCAAGCAAATGGCAGATTGACACTGTTATCAGGTCATAGCCAAATGCTGCTTATCAGCAAAAGAGAGGCATTATTTTGTCAATACATATGTATGTAATATACAAATATGTATTTCTATTGTTATAAAGCTAATTAGCTGATCGATTGTACACATAAAATAAGTAAACTCACAACAGAAAACAATTCGAATGGCACATTATTTTGTACAGAGTAATAGAGAGCATAATTTCATTTAAGGTCTTGAAACTTAAAGTTTTTAAAAATATTTGTATGCTTATTTTAAGTTTTGTTAAATATAAGAAGAATCCTGTGTTTAAGTGCCTTAAAGTAGAAGTGATAAACAGAATACTTTAGCTCTGATAATGTCAGATGAAATGTGTTTCAAATGCTGATATTGTTACCCATTGGATTATAAGCTTTTGCATATATTAAAATATAAATATAAACTTTCAAAACTTATATCAAATATCTCAAGTCTGATGATTGAAAAAAAAAATATCTATAAAATTGTGTTAGAAAATACATGTTTCTCTCTAACAATTGATAAAGTATTTCATTAAAATAAATGAAATTCGAAGTTCTAGCATGCATTAAAATATATCATCCCTATTAATTAATTATAAAATATTTATAAGATCACTTTTTATCAACTAAATTGGAAAGATCTAACATTAAAAGATAAATTGAATTACCTGTAATGAACAAATACTCGGAATCAATTGAAGTAAATGATATATTAAATATCAGTAAAGTACTTGATTGAAAGATACGTTAGCAAGTGGTTGGCACTTGAGATTGAGTCGATGTTCAACCACTGTGCAACATCGGTGGCTCGGTGGCGGCAATCCGAACACCTTCGTAGTCACTAGCGGTGTGACATCATTTACGTGGATCCCATGTGCGGCCGAAAGTGGGCAAAGGGCAGGAATCGTCTTGCTGCTAGGAAAGTAATTGATTTACAGTCGATCAATCGAGTATCCGTGTTTAAAATGTACTCATGTACGAGTATAAAGATATTTGGACTCGTGTGATCGTTGCTTGGCTTCGATAGCGATATATTTAAGTACGTGTACATAATGTACATACAAGTTATGCTATCCACATACATATGGTTCGTCAATCTTATCGGAGTTTGCCTTAAATGTTTATTTATACGCTTATTGCACTATCGATGTATTTGTTCGTCCGTTTAGTAACAGTGTCACCAGAGTCGGAATGCTTTAAAACTGATAACACTCAAAAGTATAAAATACCAACAACAACAATACCAACAAAGACATGAGCAACTTCAACGTTTATAACAACAACAACAACAAACAAACATCGTCATCAACGACCTCGATTCAATTGCAGCGTTTGCGGAATTTTCATTTACGAGCTTTTTTTCAAGAGCAACTCGGTTCCTTTAACGGTAATGTGGATCACCTGCTTTTTTATGATATGTAATTTGAGTATGACTTATGCAAATACATACTTACATATATGGATGGGCAACACATTATTTCGCATCAAATTTGCAAGAAACCCGTCAAAAGCTGACGAAAGAAGTTAAATTGAGTACAAAGAGTACTTATGAAAGAATCATTTGAATCATTTTATATTCAGGTGAAGCATAGTTTTGAACCTGTTCGTAAAAGAAGGACACGCTTTGGAGTAAATTCTCGAACTTAAACCATCATGTAGTTTACAGCCAATATTATTCGATAAGTTTATAATCATTATTAAGCAAGTTTGCTTCCTACTTTTTTTTAATTGGTAATAAAAGATTAACTTTATTGAATCGAATGAGCCGATAATATATTTTGGGCATCATTATAAGTCGATAAATTTATTGAAAAGTTTTCACCATTTATTCGCAGTCAGTTTTGAAAATTTATAAATAATAATGTGACATTTTTTTTTTAAATTGTAAATTATAAAATGTTAGCCTCCAACATTGTTTTTTATCAATCAGGAAATAACAATTAGATTAAATAGAGGTGAATCGAAATGGAACTGAAACAATTATACACAAAATATCGCATTATTTATGTATCGACAATTTTATAGTTGCAATTGCAAAGCGGTGGGAGGTAAAAATAAAATTAATCTGCTCTTCTATAATAATAATTAATTTTCAGATCTTGTATATATGTATGTATGTACATACCCAATAATCAAGTGATAAGTGTTATGCACTAAGTCGCTCGAGCTTTAATTAGTCTAGCGTTTAGTGTGCATTATTGTTTTAATTAGGCAGTCTCTTAGTGCCTCATAAGTGACATGCACGATCGTAGCAGAAACAAAGGCTTAACTCATCTGAATCCAAAGCTCAAGCTTTTGTCATAAAGCCGGCTGATATGCGACAAAATAAAAGCGAACGACATTCAGCATTTTATTTGGATTCAAAGTTCACACACTCGTACTGCCGAAACGTTTGCTACGTAATGACTGCGATAAGTTTTTATTACTCAATTGCTTTATATGAATGGAAGAGACGTAGAAAACCGACAAGCAGTAAGCGAGAGTGACTACTGCCAAAGTAAAACTAATAATTTATCAGGAAATAATACAGACATGGAGTACAGTATTACGAATCCTTTCGATCGTGAGAGTGTGAAGTTATTTTCATAATTACAGAAAAGTATATGAAAATATATAAAGAAAACATTTTAATTTCCAATCACAGCTGGTATAGTTCGAATCGCGAGTCAACATACAAGAATTAATTTAAATAATTTTTCTATGTTTCTTAAATAAATACAATCGAACTTCGCTAACTCGAAGTTACTTTAATTAAACAAACGCCTTCTACATTATTTAAAGAACAAATTCGATATCTATTTAAACTTTTTTATTTACTAAATGCAAAATAAAATAAATATGTATAAGGTACATTTCGCACACTCACTTGAAGACTGTAGAAACTTCAAAAACTACTATGCACAAGTTTCATACTCTTGTATTGTATACACTTCTGGTGAGTTATTATTATTTTTTTTCTGTAATGCAGTGTTAAATTGAAAACTTTCACCTTATTACCTGAAGGTTTCAGAGACTTTCTCTCTATCCATATCTTTGATCTTAAAACTTAATTCTTAAAAAGATATTTCTTCTGATTTCGGCAGTTCAAATGGCATGTCTCAAATCATGAAATTATTTTATATTGTTTTGATTTTCCCAATTTTGAATATTTTTATTAATTTTTAAATTTACTTTTAGATTTGTTGATTGTCTCCAATTTGAGAAGAAAAAAGCAAATACTTAATATTAAAAATTTTCGATCGGAGTCAGTTCATTCTACTTATCTGCTTAGGACCGAGAGTAAAGCCAGCTGGTACTACTTGAAATCTAAAAGCACATAAGGGAACTTGTAGAAAAACATGTTGGGAATAAGTTGCCTACGCTAGTTATAAATAGTTTTTAAAATTCCTGACTTGTAGGTGGAAATGCTTTATTATTAGTCAGTGCATATGCATTTAATCTCATTCTTTCTCTCACTATCTATGTCTCTCTCACTCTCTGCGAGTATGTTACTGTCTCTGTCTGTGGCTGTCGGCGCACATAATAAACTCAAAGCATACTTTTAGGAGCAACTAAAACGGAAGCAAGCAGCCAACGGAAATGCCAGAAGCGCAAACTGTGTGTGCTACATTTGTGCGTGTGTGTGTGTGTGTGTGTGTATGTGAGTGTATATTGCGTATACGCCGCGTGTTGGCCCACTTAAGGGGCAACAACTGAGGCAACACAAATGCAGCAAGTGAACTGCATGCGAGTACTCATTTGTATGCCTTGGCTAATTGTGAGTCTGGCACAGGTGGGCCAGCAAATGATTATCTATGTCTATACTATACATATATCGTTTTATACATAGTATGTATTTGTAAAATCTCATATCGGTTTGTCGAGCAAAGCAATGCGAAGCTCTCTTGTCAAAGTCTGCCTTGGATCTGATTATTCTGCCTTGACCAGCTCATGAGCTTAGTCAACAGCTTTAGTATCCCAATTAAGCTGGCAAATATGTTTAACAAGTTAATGAATTCTAAACATTCAGAGAGAGAGAGAGAGAGAGGAGTGCAGCATTAAATATATTCCACGAATAATATATATAAAAGAAATATAATGATAATAATAATAATCATCACGATGGGGGAAGTGAGCAGTGTGCAACGCCTGTTTGCTGCGTGGGGCGTTGCTGTTGCTGCAACATGGTATGCTTTTAAATGAAATTAAGCTAATTTAGGAAACAGCCAACGTGTCGTCGTCCCCTTCCTTGTCGGGGACTTGTCGACGTACGTCGTCCTGGCTGTAGTTTAATTCAATGCAGGGCCATCGCACACATCACGACCTCATATAAAACGATGAGTCGCTGTGTGTGTGTGTATGTGTATTTGGAAAGTGTGTGTGTGTGAGTTCCCTGTTAGCTATTTGGAACACATGCTACCTGTCCGTGTCCGTGCGTTCATTCGTTTGTCCGTCTGGCGGATGTGTGTGTGTTGTCTGCCCAGCTCCTGTGTATTGTAATTTATTATCCTGCATGGCAAAAGGGATTTTCATCAATTAATCATGCTGACGATTCTGCTGCAGTTTGACAACCAGAACAACACACTGTTGGCCCACACTTAATCGGCCTTGCGACACACACACGCACACACACTACCAAACAGATGGGATGAGCTCCAAATCTGGCTCAAGTTAAAGTTTAGCTTTGAGCTCGCAATTCATAGAACTTGTCTATATGGTCAAAAATTCGTAATAGCCATAAAACAAATGGTAATCCGGACAACTAACCAACATTGAATATTCCGCTTCAGTCGCCTGATTATAAGGATTTCCTGTTATTGTCAAAGATCTCAAGAAACAGCGGCAAGTTCATCTCTAAATAGTAAATGTGACATGATTACGAAAAGAGTTGCAGAGAGTGTATTTAAAAGATATCAATCATGGGTCAAAGTGAACTTAAAATCAGTCCAGACACTCCGATATGGATTAACAACAACAGGAGTGGGATCGGGATTGGCAAAGTACCAACAAGAACAGCTTCCTGCGACCAGTTTCCTTCCTTTGCCAATGGCTTCCATTGGCCTTGGCCTTTGTGAGGTTACTCCGAGCAGTGGCCCCAGCATGAAGTGCGGGTATTAAAGTGATTTATGGAGTGGCCGGTCCATTGCCAAAGAGACCTCGACGCACGGCCATGTAATTTGTGAGCAAAACTATTTCAAGTTCTTCTCGTTGTTGTTGTTATCCTTGTTGTTATTTTTGTTATTTTTGTTATCGTTGTTGTTTTTGTTGCTGGTAAAGGAGTCAGCTTTAAGTGCATGCAGTATATATGGGCAATTTTCTGAGCGATTTCATCAATTATTTAAAGGCAAATGAGTTTTGGCTGCTCTAAGCGAATGACTGGCAAAAGCATTACAACAAAAGTTGAGGTAATTTTTCGTTTAGTTTATTATGCAAAATTTAATTTGAATAAACAAGCAATCAATTGCTGCCATAACATTGCATATCGAGGCGAACAAAAGCGAGTATATGTATAATACTAGCTCGGCATTAAATAGTCATAGTTAGTCTATAACAGGAGTGACTGACCTGACCCAAAATGGAGCCTTTGCAAAACAGAATTTGTACTTGTCATTTGCATTTATTCAAGCACATTAATTTTACTAATTTTAATATACTCTTATGCTTAATCATTCAAAGAGAATGTTTTTTAATTAGTGAACGATTTTTGACTGGTACAATTTAAATTGTTGAACTTGAGTCTGTAATTGCACATCTAGTCTGCTTACCCAACAGCAACGAAGTTTTTGCATCGTTATAAAAGTCAAATTGAGGCCGAAATCAAATAGAAGTTTAATGAAAATCAATGTCAACATTTGGTATCTAAATAAATGCAGATAAATAAAAGGATTTCAAAATGCAAATACGGCAATTCAAACGCATATCGAGTTTTGATTGACATTCTGCAAACAGTTCGCATTGCCGGGACAACATTCTAGCCAAGTCAAAGCATGGTCTTATCAAAAGAAGTCCAGAGTAAAAATAACTTGAAAAAATTATCAACCAAATTTCAGTTTTTGTGACCGGCAGCAAAAGTTACGAGGATTCCAATTATGATTTTCTGTGTCAAAGAGAATATTTATACTATGCGAACATTTATTTTTGAGCACCACTGTTGCCCCTTACTGCACATAATTGATTTTTTCTTTTTTGATTTTAAAAGGAGATTGAAATATGTATATCGAATATTAATTTGAGCTTTCAGCCATTCAGCTTTCAAAGGCCCACTCTTTCGAGTTCTATAACTGAATATAACAATTATTTTTGCTGTGTCGATCTATGATAAATGTTCGACTAATCAGCCAAAGACATAAAGTTAATACAGTCGAACTTCCCTAACTCGAACTTCTCTAACTCGAAGTCTCTCTAACTCGAACAAAATCGAGTAGCAATACTATTCAAATTTCATACAATTCTACTTCCCTAACTCGAAGTCTCCCTAACTCGAACTTTTTTCGTGGATAATGGTGATTCGAGTTAGGGAAGTTCGACTGTAAGTATTGAAATGTCACTTGAATTTTCTCTTGAGATCTCTGTAAATTTAATAAAGATTTTAGATAATTAGATGAGATTAGATGAGATTAGATGAGATTAGATACTGAAAGTATTCTAAAACAATTTGCCAGGCATTTTCCACTCAAGATACACTCAGACCAACATTTATTCGTACACCCTTTTTTTTACTTTAACAGCTATATTATTCAAGTCTTCACATTAAAAAAAATATATTTGGAAAGGTCGTTCAAATTCAAATGCAAAAAAAAATTTTCATAAATATTTTTGCTAGTATTTTTTTACATTTTTTGAAAATTGCGAAAAGTGCACTTTTTGTGTGAAAAAAGGGAAAAAGTGGGAAAAAGGGGTTAAAATGGTCATTTTTAGGATTTTCAAAAAATTATAAAAAATACTAGCAAAAATATTTTTTTTTGCAGTCACTCTTAGAATTGTTTGAAGAATTTTTCTGCATCAAAATATATTTTGAAAAAAATCGAGAAAAAAAGTTGAAAAATTGACTTTTTTTTGAACTCAAAATATTCAATGAGTACTTATAGGTTAAGGAAAGTTTTGCATCATTCAAACGGAATTTGAACGACCTTTCCAAATATATTTTTTTAATGTGAAGACTTGACTAATAACTATAGCTGTTAAAGTAAAAAAAAGGGTGTACGAATAAATGTTGGTCTGAGTGTATCTGTTATTTCGTTTAAAAGTATGAAGCTTCAAAAACAATTAAGCTGTGCTTTGATTTTTAGCCAATCAAGTAGCCTTATTGGAATCTATATGGAATTATACACTCTATTTTTTCATGGAGCTGACTTGGTTTATTGTGCTGAGCCCTTAAGATGAAGTTTGCTTGTAATACGATCTCAGGTAAAAGTATAAATTCTGTTTAGCATTAGATAATCTTTAAATAAAAGTTTCCAAGTGGAGTTGTGGTTGGCGTCTTACAAGTCTTCTTGCCTGCATTTTAACCAGTTGCGGAGCTTATTTAAGCCATAAATTTGTAGCTGCTGCTTCATGATGCTCTTTTTGCCACCAATGTTGTTGCTGTTCTTGTGTTTGTTGTTGTGGCTCGTTACAACTATACCGAGTATAACTAGAGCTAGTCTACATTGTGATGTAATGTGACACCAGCTGCTTAATGTTTTGGTTAAAAGCATTTTAAGTAAAAATGCAACACACACACACACCGACTTCTGGAGAGGAGAAAGAGAGTAAGTAGGATAGAATGAGAACACCTCCGCGTTGCACGTTGCCATTTTGGGATACTCGTTGCTGCTGTCGCTGCTTCCATTGTACGACGAGCACAATAACTCAGCGCCTTTCACTGGTCGCAAGTACGAGTACAAGGCACTGAGGCCCAGGCAGCGAACGCAAACTCATCAGAACACAGCAACACATACCACTAACACACACACACAACATACAACACACACACACATTGGTATATGCTGGCAATTTGCTTAAGCGAAAGGTTGCAACATATGAGCCAAAAAACGACGCAACAAGCAGCAACAGCAGTGGATGCAAGACTTGCCCAAAAGGTAGCAGACACAGCTAAGAATCGCACAGTGGGTTAAATTGGATTTGTAAGTGCTACAAAAAATAGCATAAAATATTATTATCCTAAATACAGAAATAACAAATGATGAGTTTAACTCATTAATTATATTATTATTGATAGCTATTAATTGATTTGCATTTGAATGATTAGATCACATTCAAAGAGTAAACGAATCGAAAACTCACTATTTTCTTAAAGTTTCTTATCCATGTACGTTTACTTGTAGTAGAATGCAAAGTTATTAAAAAAACTATTTTTCTGCTACCATTCGTTATTTTCAACTCGTCACATTTTAAAATATGCATTTCTTATCACATTACTTTTAAAAGAATGCAAACGCTTTTGAATTGAAAATCGAATATTAAAATTAAAAATTGTTGTACTCGTTAAAGATGTGACTAATAATTAATGTTTTTTTACTGAACTATCAATCCGTATTTGTCACATTTTAAAATACATATTTTATAATTTACTTTAATGTTTGTTAAAATTTTTGTTTTATATATTTGATGTAAAGTGAAGACGAATAAATACGAAAACTCATATGCAACTTAAAAAAAGACTTACAGGTGCAATCACAGGTGGACAAAAATCATGGATCGATAACTTGCAAAATTTACTACCGAGCTGATCATAGATCTGTAACTCGTTGTAAAAAAAATACGCTAACGAGTAACGAGTATTTCGTCCCACTGTGCCTACTCCAGGGCTGGCAAAGCGAGTGAGTGAGGACATCGACAAGGAGCAGCGACTACGAGTACATAACATCATCATTCATTTGCGCTCAGGTGCGTTTTTGTGCACTCTTTGGGCGCACACACTCTCGCACAATCAGACACAGAGATAGCAAAGGAAGACTAAGGCTCGTCTCGTGTACCGTTTAGTTGTGTCTGTGTTTGCGTTTGGTTTCTGCTGTCTGTTGCATTTTTTTAATTCCCCATACCTGGCCACTTCCATGTGAGATGAGTAGCGAGGCCTACCTGCATATTTTGCAATACTTGTGACGGTTTATCTTGCTAGCAACAATTGTATAAATAATGACTGGACTGACCTTGTATAGGTATTATATCCTACGTCAATGCTATCTTGTAGCTTTTTTACTATTTTACTTGACTCAAAAAAATATTCGGAGGTAAGTTACAATAATAGCGAATATACAATACTATCCCAACTAAGTAAATATTTTTCTAGAAAGAAAGAAATCAAGTTTTTTTTGGTGGGGTAATTATGTCATAAAATTTATTGGACGTGTTGAAAATTTGTATGTTCTTAATTAGGCATATATAATTGCGTACATCGAAAATAATCACTTATCATTTACCTATCCCTAACCGTTGTTAACAATGCCAACAACAACAACAATATGTCATTTCTATCATCTATGAGATAAGAATATCACATAGCTTATTAATATATGTTTTCTAATGACAGCGAACTAGCTTATCTAAAAAAAAAAAAATATATTAATATCTGAAGATTAGTTAGCAAACTTGCTTAATTAAAACAAGAATAAAATGGTAGTCATTCAAGAGTTTAGCCTATATTACGGCCTTTAAGATTAGGATCTTTATCCCGTTTTTGCTACGGCAGTGTTCTCAAATTAGTTCAAAATTGTCATAAATTATCCCACAGGCCTTTTGGGATATGATATACACAGCTCGTGATAGTATAGCAAAAAAAAAGAGTTACTTTCATTCCGTAGAAATGCCTAAAAACTACAGTACACAGAAAAAATAATCATTCTAAAGTTCATGTTGAAAATTCTTGATTTTAGCATGAATTTGTTATGTGTTTATAGGCGGATAAAAAAGCAAACACTTAACAAAAAAGCCAAAACTGATTGAAAATATCAAAATATATGCGGAGAAGGAATTTAAAAATCGTGCTGGATTTAAGTTTTCGTACTTGATTTAAGAAATTTCGAGATTTTCGAACTTTGGACACCGTTTGTGATTGATTTTATTCCGGAAGCCCGGATCTGTGTACCTTTGAATTAAATATCTTTAGTTAGTTGACACATCTATGTTATGGAGATGGCTTCGCGGAGTTGTTGCTCGTCGTTATGAATTCGCTGCTCTTCGGCAACTTCCACCTCGTGGGTGGTGGGCAGAAAGCCGAGCTTGTCGTATTGCGCGTAGACTTTTTGTTGCAGCTGGGGCTGGAAGCGCCAGATGTTGTCGTCGATGATGGGATTGATCAGACGTGTCTTGTTGTCGGGCTCACGATAATGATGCAGCTGGGCGAACTCAATGGGCACGGATTTGGCGGCACATTCGCCAGTCTCGGCCCGATGGAGGGGAAAGTGATTGTGCAGTCCGACGGCATATTTTGTGGAATGTAGACACTTGGTGGCCGAGTAGCGATCACAGTGCTCTGCCACACGCTCCACATGCTGCAACATGTAGTAGTAGCTGGGCATCTGCTTGTAGACCTTGGGTCGCTCCACGTAGCGGGGAAAGTAGACGTTGCGAAAGCAGAAGCTCACCCAGTCCTTGCACTTGGTTGAGTCTCTCTCATAGTCGGGCACTCGGTAGGCCAGCTTGATCAGATCATTCCAGTTGGTGACATTGCCCAGCGGCATGATGACCTCATCGATGTCGAAGAGCCCGATGTAATCGTATTTGTACATATTTCGATAATAGCAGTCATTGTAGGGTATCATCTCGTTAAGAATGCGATTGAAGCCATCGGAGTCCAGGGCATAGTGGTGGAAATGACGCGGCGAATGCGGCTCCCCACGGCCCAGGGACATAGGACGCACCTCCACAAAGCCGGGACTGGATGCTTTATAGTCATCCAGCACACGTGTCATATTCGCATGCATCTGGGCATCGTAGAAGACGACTTTATCCACGCCCAGCAATCGCAACAGCTCAAGCCATTCAATCAGACGCCAGGACATGTCCGTGTAGGGAAAATCCATAGCTTTCAAGCAGACCATAAAGCGAAGAGGCTTCTCCTTATCCGGCGACTGATTTTCAGATGAATTGCCCGGCGAACTCTTGACGATTTCAGAAGTGGACCTTACCTCGTCCGTTTCGTGCACGACGCGCAGCAGATTCTTGGCCCGATCACAGCGATCGGATACGAGAGAAACCATCTCGGGCACCTCCTGAGTGCCATTTGTTTTTGATTTTGTTTTTGGCAATGGGCAGCTGATCAGCGTTGGATAGACACGTCTCGCTGCACCGCCCCAGACCCAGACGATCTTGTGATCTACGGCCTCGACAGTCACGGGATCAACACGATCCTTATACCAGAGCTGACAATACGTCAGCGGATACTTGAGCTCATCTCCTTTGGCATAACGATTGACCATGGCCAGCAATCGGACTAGCGGCGTCTTGGGCACCGCCTTCCTGTCATCATAGTAGGCGCCAAATAAGTAGAAGGTCGTGTTGCCATTGTGGAGCACCTGCCAGTATTCATTGTGATACTCGATGTTCATGAAGTCCGGTGCCTCGACGCAGCCTTGTTTCTTCTTCCGGGGTCTTCGCAACAGCTCCTCGAGCGGAAACGATGGCATCTCCTCCCGTATTAGTTTTAACCGCTCCTGCAAACTGGGAGCTGATGGGCGAAATGAATAAGATAACTGTCTGATTATATATGTATGAAGGCTGTAAATACCTTCGCGTCGATCGATCAGTAGTTCATTAATAAGCACAACACGACCGCGACCGTGACTTCTCCTTTGTATATCAGTGGTGTTGAGACACAGAAGCACCAGAAGAATGAACACCTTCACGAAGATAACTAGAAACAGTATCTTCGAGAGACGCGTGTGTTTTCCCAACATATTCAAAATGGCAATTCAAGACTGGATGACGTTCGACGAACAGCGTTCGATGTTTGACTTTCGACAACTAATTCTAAATTGCCGTCAGAAACTTCATTCAGCTCTCTGTTTGCCCTCCAATTCATGGCAAAACTCCCAACGTCAACGTCGACGTCGACAGAGGCAGAGACGTCTAAACGCAATATTTGATAAAAATGTTTTTAGCTGGGATCGTGTACTTACACTTACGAGGGCCGGCTGATAAGTCACTACCCTAAGTAGAAAAAAATACTACATTTTGGAATGGAAATCAATTTACATTTCAACCTAATCTCCTTTAAGAGCTATTCACTTTATCCAATGGCCCTCAAACTTTCTTATGCCATCCAAAATATAAAAATGGTCAAGGTCCTCAAAAAAGATATTCGTTGCACAAATAACCTGAAATATCTGACCGCCGAGCCATTTTTTCTTTAAGATAATAGTTTGTAGCCCAATACTTATACTTTTACTATGGCAACTACGCTATCGAGTTTTGGTGCGTTTTCTGTTCGGAAAAAAAAGTAATTTGACTTCGAATCAATACACAAGTCTAGAAGAAATCAGGACAAATTAGGTTTCAGCGTATTTAATTACTTTATCTGCAATCAGCTCAAAGATAAAATGAGCCAAAAAGTTAAAGGAAGTTGCGTTTTCTTACTTAGACCAATAACTTATCAGCCTCCTCTCGTATGGTTATAGATCCAGTTAACACATGTCTCTGTAATCGAGCTTAAAATAGCTGTATTAGCTTTTATCATTTAATTAAATTTTATAAGACATAAGTTTACACCTGAGACACAGCAATAATCATTTAACTTTTTACCAATGATGTTTCTAAAGAATTTCCGGCAATATCGCAATACCGATTAGAGTTTCATAACGCGAGTACATATCAAAAATCGGAATTGGTTTAAAATATGTTCAGGAAAATTTAATCAGTAACTTCATGACGTGTAGTGCTCCGCAATTCGGGAACATATTTTACTTAAACAAAAACATTTATGAAAGAGAAATTAGCAGAGCACATTTGTATTTACAGATATGAATATAAGTTTATATACATACATATGTGTGTACTTAAGCCAATATTTTATTAAAACGTGGTTCGTGGCCCATTCTATTGTCTATTATTTCTAAAACATCATCAACCATGTTTTTCTCATTATCCATTATTTTACTCTGAGCCAAATTTTTCATTTAACACTTGAACAAACAGTAAAACAAGTTCTTTCCACGTTACGTTATTAACAGTTATCGGATCTGCTCTTTTAACAACAGTAACAAGTATGTCAGAGAGGTGGCTGACAGTTTATCAGACATCTAATATTGAGTTTAGAGACAAAAGCAGAAATCGTTTGCTTATACTGCTTGAATGATAACCCAGTTAGCAACTTATCAAATTGTTTAAAGATCAAGTACTCCAAGCGTTGATTTGATAATATAACTTTTCAAATTCATATTCAAATTTAGATCTAAAAAGTTGTAGCTTTAAAGAATTTCTCCAAATTTTTTAAATATTAATTAAGGTGTATTTTTATAAGAATTTTTGTAAGCAGTAAATATGTAGCAATATTTTAGCCTTTGGATTTTATTAAATTAATAAAATATATTTTTATTCTATTCAATTTATTTTTTTATTGCATTCTTCTAGTTTTATTTTTATATTAATTTTATGCGTGCCCTAAAACAATAAAAAAGAACTAAATCAACGCCCAAAACTGACTAAAAACAATAAAAACAAGTCCCAAAATGTTGAACTAGTCGATAGCAAAAATAATGCTAAATAAGTTCTTAACGCAGTCAGAATTCCCTGTTCCTTACTATTCAATTTAAAAATGTCCTTTGATGAGATAGTTCTAACTTCCAAATAACAAAGCGATAGATAGTTATGCTTAAATTAATGCACATAATTTATTAATAATATTATTGGTGACTCCTTTGAAAAGCTATTTTGTATAACAACTTAATCACTTCGTTACAATGTAATTATAGTATTAAAAACCTACTTGTATTTACAATGGATGTATGCAAATATAAGCTAAGCTTTTTTTGTGGACAAAATGGCCAAATAATTATTGGAGCCAACTAGCGAACTTTATTGCATTTTGCGCTCGAGAGCACATGAGTATTTTTTAATTAAATGTTCAACTCTAATCTCATGGGGGGAACTATGGGAAATATTTGTTCAGCAAGCGGCAGTTGCTGTTGGCACATCAAAAAGCAGATAAAAGGACCAAAAGAAACACAACCAAAAAGCTAAACAAACTCAAACGAACTGAGGCGAAAATGGAAACGCAAACGGAAACGAAACGCAGCGACAAATCAACAAAAACAACAACAGCAACAACAATAAATTTCAGGAACAGCAGACTGCGGCTGTCAGCGGAAACGTCTTAGCCATGGCCCATATTGAAATATTTGCAACCGTCGCGATGTCCTATGTCATGTCCCCTTTCCCTGCCAGATCTATTTAGGTGTTAACCTCTCTCTCTTTCTATATCTCTCTCTCTCGTTGCAGTCCAATAAAATGGAACATCAGAAAACAAAACATATTACAAAAAAAAATCAACTGAACACAAAAACAACACAAAACAAAACAACGCAACATGAGCTTGCCATGTTTTTTGTTAATTAAAATTGGCACAGCAGCCACAACAGCAACAGCAGCAAACAACAACATCAACATTTTCAGCATTTTCATCAACATAAGGGGATTTGGGAGAGTACTGAGGGGAGTGCATTAAAAAAATTGTGAAACGCATTCCAAAGTAGTTTGAAGACAGGTCAGGATTTAAATATTACATTTATGGGATTTGGCTTTCGATTTGAATTTCGAATTTGAATATAAAATTTAGCAGTCCATTTGGATTACATGGCAAATGGAAAAGCATTTCGCAAACAACAGGCAATAACTGCGAATGTTAGTATTTTCTGTTAGTATTTTGTGTACTAGAATGTTTAATATAGCAATTGAGGATGTCAAAGGTCTAAGTTCCCCAAGGCTTTAAAGAGATAGAAACAGGAGAGAAATATACACTTTTGTAGCTCTGATTTATGTATATTAATAAATAAAATAACTAGTTATATAAAAAAAAAACATTGAGCTAAAATTTTAAAGCAGGAAAAACTAAAGTGAAAGTTGCCGAAATTGTCAGCAACGAAAGTACGAGCTTACAACTGGAGCAACTATAGCAAAGTCTGTAACAGCAACAGCAGCAGTATCAGCAGCAACACCAGCACCAACAGTTGTCGGTGCTATCCATGTTCGGTTGTCGCAACTGCAACATCATTAACATTTACAGCGCTAAGAGCAACATATAAGACATTAGCACTCACAAAAGCAACACGAGCAGCAGCTACATCAGAAGTAAGAAGATTAAGAATTAGCGCAGATACAGCAGCAGCTAAAATAGCAACATTTGTATCAGTAAGTAGCAGCAACTGGAGTTTTAGCAGAACTGATACCAACATCATTAGTTGCATGTAGCAGTAGCAATATTTAATGCATTAACCCTAACAACGGCATTAGTCGGAGCACTGGCAGTGGCAATATCAGCTTATTCAGCAACAGCAACAGTAGCAGCAACAACAACAGCAGCAACATCGACAGTAGCAGCAACAATACTCGCAAGTCACAGCAACAATAGCAATTTTAAATTGCTTGCATTATGGCAGTTTGCATACACGCAACAAATATTTTTAAATAATGGCGAAAAATGTGTACAACGCAAAAAAAAATACCATATACAGTTATTCCTTAGCGGTAAAAGGTTATAAATCACCTTCATAAAGAAAATTTAGACAGATACTTCAACTCTGACTTGAAAAGATAGATAATTAGATAATTCTTATGGACCATAAGGACAATAGTTAGCCGAAGAAGTTGATATCGATCTAAGAAAAAAAGAAAACCGGCCAATTGCAATCGTTTATAATTATATTTAGAAAAAAATATGGTAATAACGTATCGTACAAGGATGTACTCTAATTGTAAATTGTTTCTTATGGGACATAAACTATTGACCAATATCAATAGCTGAGTCGAGATAGATATGTCCGTCTGTCTGTTTTCTGAGCAGAGAGAGATACATTATTATTATTCACGAATTACGAGATATATTTATGTTTTAAAACGAGGTCCAAATCTGTCTCAAAAACTTAATCATGGTCGGTTAACATACTCAGAAGAAAGCGTCTCGACGAAAGCGTTCTTACATATTTTGTTTTTTTTTTATTTTAAATAGATGTCCAAACAGTATTCCTTAAAAAGCTTGGCCCAAATGGCAGCAGGAAAAAGCAAATACGTAGGCAAATGAAATGGAAGTGGAAATGGCATTGGCAATGGCAATGGCAACGTCCATTCAGAAAGCGATTTATGTGCTGCCAATAAATTTACTCAACACTTTGGCCCCAACTAATACAATATTTACATCAAATTGTTGTAGTACATGGCGCGGGCGGATGTCCAAATAAAAAATTGCGGTGCGTATATTTTCCTGTTGAGTTTTGCCCTAACCCGCAACCAAAGAAAAACAGCAGCAGCATCCAGTCAAGCTAAGGGTACCCCAGATTCTTCTTTAGCTTATTCAGGTCTTGCCGTTTTCCCCTCCTAAGACTGTCATTTAAGTTAAAAGCGCATTTGTAAGTGCGCCTCTGACTGTGCAAAGTGAAGTGTATATGTATGTGTTTGTGTATGTGTATATGCATGTATATGTGCGCTTGAAGCTGAAACTGTTGCTGGAAATTGGGAACGGGAATGGGAATGGGATGCTCGAATAAGGGAATGGGGCTTGGCTTTGGCCTGGCAGCCAATTTCAATCCCTGCGCGCTTTTTAAAAGCAAATCTGGCACAAGCTGCGCACTTCTTTGCGCATTTTATGTCTGCTATGCAATGTTTCAGCATTATTCTTGGCCCCTGGCACTTTATGATGGCGTTAAGTGTTAAACGCTGCCAGATCAGCTCGGACAGTCAAAAGTGATGACATTTATTACAGCAAAGTATACTAGTAAAACTTGTTATAATACATGAAATTTGTCTAACGGGTTTGCCCATTCAATCAACAATAAAAACACTCTTAAAAAGCTATTTTATAAATAAATTTCGTATTTCAAAATGAAAAAACTTTAAGCATCCTGAGCATACTTTTAAAGTGTGTAAAATAATTTAATTTTTATAAAATAAAATTTAATATTCGTTTCTAACCAACACAGAAAATTGCCTAAAAAATCAATGACATCATTAAAATTCTGTTTATTTAAAAAAATAATATTTTATGTATGTATGTACATAAGTTTATATGGAAATTCTTAGACAATTCTAAGCATACTTTTGAGAGAGTTTAAGTATTTAATTTTTATCACACACACATCACGACCCGTTTCTTACCCACATTAGAAATAATTCACAAATTCCCTTCAATTTTGCGGTGCGCTGAAAAGTATGCAATACACAAATCTATGGAATTAATTTTGCAGCTTAATTGACAAGTTGCCATTAAATATCTACAACATACTTATAGGAGCGTCTAAAA
This sequence comes from Drosophila subquinaria, assembly GCA_037043405.1. Classification (NCBI taxonomy): domain Eukaryota; kingdom Metazoa; phylum Arthropoda; class Insecta; order Diptera; family Drosophilidae; genus Drosophila; species Drosophila subquinaria. The sequence goes on from JBAMBL010000232.1 coordinate 310,934, forward strand.
CTATATTTATTTATGAAAATAAGTTTGATTTTGTGTGTTGCACTTTAAAACAAGCAATATCCACTACGTTGAAATTTAATATCGAACTTTTTGAATGATGTTGATGCAACTTTCGGTTCTAATCCTTAGAAGAACTTAAGCAAACAAGCTGTATTTCTTTTTGGTCTCGATAATGCCTTTGGGGCGTGGCATTGGTTTAAGCTAATGCATGCACTCAGCTTGTGACTAATTGGAATCTCAATTTTGAGTTTAGCAGCTCAGTATCTGGTTTTGGTTTTCATTTGGCCTTTGCACAAATATTTGCCAGCCAAGTCTAACGATTTTGTTGGCATACTTCGGACTTGACATTTTTCATACATCCTTATGCTGCTGTGAATGCTGAATGCTGGCCGGCTTTCCATTTTCCCCCGTTGTGCCCAATAACCCCATTTAAACTTATGACAGCCGGAGCCAAATGAAAGTTTGCTCTTTTGCTTTGGCTCAATAACACTCGACATAAGCAAACAAAAATGTTGCCATTAGTTAAAGTTGGCTTACTTATTCTCTTCCACTTCCACTACTGCTACTACTACCACTTCCATTTTCTTATTCTCTTGCTTTCACTTCCGTTTCGTCGAGCTCCTTTTTCGGGGGCCAACCGAGATGCCATAATAAGTTTGGAGCACAACTTTGCACAGTTTTTGAAGTGCAGCTAATAAGAAATGCGTGAAGTGTTGCTCCAGCGTGTCGGCCGAGTGTGTTTCGAGTAGTGTGTGGGTGCTTTATGTGAGTGTGTGTGTGTGTGTGTGGGTTTGAGTGTGAGTAAATATTTATTTTGAAACTCAAGTTTTGCGTGCGATTGGAATTGAAATTGGGCTTTGGGTATTCGATTCCTGCAGGAGTCAAAATCCAACCTTTATATTCGACACTGCAAACAGTCCACATCTTTAGTTTACTTTTTTTATGCTCTACAAGTTCCTAGGTCAGTACTTTAAGATACCATAAATCAAAGATATTTGATTATTTGATTACATAAGTTATTTCATATACATAAATCTCTATCAAATTGAAAAGCTGATGGAACAAGCAATTTACAGGGTGTTCTATAGTCGAGTGCTCTCAAGTCATTTTCAGAAGTCAATTCGAGAAGATACTGTGTTCACCTGTACGTTTAAGTGTATGTGCTCTCCTTCTTCTTCTTTCCTATACCTCTCAATGGAAAGGTATAATTAGTTGAACAAGTTTTAAGTGAGTTGTACGTATCAATCAGTTGAAAAGATTGTTGCACTTTGTGAGCACTTTTAAAGACGAAAGCGTTCAATGAAATGCAGTAAATTAAGTTCTCATTTTGTTTGCTGTTTCTTCTTTCTTTCAAAAGAGTTCTGCTTATATTAAACATGTACTTTTCTTTCATCCATTTAGAGGTCAAAAGCTTCAATTTAATGTAAAAGTTATTCTCATTAGTTTAATCCAATCCTTTCTAAACACGACACAACTAAATCGAAAATAGAATTGGAGTTTAATTACAATGGTATGGTTTATTTGTGTTACACTTTATCGAGTTGATGCTTATGCAATTATGTAAATGGAAATGAATTCAAGAATTAAATCAAATGAGGCCTCCCAGGATACCTCTAAATACGCCGACCATCCTCGGACAGGTAGATAACGTCGACATCATCGCGGACGACGTAGCCGTGCATGTGAACGGGGCCGCTGCCTCTAATCAGACGAAATGTCACCTTCGATTCGTAGAACTCGACACCGGGATTTGTCGTGCGTTGCTCGTCAGCCTTGAGCACGGCAATTGGTATCTTCACCAAATCTATCGAGCTGTTAACCTCGACCACGTTGTACTCATCGTATTTGGCCTTGGCGTCCAGCATAATCTGCTTGATGACGAGCTTATGACAGCGCAAATCAGTCTCCTCGGAAAAGTCCCACGTGGCGCTGGGATTTTTATCATTCAAAGTCACGCCGAAGAATGTTTTATTGCTCGCTGACATTTTGAAATCAAATAGATGAAATAAAATAATCCGAGAACGCGCTTTTCTTAGAAACCTTGTTAAGAGTGACCATATCGAAATAAAGTCATACCACTTTTGCTGTGTGTTTTTAGGTGTTGTAAAATGCGTTAAACTTTTAACTTAACGAAAGTTAGTTAAAATCGGTTACTCGATGTTTCGTCTTCGATAAATGTAATTTCAAGGAACCACTTTAAAAGTGAACGACCTATCTTCTGACCAGTGCTGCCAATTTAGCTATTTTCCCGATAGATTTAGTGGGTTGCAACTGGCAAATGCGGGATAAATTGTAAAATAGCGGGTAGCGGGAACTATAGCTATTTTCCAAACGAAATTGGCGTAATTTTAGCTTTATAAAAATATCTGGTAATTTCATGTATTTTTTTGCTTTACGATAGATACCACACTTAAATATTTTTTAGTATTATTTCCATTTGAATGGCAAAAAACATATAGTTTTATACCATCATTATCGAGGTATTTCACAATTTATGATTCGATCGCTAGTAAAATATATACAGTGGTCCATTAATGTCTTCATACCCCTTAACTTTGTAAATCTTTTATATAATAAAAAAGATTTGATGCAGATTTCTTAAGTTCCGATGAAAAATTTTGAATTCTTGTAATTTTTCAACGTTTTTCCTGGGTCTCAAACAAAAAATATTTTGATGCAATAAAATTCTTCAAACAAATTTAAGAGTGTCTGCAAAAAATTTTTTAAAAATCTCCTCGCTAATATTTTTTATGATTTTATGAAAAGTTCATGTATTTAAATGACTATTTTAACCTCTTTTCCTCCTTTTCATACAAATAAGTGGCTATTTAGCAATTTCCAAAATGTCATACAAAATACTAAAACTAAACTAAAAAAAACACTAGATTAAATCAATAAAAATATCGTTTTTCTACTCTAGCGTTGGTTTAGCTACCAACAAAATTTTCTGGCTATTTCTAGCTTTTTTTTAAGGCTAGTTTAGCTTTTTCATGACCCGAAGAGTTGGCAACACTGCTTCTGACTAGTAAATGAAATTAACATAAAAAAATATTTAATTTTCAATTAAATAAACAAACATATAGCTTCTACAAATTTTCTTTTCAAGTAGAACTGTGATTTATTTCTTGATTTAATTTTTGATTTAAGTTAATTTAAATATTGCGATTCTATACAATTAAATATATATATATATAGTCTTACTAGGAAATTTGGTGCATAGTATTCTAATTGTATTTGAATAAGTTAAAGTTATACCATACAAAAAAAAAAATCAACTGTACAAGATTTAAGACATAGTTCATGAATAAGTTCATCTGTTAGTTTTTTTGACTCGTTCCCTTGAGCTTATTCCGAACGAAACAAGCTTTGCCAAATATTTATTTAAGCTGGTAACTCTGGCGTTAACTGGAAATCACTGATACGGCAACATTCCTGAGAAATTCGAATTATTGAAGAGATCAGTATTTTACTATGGGTAAATTGACCATTATGATAAATAAAGCTAATAGGGTATTTACACTGAAGCCCGTAATCAAAAAGCCGTAGCTTACGGCGAAAGTCGTTTACACTGGTAGGCCGGTAAAAAAAACCGATGTTTTGACGTCTAGTGTCAATCTGTGAAATTGTTTGTAAACAAAGGCGAAAAAATTAAAAACACACAATATGGATCCAAAAGCTATTGCCGCAGTGACAATTATGTTTATGCGAATAAACCAAGGCATGAACCACGCATTGGCGGCTTGTGAGGGATCCAAGGTGCAGATTAATTCATTAAATCTTGCATTAGAGCAGACGTTTAAATCAGTTTGGGCGCACGTAAGTATAAAGTGCATTTGTAGACAAGAACGGTAATTTTTCACACTTTTTATAGGAACGTAACGGCGTATTCTGGGAGAAAGACGTGCCCAACATGTCCAATGGAGTTTATAAATATGTTTTTGGAGCGCGCCGCTTTCGATATGTTGGTGCAGGCACTACCAGAAATGGCCAAGGACACGACATGCTTTGGCAACTATTTTTGTGCTCAAGAACTTCAATAAAACATTTTGATAATTTATTTATTTTGTTTTTAAATTTTTTTATTCGTGGACTAAGCGACTAAAAATTTTTACCATGCTGTCCATGGCTGTAGCAGACCTGTCTGCAGCTTCGGCCAACTTCGCCATTGCCTCTGCTGCTGTGCTGCTTATTTCTTTCATCTTTTGCGCTCCTTGTGGTATCTTTTTCCTCTATATCAAATAGAAATTATTATTTTGATTTGAATTTTCAGTTTTTTGTGGTGGCAAATCGATTAATTATCAATTTTGACCAGAGCTGCCACCTTTTTTTTGTCAAAAATAGGTCGGTAATGACGCCTTTATCAATACCGGCACGCCGTAGAGCCTTTATATTTAAACCTAACTGTCAAATTTTGTATGGTAAAGGCCTACTGACGGGCCGTATACCGGCTTTTTTTCGTTACGGCGTCATACGGGCGTCAGTGTAAATACCCTATAAAAAAGAAAGACTGAAATGTTTGCTTGTTTTTCAAGCATGCGTGGTGCAAAAATTCAGTCATATAGTTTGCTTTCTAGAACAGAAATAACATCGTTTGCATGTTGTGATAATCCTAAAATCAAAAGCATCAAATTTGTATTTGGAGCAAAGTACAGAGGAACACAAAAACGGCAATTGAGATCAAGAAAATCGCAGGCGAAAAAAGGCAAGTCTAAGTTAATTCCAAGTATAAGCTTTCGATAATTGTGGGTACTTTTCATAAAAGAGTTCAGCGTGAGAGTGCAATATGAACCCATCGAACTTTTACAAAATGAAGAACTTTGCCAACCCGAAGACCATGTTCAAGTCGTGCTCCAACAACGATGAATTCTCAACGACACCGGTGCAAAGCGGTTCGCCCAACAAGAAGACCAACAATAATCATAATAACAAATCGGGCTCGAGTGGCATCCGCAGCGGCAGCAGCAGCAGTGGCAGCTACAAGAGTGTCATGAATGCAACATGCTGCAACGGTGACAGCTGCGTTTGCTCACCAACATCGACGCCACGCTCAGATTTAAGCGGTTGCACCACAGATGGAGCATATATGACGCCAATGGCGGCGGCCAGCGATAGTACGGCCTCGGATACGGTTAGCAGCAGCATTGAGGTGAACGGCAGTGAAATTGAGCAACAGATACCAACGGAACCGCATCATCCATTGAATAGCGAATGGACACTTTGGTATTTGGAGACCGATCGCAGCAAGAGCTGGGAAGAGATGCTACACGAGGTGGCCAGTTTTAATACGGTCGAAAATTTTTGGAGCCTTATCAATCATATTAAAACGCCATCGGAAATCAAAATGGGCAGCGATTATTGTCTGTTCAAGAAAGGCATACGACCCATGTGGGAGGATGAGGCAAATGTGAAGGGGGGTCGCTGGGTGATAACCCTCAATAAAAGCAACAAAAATGATTTGGATAATTTCTGGCTGGATACAATGCTAGTTCTCATCGGCGAGAGCTGCGATTATTCGCAAGAATTGTGCGGCGCTGTTGTCAACATACGCGTCAAGAACAATAAGATCTCAATATGGACAGCAAATGGTAGCAATGAGGCAGCCGCCCTTGAGATCGGTGGCAAGCTGCGCGATGGACTTCGCATGGAGAGCGCCTATGTTCTACAGTATCAACTACACAAGGATACCATGGCCAAGCAGGGGTCTTTGGTGAAGACCATCTACACGCGTTAAGTGTGTGCGACGAACAACCATCCACCATCCACAATATCCAATTACAATTACATCCCCTCCCCACCCACCACCTAAATAACACCAACCCCTTCCCTCAACAAAAAAAACACAGAATATCAAATCAAATCAATCTCATTTGAATTGAATCAAATTATTGATACACAATAAAACACACGCAATCCTTAACAACACACATTTACACACAACTATATATATATAAATGCATATATATGTGTATATATATATAGACAATATATATGTTTAGTCCGATTTTGGATATCAGTCCTGTCGCAACACATGCACTATCAAGTATAACATCATCAAAAGCAGCAACTGCAAAAATTTTTATCACACGGAAGTAAAAAACAAAACACCGAAATCCTCTGACGCAAAGGCTGATCCCATTGACGCCAACCAAATTCCAAGTCGAATATTAGAAGCCGAGTAGTTCCGAGTTTTACATTGAAATTTTTTAGTTCATATTCTGTGGAATAAAACCAAAATTGTTAATAATCATATAAATTAATTGTCGATCATAATAAATCTGAATTTGTAAAGCCTTAATATTTATATAGTGATTGTAGCGTCAATTTAACCAATGGTATACAAATAGAGCGTAGAGCATATCAGATGGTGGAAAATACCCCAAATATATTCTGACTGATCAACTTAAGTTTCCCCTAAAATTTGGAAACTTTAATTAAATTTAAAAAAAACATTTCGAAGGTTGAATCTCGTTCAAATTAATGTTTTGGGTTTTGAAACATTTGATTGACAAGTCCTCTCTATATTTCAGAATATCATTTCGATCTAATAATAAAATCCAGAGTTGCCGAGCAATATGAACCTTAACATTTGGATCAGGACTAAGTGGTATTTATATATTAAAATTTAATAAATTTCTTATTTTTTTTTTGTCTTACTTCTTTCTAGTGCAACAAACATTTCATTCACTTAATTCAGTAGTCACTATTAATTTAATTATTAATTTATTATATGTTTAGCTTTATGTTATTGGTATTTTTACATTTACATTATTATTGCTAGAATAAGTCTGTCGTATTTAGTTTGTAATTTTTTTTATATATTTTGAATAACGATTTTGAATTCAAACTTTTCAATAAAACAATCCGGGTATACAGTCGTCGGATAAAGTATTTTGACAAAACTAAAGTTAAATCTTGGCGTAATTTGAAATTACTTAATGTTAAGTTTGGCATCAATGGAATTGTGATTAAAATTCCGTTTGAATGATACAAAACTTTTCTTAACCCATTAAGTACCACTTGAAAATTTTGAATTAACGTAAAAGTCTACGGTTTTGACTTTTTTTCTCAATTTTTTTTTAAAAATATTTTGATGCAAAAAAATTCTTCAAACAATTCTAAGAGTAACTGAAAATTTTTTTTTTTCAAAAATCTCTTCGCTAGTATTTTTTTATAATTTTTGGAAAGGGGTACTTAATGGGTTAAGGAAAGTTTTGTATCATTCAAACGGAATTTTGATGACCTGTCCATTGATGCCAAACTTAACATAAAGTAAGTTCAAATTACGCCAAGATTTAACTTTAGTTTTGTCAAAATACTTTATCCGACGACTGTACATACGAGATAAATGGAGACATAGTTATGACGAGTTACATTAATTCAGAGCTGAGTAAAATTGGAATACCGATCGAAGGTTCTTAGGGGAGTTTATGTGCCTTAATTACAGGTTAAGAGTATTTGCCAGTTATTTTTGTCGCAAACATTTGGGCTTAAGTCAGATAAGTAAACCGAGCACATTTGCCTCCATGATTGGGATAACAGCACAATCAATGAAAGAAGGCCTGTCATTTTGGCATTTAGCTGCTTTTGTTCTTCTTGTTGTTGTTTTTTTCTGCGTTGTTGCTTGTTGTGTGGACATTCGGAGTGCTCCATTGGCTTTTGACTGTTTTTGGGGCCACAAACGTTGGTTGGACTTATTTGGCGCACGGCGTCACAAAACTTGGCTCCGCTCAATTGTTTGATTTATTGACGTTTATTGGCAGTTGGCATTTTATTGTGACTATTTTTGCTGCTGCTGTTGCTGCGAGTGGTGCAGGAGAGGGACGGAAGCCTTCAGATCAGGTGGTTTCCGCCGTATGGTTTCTTATGTTGACCCACTCCTCCACTTACCACATTGTTGTCCATTGGACCACTGGTCACCCACAAGCCGTTGACCACTTTACTTCCATTCGATTGGGTGGTTTTTAATGTTGGTATTATATTTTTTCTGTGTCCGCATAACTGAATGTCCATTATACCCCATTCAAGCGTCATTGTTGTTAGCTTTGAATCCTGTCACTTGTTACCTTGGTCTTTAATCAACAGTTACGAAACTGTCTCGATACTCGATACAACAATACATTATACATTTGCAGCTGTTGAAAGCTTTTCAATTCACGCAGTTATAATAATTTAATCAAGCATTTGTGCGGTTTCAAAGTGTCCTCAGAACATTTTTCTATCGACCCGAAAGCCTTCGCCAAATAACACATCAGCTGGTCAAAGGTCAAGGCACAAATATGTGTGTGTGTGTCACCATTGAGTTTGGGGCAGCAGCTCCCAAAGTATTTGGCATTGATTTATGACATTTAATTTCATTTTATTGCATACGCGGGGGGTGGCAGTAAATTAGTTGTAATTGCGTTCCCATCCATAAAGAAAAACCTGCCTGAACATTGATTAAAACACTTTAATCGATAAGCCATTTTTATTGGCCCAAGGCCAAAAAAAAACAACAGATTTTATTACGTATGCACAGGTTTCCATATACTAACAAATAAGTTAGTATTACTCAGTTATTTGAAAGATTTATTTGTGCTCAAAGTTTCGTGATTGGAATATTTAAAGTAAACTTATGCTCATTTGGAGAATTTCACAACAAACGCATAATCAGCTTGAGAGTTACATGCAAACTGTGACATTGTACCAATAACTATTTATGTATTTTTAGAAGAAAAAATTGAAGTTTTGATTTTAGTTACAGTATATTTTATAATCTAATCTAAAAATTGTATTAGGATAATAAACTTAGAAATGTGTTACGATATAATGATTATATTATACTAGTATATTATATTCTATTCTATGCTATTGGCTTATAATTGTAATTGCTTTTGGGTACCATATGTATTTTCTAGTATAAGAGTTTAGCTAAGCGAACAAGTGAAGCACAAACGATGCCCATTTTAGCTTGGCTGAAAATCGGAAAATATGCAAAGTAGTAGATAAATAAAGAGTCGGGAAAATGGAAAAAAGGGAAAGCAAACCACGCATTTCAACAATTGACAGTAGCTACCGACTCACTCCTTTTTTTTCAAAATGGAGAAAAAGCAAATTTACCTGTGAGCTGCCAACTACACCCCAGACATCGAGTGAACGGGTCAGGAACTGACGACGGGCCCCACAGGTGGCATTTGTGTGTTGTAAAACGTCGATTTACATGCGTGTTATATATATGAGATGGGCGGACGAGAGTGTGGCAAAGTGGCAAAGTGGGTTGGACTCGTTTGGGGTAAGGTGGCATGTATTTCAATTTATTTATTTTTATTGGCGTATGCAAAATAGTCGGCTTGATTTTGGTTAACACACACACACACAAACACAGAGAACCACACACTTCCAGTAAGTGAAAAAGTGCTTTTCCATTTGCGGCAAAGAGCGATTGGGACCCGTGTGGATTCATCTAACATTGGGTTCTGCCTGTAGTTGCTTTAAGTTTAAAAGCAAGCATACTTCGTACTTTCATAAAGTCACAAAAAAAATATAAGAAACTATCTTTAGGATGTCGAATTATAATAATAATTCATATCTGAACTAGAAAAAAGATCTCTTTGAAACAGAAGAAAAGGCATAAAATCGTTTTGTTTAGTAACGCATAAGTTAGATAAAAATATGTATTTGAATATATGTTTTAATTGAAATCGCATCTTCATTGCATAAAGATTTATGTTCAAGAAAATAAAAGGGTTTTGGTGAAACATTAGAGAAGCACATAGACCCAAAACTAATTATTTTTGAATTATTATAATCGATTTGAGACCGTTAGTAATAGTCTTTTATAAATATATAAAATCGGACATTGGTTTGATTGCAAAGTTAAAAAATATAGATAAAACTTAAAATAAAATGCTTATGTAAGGATTCTAGAATAAATAGATTTATATGTTATAGTTAAAAGTTAGTTCTAGCCTTGACGTTTACAAATATTCGAAAATTTCAATGGGTACCTAATGGGTTAAGGAAAGTATTGCATTATTCGAAAGGAATTCAAAAGACCTTTCCATTGATACCAAACTTTACATGAAGTAAGTTCAAAATTTGGCTAGATCTAACTTAAAAGGGTGCCAAAATACTTTTGGCCACCGCTGTATTAGCATAGTTTTGCAATATATGTATCTTAGTTTTCGATATACCCATATTTTTAACATACTTATTTAATGCATGTTTAAATATGTATGTCAAATATAATAAAATCATTTAAAATTTCTCAAAATTTTAGGTATTCAACCTATGTTAGTGAAAATAATAATCATATCAATATAAATTGTGAATATAAAAACTCTTGGTTAAATATAGCTTTTGAAAAGCTTTGTTTGCCAAATCAATTGAGCAGCACACAAGTTGCACAAATATTTCTATGCACAATTCAATTTCGTTGCCTCTCATTCTCACATGCCATCCCTCTCTCTCTCTCTCTCTCTCTCTCTCTCTCTCTTTTTTCCCAGCAGCAATAGCATTTTTTTTTTAATGCATTTTGCATTTGTGTTCTGTGCTATTTTTCAATATTTGCATTTTGAACTCAATCAATTTCAATGCACAACGCACACGTTGCAGGTTGCAGGTTGCACGTACATTGGTAGCACGTTGCACATTGCATTGCACCCGGGGGACGGTGCGAGTGTGAAGTGAATGAAAAGCAAAGCAACTCATTTAATTAATGCAACGAGGAATTAGTTGAAACATTTTGCCAAACATTTATCGGCGCCTGTTTGCTCGCATTTCATCGAATATCACAAAATTTGTGGACCAAATTGGGCAGCCGCCGTCCGTTGACCGACGCTTTGACCTCGTTTGCTGATTGACATATCGTGCCAATGGTCAGAGTGGTCAAAACTCAGCCTTCCCCAGCCAGATTGCACATTGCACATTGCGCATTGAACTTTGACCGAGTCAAGCAAAGCGGTCAATGCTCAACAGCTACAGGTCAACAGTCATCGGGTCACCATTGGCCAAAAAGGTAATCACACCAACGCATGATTGACAGCCATGGCATTACATATTTAAGATGCCTGCTCCAACAAGCTTGGGCCTCCTTCAATGGAGGCCACAACAACGACCTGGTCCAATCTCCATGCATTAACAAGCTGTGTGTTTTGGGCAACACCGCATAATTAGGTGCACCGAGCCTAGAACTGCAGCTATTTCAATATTGCACTTCATGCATGACAAGTGTGGCAGTTGGTTACCTGACTTACCACCTCACTTAATACATGTCCCTGCAAACCCAGCCTTTCCAATTTGCAGAAGCAGTTCGACTAAGAACAAAAGCTGAGAGCAATCAATAGGTACCACATTACTGTGGACCCTAACTTTAGTTAGTAAAATCTCTTTCCCCTCCAGCTTAGACACAAAACAATTCAATAATGACCAGGGATTAAAACCCTAACCGAAACCTTTAACCGGTAGAAACCGATTGAAATTTAAAACCGTAACTGAAACCGTAACCGAAAAAAAATTTGCATTTGACCGAAATTTTCAAACCGTATTATTTATAAGGGCTAATTTCGGGTTTTCATACATCCCAAAAACCTTTTTTTCATTTTGATTTTAATTTTCATCTGTTTAATTTTGAATTACTATTTGTGATATTCATGATCGAATTTTCATATCACTGAATAAGCGCAAATAAAATAAATGTGTTTATTGAAATATTAAAGTTGTTAAAATGTAACTAAACTACATCAAACTGAAGAATATGTGAAATAAATGTGTGAATGAAACATTAAGATATACAGGGTTGCCCATATTCGACGGACCCATTTTTTTTTTTAAAAAATCAAAGAAAAAAATAAAAATTTGGCGGTTGGCAATCTTAATCATTTAATTTGTTCCAAGTAGATTTGTTTACATCAATTTTTGAATATGATATCTCTCAAATGGCCGCCTCTGGCGTTGATGGCGTATTGTGCCCTTTTTGCAGCATTTTCCATCGTTTTCGCCAACATTTCGGCCGGAATAGCGGCTATTTCTTCACGAATGTTGTCCTTGAGCTCTTCTACGGTCCTTGGCTTGTTAACGTAAACCTTTGACTTCAAATATCCCCACAAGAAGAAGTCAGGCGGCGTCAAATCGGGCGAACGCGGTGGCCAGTCATGGCCATTTTCATTTTGGAAGAAAAACGGCCCAATGACCGTTTTCGCACTAACGCCGCACCAAACTGTGACTTTTTCGTCATGAAGAGGCACTTCTTCAATCTCCTGAGGATTTTCAGTGGCGTAAATACGGCAATTTTGCTTATTTACGGTCCCATTCAATGTGAAATGGGCTTCATCGGACATGATAATTTTGTTCCAAAATTGCTCGTCATCTGTTGAATGTAAATTTCAACTATTTCAGAGCGCTCGCGTGGTGTGTATTGTTCCATGGTAAAAATCTGCTTGGACTGACGCTTCAAACGCGGTATGTCATTAAGCGATCTGACATCTCTGTCAAAAGTTATGGAATTGTCAGATGGGTCCGTCGAATATGGGCAACCCTGTATATACATAATTATTTTTATTATTTTATTAATATAATTATAATTTTGCAATACAATTTTTCTTTGTGAACCGAAACCATACCGGTATTTCAAAACCGAAACATACGAGAACCGGTTCACCGTTACGAAACCTTTATTCATAGATTTTGCGTAACCGATAACCGAAAACCTAAATACGTTCGTTTCGGTTTTTAATACCTATTTTTGACAATGATCCTTAATACTATAAGATTGCTTATCTATTGCAATTAATAAGAAATCGACAAAAAAAAAACGAAATTCAGTTGTCGATATGTCTCCAAATATTAACAACAAATCGATTTAAAAAAAAAAAAAAAACATTTAAAAAAAAAACATATTTGTAATCACCAAATACACTCAACAATTTTGACTTGTAAGACTGAAAAGAATTTTTAACAGCATATAATTTTGATAATGATATTCGCAGAGACGGATAACGAATTTTAGCAGGGAGCTTTACAATAAAATACAATAAACATTGCGTAGTTTAAAAAATTCAAAATCGGAAATCATCTTAATTATTCAATGAGTAAATTATGAAGGCTTTAAAATCTAATGGCAATCATTGAATAGATAGTAAACAATTTTTGCATTAGTGGGCATTTGTTAAGTGTTGTTTTTGTTTGCTTGTCAACGATGGAGAAGGCGACATGCAGCTGCAAATTTGCCAAAAGAAAAAGAGCTCGGGAAGCCAAGTGAGACACAAGGTGCCCTCTTCTGCCCTATTCGTGTGTTAGTAACCTCTCTACTTTTCTCCTGTCACTTCCGACTTGAATGACCAACAATTCAATTACTGGATTCCTTTCAACAGAGCTGCTTATACAGCAATCGATACGCTTTAATCGATAAGTCAAGCCAGCAGGATGTGGATTTTAACAAAAGGACATTGTCAACAGACGACGACGACTTGGATTTTGAAAGTAAAATAGTCAAAGCAGCAATTGTGCACCTGAATTGAGTAGCAGCCCAGTTGGCCAGCTGCAGTTCTGCTGGCCATATTACAGAGAGTTGGCTGGCATTGCTGATACGGCGATAACGTTATGCCAATAAACGTTGTTGCATGCCACAAAAGAGGCAGACTGAAAACCATTTTGCAAATTAACATCAACAGATCCTGGGCCAGAGAAGTGAGCTGGTCATTTTTGGCCAGAGTTTCTGGCTGCCAAGCAACCGCAACATGAAAATCCGCTGCCAATTGAAAAGAGTTGGCCAATAAATCGAATGGCGTCAGTATTGGATGACCCAAAAACAAAAAAAGGGCCACTCGACTCCGCCGCCTTCGTTCCACAGACTTCATTAAGGGCAAATTAAATGGATTGTTTAGCTGTGATCAAGATAACTAAGCCGACGTGAGGCATTCACGTTTACTCCATGCCCATGTCCACGTCCTCGTCCAAGCCCAAGTCTAACTCCAGTTGATGCCGATGTCCTGCACTGCACTGTCCTTTTGCGTTTGCCTTGGCAAAGTGCACTGGCAAATGTTGACATTTATTGTTGTTGCTTTTACTGTTGCTTTAATGCGATTTCCCTTGTTCTTGGCCATCTTATGCCCAATCCTATTCCAGAGCTCGTATGCTATGTCTTCGTTTTCGTCTTTGTCTTTGTCTGTGTCTTCGCCTTTGTCTTCTTCTGTGGCGCATTTGTGCTCTGGATTTTGTTTTTATTATGATTATTTTAACTGCCAAGGCAAAGGCAAATACACAGCACAAGGATCCCGCAGTTGGATGCTTGACAGTATGACGGAGGCAGAGGGAGGGGAGGTGAGAGAGATTGCTAGGATTGAGCAAAGTGTGGCAAGTAGCGCAGCATAAAATGCAATTTTCACATGCCTGACAGCGGCAACTGGCGAACTGGGAACTGGGAACTGGCAAGAAGACTTTTTCGTATGGGGGGCAAATGAATTTGGCGTCGGGGCAGCAACAACAACAACAACAACAATAACAACAACAGGAAGAACTGAAAGCCAGTAAAGTGAAATGCAATAAAACAAAAAGGAGTAAAAGCGGGTAGGAGCGGTAGGAGGCGGGTACAACAACTGTGACTGCAACTGCGACTGTCTTGTCTTTTGGCTGCGACGCTGCGAGCTGCGAGCTCTGAGCTGGAAACTGAAGCTGCAGCTGTGACAACGACGCCGTTGCCTGTCAAGCGTTTGCCTCGACTCGAGACCTTTGGACTACGAACCGCCACGTTCTGCTCCCCAACTCTCCTACTCCACTACACAGTACAAAATAAATCCGGAATTCCGGAATAACATCAATCCAACGCAGTATCAGAAGTTCTGTAATCCCGAATATTCTTAAAGCAAGTACAAAAAAACTTAATTCAGGTATGATTTTTCAATTTCTTCTACGCAAATATTTTGACTATCGGAATGTTTCTGAATACATATTAAAAAAAATGCATGCTAAATTAAACATTTTTAAACTTGAATTGCAGAATGATTTTTTTCTTACTGTGTACTCTCCCACTCTACACACAGAGACAGCGCTAACGCCATTGCATTTACAGTGCAATGATTCAAATTGTCGCCTTGGATTATGGATTTATTACGCGTCTCGTTTTTAGTAAGCTTCAAGCGACTGCAATTGTGCATGCTGCTTGCAATTACTATCAATGTAACAACCAGGCTGACGACGACATATCACCCACCCCACCCCACCCCAAACCCCACCCATCATCATCATCTCTTCTTAACCCCCGAACAATGTGCTCGACTGACTCTCTTACTCCTTCTCTCACTCGCTGCCTCTTCCCGACTAACCCATAAAAACATTTATATCGAATTCGAAAATGTGTCACTAATTCGCGTTGACAATTTTTCGGGTCTTTCTATGTGTGTGTCTTGATGTGTGTGTGTGTGTTTTAAACTAACGCTTTGTTTTCTGTATGTGACGCCTTGAATAGAAATGGAGCTACTCAAAGAACTTATGAGTGCACTCAATGAAAATGGATAACTTTAAAAAAATGTATGCAATTGGAAAAATCATTTGAAATGCTCAAATGTCTGGTTAGTTTTAAAGTTTAAGCTATTGCAATAATAATAATTGTTTATTTGACAACATTCAAGTAAATCGTTTATGCTCTTTTTATTGAAAACTCATAAAAAATAATCAATTTGAAATTTTTAAAAATAATAAAAATAAGCTCTGTGAGTCTATCTTAATATAACTTAACATTTGCTGTGCTTACAGGGTATAAACTTAATCAGACAGATAGTTAAACTTAACACAATCTTAAGACTAACTAATATGATTTTAAAAAACAAAGTAAAATAATAATTTTGTCACGAAAAGTATAAATTGAATTGCAATCAAAATGTATAAGTAAAATGCAATCACTTCAAAAATCACGTTTATAAATTAACAAGTAAAATGGAGCATACTCAGTTATATGAAACACAATTACAGGGTATCAGCGTCACGAAATCGACTGGTCTGTCTCCAAATAAGAAACACACAGTGCCAAAACTCAATTTGTCATGGAAGCCTTGTCAAAGATCATTCGCCTGCTTTGTTGTATCTTCAATGATTATTAAATTTTGTCAAAGAATTTAAAATAATAAAAAAGAGCTTCAAAATATTTTGAGGGCCAGCGTTTAGTCAAGGTTTAAATAAATAAAAAAAATATATCTACGAGTATAAATAAATACTTAAAAATTTATGTATTTATTTATAATAATGTGTAGTATCTGTAAGATTTTGCTTAGTCAGCCAGAATTGCACAAGAGCTCGTGCAACAGTCGACCCTTTAATAGGATGGCGAAGAGGTTAGGAAGGGGGAAGGGAAGGTGTTGGCTTGTTGTGGCGGTGGCAAAGGTTGCAGACAGCCAAGTGGGTGAGTAGTATTTTTGGTATTGGGCAAACTCATGGGCCATGCATCATGCCACATGCCGCATGTGTCGGGCTCGTGCCAAGGCCCAAAAAACTCAAAACTCAACTCAAAAACACAACACAAAATGCCCAAAATGCCCAAAATGCGACGGCGACGGCGAAAACATTTAAACAACAAACAGCGCATTTGAAAGCTTTTCGCAATTATTATTATGTATGTATTGTGCATTATTTGTGTACAAGTGTAATTGTTGTCAACGACAAAAAACAAAAGCACAAACATTGTGCAACAATCTGTATGTTGCAGCTTGTTATTGTTGTTGTTGTTGTTGTTGTTGTTTTTGCGACTAAATTGCCGTTGACAACGCTGACATTTCAAATTTAGACGTCGCCTGACTGTTGACCGCACATTAAAAAGCGCTGTTTGTTTGCCACGGCACAAGTAAGTGTCCCCACCCCACCCCAGCCCAACTGCCTGCCCACCACCTCACACCTCACCACGCCTTTCCCCGCTCCTCTCCGCTCCCGTCTCATCATTTAAGTGGCAAATACCCCGCAGTCCACAGCTCACAACTCACTCAATCTTTTTATTTTTTTAAATCTTTTATTTTTTGCTACACTTTGTTTATATTGTTAATTGTCATTGTGGTCGTGGTCGTCTTTCTCTATGTCTCTCTCTCTCTCTCTCTCTCTGCACATCTCCATCTTTTTCAGTCACTGCCATAAAATTATGTAAAAATATTAGAAGAATTTCCGTTTCGCAAAACGTGTTAAAAATGTTTACAGCCTTCATTCGCAACAGGCAAACAAGCAACAAACAACAACAAAACACAGGCCAGTTGCCTGTCATCGGGGGCATGGAGATGGGATGCCAGCAATTCGACCTGCACGAAGATGCAGCAGCCGCAACAATCATGTTGGAGGCGTCACAGATTAATTAACGTCTCTGCGATAAAGCACGTTACAGCCAAAACCGTCGCCTGCACCACTAACACCACCAACACCACCATCACCACCAACACCATCACCACCACAAGCTACTTCCATGGCCACGATAACCACTTTACTGCAGCTGGAACTGGCGCATTTTGTCTACCATCGCCCACTTAGGAAATATGTATGTACATATGTACCCCATGAACAGTGGCTCAGATATGCAAATTGCCTTTCAATAATGTTAAGCAAGCTCGCCTCAAATTGTCAAAACAAAAAAAACAGAACCATTTAGTTATTCACATAAGTGATAAAATTATGCCATCTTCAAAGTGTTAAATGGTATGGCAAAGAACCAAATTTGAACACAGATAGTACAAATCTAAATCACTGCAGAAAACGAGATATGTTTTAGGAATCAAGATATGTTGTAGGCTGATGCAATTTTAAATTAAGATAAAAAGTAAATTTCGTAGTCAAAAGTATTTCAAAGGTAGAGAAAAAGCAATAAAAAAAAAATTAATTTAAATTGTATCTCAATAGACACACATTTGCTTTGACTTATTATATTTTACTTTTTATTATTTTATTTCGGCTTAAAATTCAAATTCTCAAAAGATTGAAAATTATTTTGTTAAATTATTTTATTACCTTAAATAAAATCGTGAGATATGAAAAACAGCCATTTGGTAAATTGTTCACAATATTATGTTAATAATATATAATGAGAATAATTTTGTTTAATTAATGGTAAATTGAAAGCAGAAAATAATGAATTAAAAACTGAAAACATTTAGCTTAAAGACTGTTAATAAATAACATCAACTGAGAAACTAAGAGAAAGTTGATATAGAATTGAACGAGGATTCCAAAAAAGTACTTGGGTTCGGGCTTTCTGAAATCAGTTCACACACCTTACCAATATCTATGGTTCGAGTCATAAATACTTTTCCAATGATTTGTAGGTTTGAAGCCTTTTTGTTAATTGTTCACAATATTATGTTAATAATATGTAATGAGAATGATTTTACTTAATTACTGGTAAATTGAGAGCAGAAAATAAATAACAATTGAATGCACGCAAAAAGCTTTTCTCCCTTATTGGTAACAGTGGTCAGTCTAACTCTCTCTCTCTCTCTCTTTATTTTACACTTACTTTCTTTCTTTCTCGGTCTGTCTTTGTCATAGATGGACGAGTGATGATAAATGAATGCAATATCCATGTCATGCTCAACTTTCTGAAGCTCGAAATTCATCCTCCTCGGTTAAATCGCAGCGTGAGCTGATTTATCTAACATATCGCGAGCGGCGACAGGGATAAGGATATTGGCCAAGCTTCTGCTCGACTTTTGGCTGAGAAATGACGTCTAGACAGTTTTCGTTTTCGACCCCAAAACAATGGGCAGCAAAGAGTTCGCATTAAAGTGGAAACATTGCTTGAGTTTTCCAAATGCTTTGTCTGTTTTCCCCCCACTTTACAGCTGTTCATTTTTCTTGGGCATTTTCCTTTTGTTATTTAGTTTTTTCTTTTATTTTATGTTTTTTTTTATTTTTGTTTTTTTCCCTTTTTGAAGAGGTATTTTGCTTAATTTTCGTTGGTTTCGGTGCTTTTTCGCGTGCTCCTTGTGTGCTTTATTTTGCAGTCCAGCTAACTAAATACCTGTATAAATATTTTATTACGCAAATGAAACAAGCATTGTTTGCATTTTATTTATTTGTGTGTGTGTCTGTCGCTGTGTGTGTGTGTTCTAGAACTGCGCCACATCCTGCAACAGGATGGCTCCTGCGAACGTCCAACTGCATCCAAGTTCTTCCTCTAGTTCTGGCTCTGCTTTTGGCCAAATGAAATGGCCGCATTAAGGTGACAGCGTTGCCAACTGCCAACGCCAAAAAAAATTAAAAAAAAAAAGAAGTTGCCGATGGCAGCACGTGCCGTATCCTGAGCAAAATTCATTTGCATGCTGCCTGCAAACAGCAATGGGAATGGGAGCCGGGAATGGGGTCGCCTTGACCACAGGACACACAGAGCAGACGCAGGAAGCACAAAGTAAAATACAAGAGAATATACCAGAGACAAGATAAAAAGAACACACATCCCACGTCAAACCAACGCAAGAGGAGCAGCTGATTTTAAATTTATCACAAAGCATGCAACGCATTGAAAATGGCGAGAAGACCCTATTTATATAAATATGCCTATGATCGGGACGTCGCGTCGGTCCTAAAATCTTGTCTTGTGATCGAATGGTGACTGAATAAATGTGTTTAATTTGAATGGAAGTGGAAGTGAAGGAAACGTTTAATAAATGAACCCAGTTTTCGTCATAGAATCAGTCAATCAGATTTAAAGGCTGTACTTAAACTATAGTGTAATTAAATATCCCACATGCGTTAAGTAAATGTTAAGTTAACATTTGAATTTTGAATGACCTATGTATATTGAGTTTTAGTCGTGAATGGAGTTAGGAGAACGAACATATGCATTTATATTGATTCATAGGGGCATTCATTCAAATCAAACCAAGCACATGGATAAATTCCATTGAATTTCAATAGGGCGGCGTCTGCAGAAAGATAAATTGGTCCACTGTAATTAGCTAAAGTGGCCAGAGGCCAAATCAGTGTGCAAGTGTTAAATGGTAGTACAAAATGCAAAGAAAGAGAAGAAGAAAAATAAAGAGAGGAACAGAGAATGCTAACGAAGATTACGTCAAGTTAGTTAAGCCCAAATGTGTAAATGTGTAAGTGATTATGCCACATTTCAATATTCAATTTTAAGTCATTAACACAACAAATTTTTGAGGTATTTGTTACAACATGGAAAAAAGTAAGAAATATTATTAAGTTTTGTTGACATATCACATATCTCACTACTCATGGCTTATTCGTTGCTGACGAGATCAGAAGGACGCTTTCATCTATTCGCAGCATTGTCGGAGCGTGATGTGAATGACTTCGATCAGTTGATCGAATGGATCAAGACATCCGCTAGTCCGTCGAGTCCGCGCTATACTCGACTTCAAAATCTGGGAAATGGTGTTGTCTTTTGTCGTTTGATGGCCAAAATCTGTCCGGGCTCATTGGCCAGCGTCCTGATCATTAATCGGCCAGCAAATGATGGCGATTCAATGCATAACTACATGCTTTTGGAGGCGGCATTTGGCAAGGCTCGCAAACCCTGGACTTTTGATTCCAGGAAACTGATAGCTGGCAACAATTTAGAGCTGCTTCGGTTGGCCACGACCCTGTCGCATTTCCGCGACACTCGCAACAATCAGTTGCAGTGTCAGCAGAGGAAATCAATCCCACGAGCAAATACAAATCGCCCATCCCGCTGTCCAGCTGGGGAGCTGGAAATGTCCCAACTTTTGGACGAGTCGCAACAACCATCGGCTGAGTCCATTGAGGAGTCTGTGCAGCAGCAGCAGCAGCTGTCTGTGAACCAAGAACAATCGCAGTCAACTGCTGACCACGTGGAGTCGCAGCTGAAGCAACAAATTCAATCACTTTTTAACAATCAGCAGATCGCCGTCGCTGCTTTTATGGCCGAGCAAGAACCTCTTGCTGCCCCCGCTGGTGCCAATAGGAAAACAGCCACCGTCATGTGTCTCTGCAGCAACTGTGTGAACAAGAGAAAGAACTTGGCCAACACAGAAACCAATTGTAAGTTCCACCTATGATGTTAATTCCCATTCATATAACTATTCCATCATTTCAGAAATGAACTAAAACTAACGAGATGTGAAATATTGAAACTAAAGAAGAAATTAAATCTATATTTAGCCAGCTTTAAAGATTTCATATTTTTGTATCTTTATCAAACAAATTGTATGTACTTATCTCTATAAACAAATCACTGCGGACGGCAGTCCGCGCTAGTGACGAAAGCAGCACGAAGGGTGCGAACGCGACTAGCATATATACACAGGAAGAATGGAAAATTTGCTATGACTGTCCGATCAGGTCGAGTTATATACCGATCGAAAGGTTTCAATTAAACTTACAAATGTGCATACTAAGACTTTTGGAAACTCACCTGGTTCGTGAGATAAACAGGTGTAAGTGGGAGGGGAAATGTTTAAATTATTGGAGCTAATGGGGTCGTTGGAGCCTTTTTGAATTTTCTTTGAATTTTTTACAATTTTCAATAAAAATACGCGTCGAATGACACCTCGATCATCGAAATCGGACAACTGGTTCGAAAGAAAATTAATTTTGAAATTTTAAGGGGCCTTCCGAAAATGAGATGAAAAGTCAGTCTGTCTGTTTGTTTGTTTGTTTGTTTGGATCAAATCGTTGATTTAGCTAAAAAGTTTGAATGAGGTCTTGTTCCCGATCAAAAATCTAGAAACGTTTGTTCTACGACTTTTTCGAAAAATCGCTAGTTTAGCGGGAAATCGCTAAAAACCGCTAAATTTGAAACCTCATAGCATCCAAACGATAGAAGCTACAGATATGATCTATATATCGTTGAAAAGGTATTTTGAAGGGCTCTTAGGCGTTTATTCAACGTTTATTTTTTATTTAAAAAGTTAGAATGGGAATAGGACAGCAGCTGCAATGTGTCATAGCAGCCAGAGTTGAAGAGTGCTGTTAGCTTTTGTGCTGGGCATGTGTGTTTGTAAAGGGGACCAGTGTTGCCAGACAGTTCGTTTTAGATGTAAAAACAATCAACAAAATTGACAAAGCTATACTGTCAAAAAATATTGCAATTTCAAAATTTCTGATGTCTTATTCAAAAATTTCTGATATCCCATAAAAAAACCTCTTTACGAGGTAAAAGTCTAGTGACGAAAACATTTTCATGCCCCAAAATTTCTGATATCCAATTTTGTGACGAATAATATTAAGTTTTACATATAAATTATTTAAAGCAAAATTTTTGCATTCGGCACTGCGCAAAACAGTGAGTTTTATTTGGTATTAGAATTGAGGCATTTTAGCGCAATGTGCCGAGTGCCAAAATTTTGTTCAAAATAATTTATATGTAAAACTTAATATTATTCGTCATTTATGGGGCATGAAAATGTTTTCGTCACTAGACTTTTACCTCGTAAAGAGGTTTTTTTATGGTTTGCTATGACTGTCCGATTAGGTCGAGTTATATACCGATCGAAAGGTATCAATTTAACTTTCAAATGTGCATACTAAGACTTTTGAACCCTCACCTGGTTCGTGAGATAAACAGGTGTAAGTGGGAGGGGAAAAATTTAAATTTTAATTAAAACTATAGTTTTTCAATAGTAAAAAACCTATCGAAAAACGGTCGCTATTCGATATTTTACCGAAATAATGTTTTTAAGTTAAATATTCGATATATTAGCAATAGTTTTTCGAAAGTTTTTTTACTATCGAACAACTATCGCCATTCGATATTTTAGCTTTTAATTTAGTTAATTCTAGTTAAATTAAATCAAAAAAATGCCAACTAAAAAAACTATAGAAAAACTATCGCTACACGATATTTTAGCGATAGTTTTTCAATAGTACAAAAACTATCGAGAAACTATCGCTATTCAATATTTAAGCGATAGTTTTTCGATAGTACAAAGACTATTCAATATTTAAGCGATAGTTTTTCGATAGTACAAAAACTATCGAGAAACTATCATTATTCAATATTTTAGTGATAGTTTTTCGATAGTAAAAAAACTATTGAAAAACTATCGCTATTCAATATTTTAGCGACAGTTTTTCGATAGTTTTTTGATTTATTTTATTCCCATTAAATTAATAAATGATATCTTATTTGGTGATGAGTTTTTAACGAGCCTTTTTCGATAGTTTTAGCGAAAATTTTTTCGATTTATTTTGTTCCCATTAAATTAATAAATATTAAGAAATAATGTTTTTAAGTTGAATATTATTAAAATTTCACATCATTATTAACAAAATTAATTAATACACTGACGAGCAAAACTGTAACATGAACTCAATATTCTCACTTCATCGGTCTGTATCTTCTTTCCTATTTTAGGTATGCTAAAGACCTTAATCTTGTTTTGTTGGGCATTTATTTTACTATTATTTCTGAAAATTTGAAGACATTTGATGAGCTGGATGAAATATGCCGAAGCAAAATGTAAAAAAAGGCAAATGTTACAGTTTTGCACTTCGGTTATATTTTAAACAAATTTTTTTTTAAATAATTTTATAATGATTTATCCACAGCTATTTCAATTTTTTTAGTTCCCCCATGCGATTTAGCATAATTTGGGAGTATCGTTGCACTAAAGCAGGGGAGATAGCGTACCATATGTCCTTGTTCTCTCCCACAGCTCCATCGTTCCACTTGGAGGGACCGCATATTTCGCCAGCTGCGATTATACATGGCTACATAATTTAGCTGTACAAACAATACATAAAGTTGACAAAGCTATACTGTCAAAAAATATTGCAATTTCAAAATTTCTGTTGTCTTATTCAAAAATTTCTGATATCCCATAAAAAAAACCTCTTTTCGAGGTAAAAGTCTAGTGACGAAATCATTTTCATGCCCCAAAATTTCTGATATCCGATTTTGTGACAAATAATATTAGGTTTTACATATAAATTATTTTAAACAAAATTTTTGCATTCGGCACTGCGCAAAACATAGGTTTTATTTGGTATTAGAATTGAGGCATTTTAGCGCAATGTGTCGAGTGCCAAAATTTTGTTTAAAATAATTTATGTGTAAAACTTAATATTATTTGTCACAAATATGTTTTCAGGATCGTTTTTCTACTAAGTCTTTGAAGCCATTATAAAAATTTAAACGTAAGTTACAATATCATCGACAATACAATAATGCTATAATTCTCTGTTTTGGGTGTTCCCTATATTCAGACTCTACTTTAATTTTCTTTGTTATATGTATTCACAAGGAATTTCGCACGCATCACTTTCATCACATTTACTCAGCAATTTTCGTGTCCCCTTGGGTCGTGTATTCTTTTTCTCTTTTTTCCTTTCCCTATTAACCCGAAAATCAGAATATTAGCTTCCTATGCTAGATATACACTCTGCTCTTGACTTTATCTTGTTTCTACATTTTTTTAATACTAAAAAATGTAACCAGCAGCAAAATGTTTTAGATTTTCATAGAGGCGAGAGTAGATTTTAGTAGCTGGTTAACCTTCTAATGCTCCATGCCAAGTACCAGCAGAAGCATCATTGCGATAGCTGTGATAGAAACATTTAAAAGCAATCAAAATGGACATGGGAATAGAAGAGAGACAAATAAGAAAAAAATGTGTACTCGTACATAATATTGCGCATACGTCGCGTGTGACAGTTGACCATCCATTTTGAGCGAATGTTGCTGTCAGTGTCGTTCTTTACTTTTTGTTTGCTTAGCAAATGATGAAAAGCGTCCGAGTCAAATGAATGGGGGACGTGAATGGGACGGACGGGAGCCTTATAGCTTATGGACGACTATGGTAATGCGAATGTTAAGCCGGCAGCTGAGCGAACTGAGAGATTCGGGCAGATGGCGTTTGCTTTGGGCTGTGCTTTCAGCTTTGGCTGGCTTAGCAATCAAACAGCGAATGGCCATTGAAATTAGGCTAATGAAATGCTTGTTAACTGAAAGTGACAACATGGCTGTGGCCAAACCAAACATGCCAATTAAAGTGGTCGACGAAAATCTGAAGCGACTTCAAATAGACAAATTCCTAGCCAAGGAACAAACAAATTTAATTAGATTAAGTCACGAGCAATTCACAACTTAAATTTAACTTAGTCGAGTATTTTAAGATTGAAAATAAATCTGTAGAAACCGTTACAGGAAATCAATTTTAAATTTGCTTTCAGCCTTGCTTTTATGTCTTAATAAAACAGCCTAATATCTTTGATAAAATTGTGAAGATTGTTTAAAAGACAACAATGTCTTAATTTAACTTTGTGTCTAAATATATTAATTATTTAATAAATGGTAGTACTACGTTCGACTTGTGACGCAAGAAGCGTTTGTTGCATTTTCCCGGTTTTCTAGCAATTTCCCGGAAAACTAGCGTTTCATTATAAATGTCATATAATAAGTTTTTCAATTTTTGACAATAAAAACACCAAAATGGATTTATTTCGAAGTATAACCTTCTGCATTCCAGGAGTGCCGCTTGCTGTAATTATTAATCCTTTTATAATAAATTCATGCGTCGTAATTATAGGCAGCGAGAGCTGTAGTCTGGTTTCTCCATTTCGGATATATTCTCAGCCTCATATAGAACGATGTGGCCGAGAATGTTGATGGGGCCGCTGCCTGCAGTCAAAGTAATTTCCACCTCTGAATCGAAGAACTCGAGATCAAGAATTGCGTCGCGATTCTCGTCAGCCTTTAGCGAAACAATTGGTATCACATCGTCCTCAGCAGTTTTAAGCTCGACCACATTGTACTCATCCGCGTTTGCGCCGGCGCCCAGAACCATTTGTGAGATGACCAGCTTGCGACAGTCCTCGTCTTCGGATAGATTCCAGTAGGCGACGGCTCTGTCCGGTCTTAAAGTGATGCCAAAGAATATTTTACTTTCGTCGAATTCCATAATGGATTGATTATTTTTGTCATCAAATAAAACGGAGAGCACGCTTTACGCTTTTATGAGTTTAGAGTGACCATATCATGATAAAGTCAATCGACTTTCTGGTATTGATTTCAGTGCTGTAAAATGCATTCAACTCAACGAAAGTCAATATTAATCGACTGTTCAAAGGGCTTAATTTATTTAGTTCGATGTTAGGTACATATTTCAATTTTAAGCTCACAATGGTTGCAGGAATTAGTGATGTAAAAAACATCGATGCATCGATGTTTTTTCAGCGATGTTTCTCTAATTTCTCCGTTTCTTTTTGTTGTAGACGATCTTAAGCGATGCACATGCATTTGCAATGCATCGATGCATCGCTCAACATCGACATCAACAAAAAAACCGGAACATATAAAGAAAAATTGCTGAAATACATCGATGCATCGATGTTTTTTACTTTTTTCAGCGATTTTTCTCTATATTTTCCTTTTTTTTTGTTGATGTCGATGTTGAGCGATGCATCGATGCATTGCAAATGCATGTGCATCGCTTAAGATCGTCTACAACAAAAAGAAACGGAGAAATTAGAGAAACATCGCTGAAAAAACATCGATGCATCGATGTTTTTTACATCACTAGCAGGAATTCCCAAAACTCTCTCTATGTGTAGTTGTCGTTAATTTATTATTACTTGTTAAAATTAGCAAATCTGCTATGTTACTTAATGAATTTTACGTGTTGACGTTGTATTAACAGAAAAGTCAAGAACTTAAGAAATAATCCGTATAAACAGAGAGCACTTCATGAAATGATTTTTGAAAATGGTTCGATAATCGATAGTCTTCGACTTGAAGATGCCCAGCTCTAGTTCTTAAAGTACCACTCACTTTTACGGCTAGCTACAACCCTGACATGACGTATTGGCTCGTCTCACAATGCTAATTCAGGTTTTTTTTAATTTTGGAAAAGTCATTTCGTCAGCTAAGTAAGCAGGGGATAAAAGAGTCAAGCAAATTTAAATAATAGATGGATACATTTGATATGAACTGTACATATGTATGTTGATATATAGTCGAAATTCCCTAACTCTAGTCATCATTATCTAGTTATGGAGACTTCGACTTATGGAATTTTTCTTGTTCAGTTTAGTTTACGCTATTGCCACTCAATTTAGTTCGAGTTACAGAGAATTCGAGTTATAGAAGTTCGATTTATGGAAGTTCAACCTAATAATCATGTATTTAGGAGTTCTTTCAGTATGTCAATGTTTGTTATTCAAGTGTTTCATTACGTTGAGTATTTATAATTGTTTATTATTTGTTTTTTGGGTTTTATTATCGACGTGCTTGTTTATTTACTTATTTGACAGTCAAACTAAATGACTTTACAGTTTATTTATATGCATGTACTTGACTTTTTCACGTTTATGCAATATTTTTATTAATTTTATTTGATTATTTTTTCTCATTACTCACTTTAACGTTAATGATGTAACCGCAGGGCCCTTTGGGTCATGGCAAGTCGCAAAGAAATTAAAAACAAAAACAAAATTGAAAAATGTTTTTCTGGTCTTAGGAGAAAAAAAATGTGTTAAGTGATGGGGACAACTCAAATCGAGTGGCAACATTCATCAGCCTGAGGGGGGGCAACATCATTGATATGCCACCCAAGGACGGTGTGGAGGAAGGGAAGCCCAGCATATTTGGCCAGCCTTAATGACTGCCAACTACGAGTACAACAACAACTACAGCAATAACAACGACAACAGCTTATGCAGTAAGTGCAAGTCTTGGCCATTAGCTGCATGCCCCAAGAGCCAGGCAAGGCGAATGCATTTTCCAACTCATTTAATGCGCTTGATCGTCCTGACTGGTCGACTTGCCGCTTTGGCATCATGACTTGCATGTTGTTGTTCCTTGCCAGACCATTTTGGCCATTTTGCTGCTGCTGCTGCTGCTGCTGCTGCTGCTGCTACTGCCATTCCCATTGCCGTTGCTATGACCATGGACATGGCCA
Organism: Drosophila subquinaria; assembly: GCA_037043405.1. Taxonomy (NCBI): domain Eukaryota; kingdom Metazoa; phylum Arthropoda; class Insecta; order Diptera; family Drosophilidae; genus Drosophila; species Drosophila subquinaria. Next base: position 338,752 of record JBAMBL010000232.1, read on the forward strand.
TTGCCACTGCCATTGCCATTGCCATTGCAATTTTCCAACAATTTCATTTTCATATTTTTCATTCTCTTTGCACACTTTTCCGGTGTCCGAAATTTATGCGCGCTTTGCTTGATTTTTCATGAATTTTGATCACCTAGCGAAGAGTCTTAATGCACCCAGTCGGCCACTGAACTGAACTCAACACAATTGGACTGAAAGTGGACGCAGATATAGTATATGGACATGGAGGTGGAGGGGGAGGTGGAGATGGAGACTGGACACCCTCTCTTTAAATGGATTCAACATATGTGCATAAATTTCACACGTGGCACGCCTGCCGCGCCAGCCCCTCATGCATTTTACATGCACAAAAGGATTTCCAGCTCAGGCATGGAGCCAGACCAAGAATGCTTCAATGCCCAGTCAGCCAGCCAGTCATTCTTTCACTCCTCCCTTCCCCCATTTTACTTTTTCTCATCGTTGTTGTCGTTTTCTTTTTATATATCTCTGTAGAGGATATTATAGTTACGCCATGTAATGTGTAACGTATGAAAGAAGGCATGCTATATAGATATATTCAGATGTATATATTAAAAAAAATAATACTAGTAGTATTTAAACAATAAATAGATAAAAAAAGAAATGTAGCTATAATTATTTATCTTTGAAACTTAATGTAAAAGGTTAGCTAGGACATCAAATATATATAACCGATTTGTATTTGTAACTAGTGCATTAATTTTTAGCATTAGAAAATAGGAAACAAAATAAATGAACATGAAGTACAAGTGAACTTCCATAACTCGAACGTTTGTGCTTCGAATTCTCTGTAACTCGAACTAAATTGAGTTTCAATAGCGTATACCAAACTTAACAAAAAGACTTCTCAAAATCCAAAAAAATACTAGCAAAAATATTTTTAAAAATTTTTTTTTGCAGTTACTCTTAGAATTGTTCCAAGAATTTTTTGCATCAAATTTTTTTTGTGAAAAATCGAGGAAAAAAGTTGAAAAAGTAGACTTTTGCAAAAATTCAAAATATTCCATGGGTACTCAATGGGTTAAGGAAACTTTTGCATCATTCGAACGAAAATTAAATGACCTTTCCAAATATATATAATATAATAAGCTATTATTTTCTTATTTTAAGTCAAAATATTAAAGTTTTAAGGGTTTGCAAAGAATTTCTTGACAAACTGTATATTCTTGAGCAGAGAAGATCACGAGCTAATCTCTCAGTTTTCCATTAAGGAGGCCTACAAAAAGATTGCTTTGAACACTTTAAACAGAATTGTAAAATCTATTTGAGTATTTCTATTAAAATCAATAACTAATAATTTAAAAAATTTAAGCTAGCACTTAACTTGGTGAATATATTTTAAGCAAACTTGCTTAACTTTACAAGGATATCAGATCTTCGGCGTGCCGACGATTAACTTTCATCTCCTTTTATTTGTATTCCTTTTTGCATTGCAACAATTCTGTGGCCAAAGATGCAACTGCCACGGCAACCGGCAACTCGCGACTCGCAACTGAAAAAACTGATGCAGCTTGTTTGTTAATACGACAACATTTAATTTTTAATCGCTGCATCCGACTCTCAATTGCTGGAGACGGAGCTGAAGTTGAAAGTGGAGATGGTGATGAAGCTGGGAATGGTTAACGATGCTGGAATCGCAACTTGTAACCCAATGCGTTACATATGTATGTATGTTTAATGAAGAGCGTTGCACGCACGAGTTGCCACTGCCACAGTCTGTTCAATGCAATCCTCATCCTCCTCCTCGTCCCACTCTTCCTCTCACCATTTCCCATTATCCCAGCTACAACCAACTGCAACTGCCACATCGACAGATAGTCTGAGAAGTTCAGCAACATTCAATGCATTTATGCACTGTAACAAATTTGTGAAATAAGTTAAATTGTGCAAATAGATTGGATAGAAATAATCCATAATTAATGATATTTTTTTATATAGCCGTGAACTTATATAAATTCCAAATGAAATACGCCAATAAAGGAAGATACATTTGAACATATATTTAAAAGAAATCATATTTTTATTAATAAGAGTTAAGCGGCATTTCAAAGCCTAACTAATATACTTTTTAAATATTTAATCAAAACTTAAAAGTGTCTCCTCTCAAAAATTAAAAGAAACTCAAACTAAAAAAATCTTTTCGAGGTAAAAGTCTGGTAACGAAAACTATTCTATGCCCCAAAATTTCCGATAACCAATTTTGTGATGTTGTGTTAAATTTAACAGATAAATCAGCGGTGGGCACGAAATCTGAATTCGCGAGCCCAACAATAACAACTAAAACAACATCAACAGGGAGTCTTTTGTGCGACTTCACGGCGCCAAATAGGCAGAAAAATAGTTGGGAGCAGTCGCTGCTCCCGGAGCCACTGCGTGCCCACCGCTTATTAAAATTATTAAAGCAATAAACAAAGTTTGTCATTCGGCACTGCGCAAAAAAGTTATTTTTATTAGGTATGAAAAATTGGAAACTCATAAATCGAGAAATATTAGAAATCTCTCACAAAATCTGTTATTATAACACATAGTTGCCGACTTGGGATTCTTTTTGATTCAAATTCTTACAAAGGTGTACAGACTGTCTAGCTGTTATGTAAATGCTTATTAGTTATAACTTAAAAACTGATTCATTAATGCTTACCACATCTCTTATACACAACACGATCAGAAGAAAGCGCATTATATCAAATGAACTCTCTTGGCTTTTGGGAATTTTAACGACCTTCTTGCAGAAAACCCCCTTAAGGCCATATCTGTGGTCCAGTAAACGAAATTGGTGGTTAAATTCTATTGATTTAAACATTCTAAAATATAAATCAAATAAAAATAAAATTTCTCATAAAGGGTCTTATGTCGTTTAATGTGAACAATTTAAAATTGTCTAAAATCTCAAGTTAACAGTAAACTTTCTTAAAATTTATAAAGTTTGTTAAAAAAAAAAATCATTGCCTGAGATATATATTTTTTATGACAAATTGTTGCAGCACATGCATATTACACAAAAATGTTAGGACAATTCACAATCTATAGTATTTTCTTGCAGTGTATATTGTTAAACAGCCTTTGTCATTGCTTTGCACTGAATGAATCTCTCTCCAGGCTCGCACATATGAATTTAAGGCTATAGACGTAGCTATAAATGTGCTTGCGCTCATACATATCACATCCATATGTATATATATACATATATATATATATATATATGTATGCACTGCCTGTCCATCTGGCGTGTGGGTGTGTTTGTGGGTGTGCAGTTGAAGCTGCTCGACGCTTGTTTCTGACTCTGCGGCCAGTTATTATAACAGTTCATTGATTTTCAATTTTCAATGCATTTCATTGCAAGCATTTTCATTGTTTGCTTTCCCCCTCCGTTGCAGCAGCTTTCCATCTGAGTCGAAAAGGTGAAAATTGTCCAGCCCTTTGTGCCACCATCGAGTCGTGCAACTTGGCGGCGCAACTGCCGCAAATTTCCACTCTGCGAATATACTCGTATGCATAAATTCATGGGTAGTTTATTTTGGGCAGAACAAAATTAAAAAATCCAAAATGCAAGAAAAAAGGATAAAATAAAATAAAATTCGTAGCAATGAAAAGGAAATAATACAAATAAAAATGTTAAATGTACAAAAAAAAAACGTTAAAAATGTAAATGATTTCGTTTGTGCGTGGTATTTTCGGTTGGCAGTTTAAACTTTCCATTGGACAGGAAAAAGGCAGTCGGATTGTCCCAGCTGATTGACTGCGGCTTAATGTACTTCAATCTGAATTTACATATCTCTTGACTTATGGCTAACCGGCTTAAACTTTAATACGCTCTTTCAGAACTGTTCAACTAAGGATACAAGTTTGAAGTACCATACGATTTTATGCCACATGACTTCAAAAGATTCCATGTTTTCGCTAACAGTTTGATATTAAATTTAATCATTTTTAGCTTGGGAATTATGTATTCTCTATTTGAGTAGTATTAAGACTAAATATGTATGCAATATTATATTAATAAATATCAGTTTTAAAGTTCAGTGTCGATAAAAAGTGTATCTATATTAGCTGTAGTAGTTGTAGATATTTGACTGTTATTCTTTTTCTGTAAATACCCCTTAAAATAAAGAGAAAAAAAACCTATATACTGCTTTTATGTCACAGCTTATGTGACTATAAATGGCGCCGATGTGGCCTGAATACATTAAATATAAATATTAAATAAAACAAAATTTTTTATTTTATTTTGGATTTCTAATTGCGAGTTTCCTAGTGATTAGTTATTTTCCGTACAAGTTTAAAATTCTTATAGTGAATTGTAATTTCTAGGAAAATAGAATCTCTGATCTGAATTGGATTGTGTAATTGACAAGTTCAAACCACAAGCTAGAAGTTATTTCTGTCTATCCAAATATATTTTGTCACATTGATATTCTTTGAGAGAAAAAGATAGTTTGTAAGCAACTAATGATGCAGAGGTAACTTTCTGTATGTCGATTTTTGCCACATGTCACCCACATTGCAGCAATATGTCGCAGGTTTGTTTGGCTAGACTTATGTCATGCGTATTGGCAAAAACGAAAATCGAAATGCCACACGCCTATATCATTTATTATAGACAGCTTATTATTTATTTAACATCAATTTGACTTCCGCTCCAAGCGCGACAAGAGCAATAACAAAATGTCATCTCATTGTGACACATTTGGAGCGACACTTTTGTTAAGCGGCTTTTGTAAGTGGCCCCTGCCCCCTACCCCCACTCTCTTTTCGCCATCCCCTTTGTTAACGACCTCTGCTTGTGCGACTTGGCTAACGTCTTGTAATTGGTCATGGCTAATTAGTAGCACTTTCCCGGGAACTATCGCAATTGTGGTGGCCATGACTTTGTTTTCTATTTCTGGCCACTTTCAAATTGAGTCCCAACACAAAAGGCCAATTGCAAGTTGTTGCCAGACAGCCAAACAGCCAGCCAGACCACATTATCAGCCTCGGTATAACGCCAATCAATTTAAAATTAGCCACCTCCAAAAAGAATTTCGATGGTGGACATCAGCAAGGTCAGCTGACTAATAATATACCTTAAATAGAAACTCAGAGAATTTGGTTAAAAAAGCTTTAGGGAAAAACAAGTAATAACTTAGATAAAAGTTTCGGTTGAAATGGTCAACGATTCAGAAGCTCAAATATTCCGTACAATACAGCATCTTTCCGAATGCCGTCTTTGGTTTCATTTGAACTGCCAATAAACAAGTTTTGCAGTCAATGTCTTCTTCAGGCTTCACTCGATTGTCCAACTGGATGACAGAGTCTACAGAGGGGTAAATTGAATATATTAACAAATACTTTATAATAAAATTATATAACATTTATGTGTACGTACCTCGTTTGCATTTGATGGCGCGGATAAAAGCACAAATATTGAAAGCCGATAAAATAAAAAAGAAGACAACAAATGCATACGAAATTACGTGAGTATCAGCTGTTGCCAGTGTTGCACAACATTGAAAATAAATACCAGCAAGTCACAGCATGCGATTAATACTAAAGTACTTGACAGTATTGAAAATACGAGTATTTAAACAACGACAAATAAAACTTAACGAAAGATCTTGTCGATTAAAATTGATTAAGACTTTCAAGCAACTTTGTTGAAATGCCGAAAACATTTGTTGTTATTTTTTAAATTTTTTGAATGCTATGGTTTCGAGTTTAAAAAAGTTTAAGAGATTTATTTTGTCAAAAATGTTGAACAGCTTAATGGGAAAAGTGCTGACAGCTTGCCAATTGCAGTTTAATTATTGATAGAACTAATATCTCCTATAATTGATGAATAAATTCACATAAACGTTAATATACATATATTTTTTAGATACAAGAAGTCGTAGGGGCTAAAGTATTGACAACTGTATTTGATATTTTATCATTGCTTTTGATCAGATCGTCCAATTGTCTTGGCCAAATGCAAGTATTCATGTAAGGCTTCCAATTCCCTCAAATGTCTTATCTTATTTATGGCCTTTACGTTTAAAAGAGGGCTAACATCAAAACCTCTCCATCTGTTGGTCAAATTAAATAAATTATATAAGCAAATGCTATAGTATTTATAGACTGGACATTTCATAGTCCAGCACCCTCGACTCGAGCATTCGCTTTGTATCTAATTTGTTGACTCATTTCGAGCTGCATTTTTATTATTGTTTGAATATTTGTACCTTTTGGGCATTCATTTAACGGGTATTTAATTTGATTGTTCTGCATTCGCTTTGAGCAACACCTTCGTCAAAGGTAAAAGTCAATGAGATGGTGAGATGGGTAGCTGATGGAACCAGTGGGCATTTGTTATTAGAGTCCTCCTCATAACTTTTAATTATGTGCATTTTATAGAGCGCTTGTTCCGTCTGACCCCTGACCCCGTGCACTGGGTCCCGTTGAGGTGCTGAACCATTAAATAAGGCAAAGCATCCCCTGCGGCAAAACTAAATGTATAACTAAGGGTTGCTTTTTATTCCGTGTTCCTCGGCCGCCATAAGGTGCGTCATTAATTAGGAGGACAGTGCAAGTTGCCAGTTGCCAGTTGGCAGCGCGCTTACCACATCTACTATAACTTGCCCCCAAGTAACTGGCTGGCCCCATGATGTCATCAAATTAGCGCTTCCATCGCATCCATTTCAATTTGCAGCGCCATTCGATACGCTGTTGCTGTTGCAGTTGCAACAGTCAGCGCGATTGCAATACAATTTTTGGGGCATCGCCTGTGGCGCCCCCTTTGATGCTGAGCCGTGAACGAGAAAGGCGACAACCCTGCACAACAAAGCAGCAAAGCAACAAAACGAAACGACAAACCGACAATCAACATTTAAATGATGATAGCATTTCGTCCGGGGAACACTCAACTCAACTCTGCACAGAGCTGAGAGCGGAGAGGTGAGAGGTGAGTCTCACTGACAAAACTCGACCCCCGACAACTCGACCTAAGGCTGGCGTCGACGTCGGCGTCAATTACATTTCGGTTGCGTTGTGAAATGTTCGCTTTTGGTAACTAAATTGACGGCCTGCTCCCCAGGTGTTTGCCACCAGGCGCTACCTTTTCACACAATGCCCAACGCTCGTACCAACATTGATTTACTGATGGCAGCGCCAACTTCAAACTTCAATTGCACACAAAAACAATCGCACTAGTCTTACCTAAAATAGGTTCGGTTTTTCAAATGAACTTAACGATTACTGATATCTGAAATTTAATCTATTTTATCTTGATTATGAAACAAAGATTAGATTCTTTAAAAAGTGAACTATTTTTAAAAAAAAAGTCATTATACAGGCTAAAAATAACACTAGCTTACAAAATTATTTTTATCTTATGGACTTTTGCCCCTAAACACGAAAATGGCATTTACAATTTTTTTTATGGAAGCGTTTTCGAAATATATTTAAATTTTTTCGAATACAGATGCGATCTATATATCGTTGAAAAGGTATTTTGAAGGGCTGTTATGCATACCTTTTAACTTTTTTTCTAAAGTACACAGGTAAATTGCTACAGGTGAAATAAGGTGTTTTTCCCCACATTTTGGCGGTTTTTGAGAAAACGCCGCTAACGATTTTTTTTAAATTTCGATATGTTTTAGCTTGTAAAATTTCTCGTTTTTTGATGTATGACACAAAAAATTTTACCAATAGGTTTGGAAGATATAACCTATTAACTGAATATATACGTTTTACTTTGAATTGGAATAGGGCAGCAGCACCAAAGTGTCATAGCAGCCAGTTTGTTTGTTTGGATCAAATCGTTAATTAAGCTTAAATGTTTGAATGAGGACTTGTTCCTGTTCAAAAATCTAGAAACGTTTGCTCTACGACTTTTTCGAAAAATCGCTAGCTTAGCGGGAAATCGCTTAAAACCGCTAAAATTGAAAACCCCATAGCATCCAAACGATAGAAGCTACAGATGCGATCTATATATCGTTGAAAAGGTATTTCGAAGGGCTCCCAGGCACTGCTTGCAGCATAATGGAAATTACCTGTTAGCTGAATATATACATTTTACTTAGAGTGGGAATAGGACAGCAGCAGCAAAGTGTCAAAGCACCCAGAGTTTAAGAGTGCTGATAGCTTTTGCGCTGGGCATGTGTGTTTGTAAAGGGGACCAGTGTCGCCATACAATTTGTTTTAGCTTGTACAAACAATAATCAAAGTTGACAAAAAATATTGCAATTTCAAAATTTCTGATATCTTATTCAAAAATTTCTGATATCCCATAAAAAAAACCTCTTTACGAGGTAAAAGTCTAGTGACGAAAACATTTTCATGCCCCAAAATTTCTGATATCCAATTTTGTGACAAATAATATTATATTAAGTTTTACACATAAATTATTTAAAACAAAATTTTTGCATTCGGCACTGCGCAAAACAGTGAGTGAGTTTTATTTGGTGTGAAGAATTGATACATTGTAGCGCAATGTGCCGAGTGCCAAAATTTTGTTTTAAATAATTTATGTGTAAAACTTAATATAATATTATTCGTCACAAAATTGGATATCAGAAATTTTGGGGCATGAAAATGTTTTCGTCACTAGACTTTTACCTCGTAAAGAGGTTTTTTTTATGGGATATATACATATATGAACATGTTAACAAAATTTAGTTCAAATCGGTTCATCGGTTGTTTTTGGAAACATTTCAAGGATATAAAGTCTCTGACTCCCGAAGATTACCTTCCGTTTGTACTCAATTTTAGCAAAGCCCTGAGGTTTTTAAGGCCACATCGAAATTTTAATCTATGCCTTGAAACATCGAAATGAATTTTCTCCAACATTTTGGATGGCTTGCAAATTAGCTTCTTAGTCAAATAAACAAGAGTAGACAACTATCGAGCAGATATATACCAAATAAATCACCAAAATTCCACAGATAATCTATAATATAAATAAGTCCATAATTAAAAGCTTATCTGCCAATATACTTGAGTTCATCAACAAACTCCCATCAGCAACAAGCGCAACAGCAACATCGACAGTTGGTAGCAACTTTAAGAGCGCCGTATAGTACAACAACAACAATTTGTGGCACCTACTCGATGTGTTGTAGCTGCCACAGCCGCGTTGCCAGTTGCCAGTCCCTCGATGTTGCCCCTCCTCTGCCGCCTTAGTGGCGACCCTAAGCCACATAAGTCCAACAGCTTGTTGTCTGCTTGTTGGCAGCTTCCTCATCTTTTTTGTTTGGTCCTCGTCGTCATCGTCATCGTCGCCATTTCGTCCAAGAGCATTCATAATGCATGAGAAATGCTGCTGCCTCTTACAGCTGTCCTCCTGTCTCATTTCTTCTTCTTCTTCGTTACTACTCTCTCTTTCTCTCTCTCACTCTCCTTTCCTTATTTCTCTCTATTTTCTATCCCTGCTGCTACTGCCATTTGCTGCGAGATTCACAATAGTTCAACTTTTGCCATCGACAAGTTCCATGCATAAAAAACTAAGCGTTCCATCATTTAAAAGCAGCGTTCCCGCCACGCCCCCCGCCACCGCCACCGCATAAGTCGCCGCCCAAACTAGCAAAAGGTGCAACTTCAGTTGTTTCTGTTGTTGTTGTTGTTGTTGACCGCTTTCCCATTTTCCGCATTTTTCGCAGTGCCCACGCTTAGCGATGCCAACACGCCCATAGCAAAAAGAACGCCCCAATAATATTTTTTGAATGCTGTTGTTGTTGTTGCAGCTACACAGGAAAAAATTGGGGATTCCGGAATAAAATCATTACCAAACGATGTAAAAAGTTGGGTAATCTCGTAATTTCTTAAAGCGAGCACGAAATACTTGATTTAAGCACGATTTTTTAATTCCTTCTCCACAAATTTTGTGACTATTTGGGCTCTTTGAAAATTTTTTTTAGTGAAATCAAATGTTTTTGAATTTTTTACCTTTTTTTTCTGCTGAGTGGTTGCTATTAAATTTGCAAATTTTGTTCATTTAACATGATTAAATTAAATTAAATTTAACTAAATTTTCTATCCCGTTGCAACTAACACTAATATTTATTGATCTGATTGGATTTGTTGCTTTAATTGTAACTTTTTGAATATTCCCTGACTAATTATTGTCACTTAATGTTACTATAACATTCATTTCGTTTCTAAATGATTTATTTAAATTAAAAATTTGAATTAAAATTTATATTCCTAATTTTCATTTTATATTTAATTGATTTTGGTGAACTGCATACTAAAAAATATCAAGAATTTTAAGCTTGAATTTGAATAATGCATTTTTTCCCGTGTATAGTATTCGTTATATTTGTTGTTGTTGCTGACTACTTTTTCGGTTGTTGTCGGTACGAGGTACGCAAAAGTTGCTGCTGGTGTTTTTCAACCTACCTCTCCTCTTTCATTTCTTTCAGCTGACCCCTCTTGGCCATCTGCTTCCCCTGCACCTTCCCCTGTCTCTTTTTGGCCCACAACTGCTGTCTAACGGAATCTGTGTGTATCAGTGCAGAGGATTTATGTGTTTATATTGCGAGTTTGAAGTTAGTTTGGCAGTCCGCGCAATTCTAGGGCGGCAGTTGTTGTTGTCGAGTATTCAAAAAGGGTTGAGAGAGATGGCGACAGAGACAGAGACAGAGAGGGAGCATGTTCCTTATGGAATGGGTATGCGGTTGCACAACTGCCGGCCCAGCGCATAAATTGCAACCATGTTTATGTATCGCATTGCAAAAAGTGTTGCAAAAAAAACAACACACACACACACAAAAGAAATGCGAATTTGGCGGCACAGACAAGTTGCCAGTTTTTGGCTCAGAAAAAGAGAGAGAGAGAGAGAGTGAGAGGGGGAGTAGGGACAAGGAGAATTGCTATCCAAAAGGGAGTGTATCTGATTGTTTGGGTTTATTCTCATTTTTGCGTTTGCCATTGAATTGCTCAGATTGAATGCTGCGGGCTGTCCGTCCACCAGGATGAGCACTCGACCAGTTGCTCAGCTTTACAACACTCCCTTCCATTTCCTTCCTCCACATTCCTCTCCTTTCCTCTCCTTACCACACCATTCCGATTGTGCATGTAGGATATTGATTTGTTGTTGGTGGAGCGAGCATTGGGGACATCAATCAATTCTAAAAACTGCATCTGAATGCTTTGATTCGTTCGATTCCTTAAACTGCATTCGAATGACAGCTTCAAGTTGACTTTAACTTACCTGTTGGCTTTGCTCATCATGGTAACAACTTAGAGATATTATTTGGAGATTCTCGAAAGAAAGAGAAAACTCTTGAACATTGCATTAAATAGTTTTAATAAAGCAATGAAATTTATCTTATTGGCAATTTGAAAACCGTGGTGGAGCCACACTAATAAAAATATTGTCAGAGTTAAGAAAAAATAAGAATATTGGAAAATAATATTTAACTTGCTGTATTTCATTATCTTTTAAAAGTTTGAAGTGTTTGCTCTAATTTGGAAAAATTGAAAAGTAATTAAGAAAATAAAATAGTAAATTTTCGTGCTTCGCGAACCAAACCTTCTTTAATTTTGTTTATCTTTTACACAAAGGTTGACTTTAAATTTAACTTAAACAACTTAACTAAGCAATAAAACAGAGCAATTAAAAATTGACAAAATAAAATATGGAAATTGAGACGACGAATTTATAAATCTCCCTTCGTTATATCCCATTCCAGATTTAAGTTCGTCCCCCCTTATAGAATCTCTGCTTCGTCCCGTCAATCAGAAGCATTTGCTGGAGATTTCACACTACCTAATCTTCTCGGCCAATTTGTCAATTTTAATTTCATATTTTCTCTGTCAAATAATTTCTTAGAATTCGAAAAGTGGTTAATGACTCTCAGGCGATAAAAGAGCTTAATTTAAATGAAACATATAATTTTTAACATGAAGGATTTTTGTTTCGAATTCCTATTTTATGTCACAGATATTTTGTATGCAGATTTTTGATCTTGTCCAATATTCAGCTCTTTAAAAGATCATCTTTTAAAATTATAAATTTTATTAGAACTTATGCTATGGATATATAACGGTAAACAACAATGTAAATGCTGGCAGTTATTTAATTTAGTTTTAGACTATAAAATTTTATATTAATTGAATTTTACAAAAAACAGAAAATGTTTAGTTTCTTTTAAAAAAAGTTCATAGACTAACAACAACAGTTCATCAGAGCAACAAAAACATGTGCAGGGCAAACAAAGTAATATGCGATCTTATGTGAATACATACAAATATTATTATTACAAATATGTATGTATGTAGGTGTTACATATATTATCGAACGAACATTTATGCATATGAAAAATTGCGTTGGGAAATTTTTAGCATATTGCATTGCTTCCAGCAGCGCCAGCTTATTCCGCTATAAAAACACATGGTACATAAATCTTGCAGCAGCATCTCTCTCTTTCTCCTTCGCTCCCCTCCGTCGCGTCATCTGTCCCACACTTGAACCCCTTCATGTACGATACGTGTGTGTGTGTGCACAACCCTTGGCCACCTGGCAAGTGCCTCCACCTTGTCGAGACGAGGTGCTAATGTCAGCCATTGCCGCCGGAAGTGGCTGCGAAATGTGCGAGCTGCGAGCTGTGAGTCTCGTATGCTGTTCAATTTTAAATGTAATTTCAACCACTTCAGCTCCTTCGCCTTTTCCCCATTCCCCACCATACTACATCATTCTCTGCTGCTGCAAAATAAAAATAAAAATAAAAAAAAACACCCATCGCAAACTCCTTTTTATTGGCACGATATTGAAAATTATGCGAACGCGCGTGTTTGGCTAAAGCGATTTATGCACTTCACTTGCGAGCAACTATCTAGGCAGCTTATGGGGGCGAAAAGGGTGGTGAATTGCTAGCAAGGGGACTCCCCCTGTCGTTGGGTAATCGTGCAACAAGAAATTCTGATTGCCATGTAAACCATCATCAAATTTCTGATTTCAAGTCATGAAGAGCCAAATTGTTGCACATTTTCCACAACCACAAATATTGCACACACAAATTTTCATTTTGAAAAATTTAGAAGAATAAACAGAAACTAACAAAGATGCTGCAGCACGTTTGAAGAGTGTAGTACTTATAAATTTAGTTGCTTACTCATTTTGCCACTTATCATTAACAATTTGCAATTGAAATGATATTAAAGAAGCCAAGATTTCTTTGCCAATCAAGTGCGTTGACTATGAGGTAAAATTTGATTAACTATAGGCAGGCTTAAACTATTCCAAGTGTCTTCAGTTTTCAATAGATTTGAAACTTATCGATGCCAATTTTTAAAAATGTAATTGGTGTTTACTTTAAAAATATTTATTTTAAGTTTGATCGCTTAATTGTCTTTACTTGTGAGCAGTGTTGCCAACTCTTTGGGACATGAAAAAGCCAAAATAGCCTTTTAAAAAAGCTGAAAAAAGCTTAAAAAAAATTTGTTGATAGCTAAAAAAAACGCTAGAGTAAAGAAACGATATTTTTATTGATTTAAGCCAGTGTTTTTAGAATATTTTGATGCAAAAAAATTCTTCAAAGAATTCTAGGAGGGAATGCAAAAAAAAAAATTTGAAATGTCTCTTCATTTATTACTATTTTAACCCCTCTTTTCTCCTTCTCATACAAAAAGTGGCTTTATTAGCAATTTTAAAAAAATCATAAAAAATACTAGCGAAGGTATTTTTCAAATTTATTACAATCACTCTTAGAATTGATTTAAGAATTTTTTTGCATCAAAATATTTTTTGTTTGAGACCGAGGAAAAAAGTTAAAAAATACACTTTTACAAAAAAATTTAAAAAATTTTCATGGGTACTTAATGGGTTAAGGAAATTTTTGCATCATTCAAACGGAATTTGCATTAAGAGATGATTATATTAAGATATCTGAATCCAATCTTTTTTATTATACAAAAATTTTTCAAAGTTAAGGGGTATGAAGACATTAGTGGATTATTGTGTATATTTTAGGCATTTCCACCTTACACTCGGGATCGGTTCATAAATTGTGAAATACCTCGTTAGTGATGGTATAAAACTCGATTCAATTGATTTCATAGTTAAAAACGATAAAATTTAATGCTCTTTTGGCTTATCGATTTTTTTTTTGCCATTTAAATGGAAAAAATACTACAAAGTATTTAAGAGTGGCATCGTAAAACATAAAAATACATGAAGTTACCAGATGCTTTCGAAAAGCTAAAGTTATTTTTGAAGTAGCTAAAATTCCCGCTACCCGCTGTTTTACAATTTATCGCGCACTAAATCCCACTAAATCTGTCGGGAAAATAGCTAAATTGGCAACACTGCTTGTGAGCTGTAATAATTTCTACATGCCTTGGCCTATGAATTGATAATACACATAGCAATAATGTATTTATTATTTGTATATCTGTGATATTTGTTTAGAAATCTTGTGTCAAAAACATCTCAAACTGAAGGTATATTTACTTATAACAAGAAAACCTATTGAAAAGTAGATGTCGATTAATTAAAGATAATCCTGTAAAATCAAATCTTAAACTGTTTCTGGAATACTCCAAATACATTTGCACATTATTTATATAATTACTAAGCAAAGACAATGCTGCCTCAAATTGTATCCCCAATTACTCAAATACCATCACTCTACTATCGTTAAGTTAATACCAATTGTGATTGAGATTAGATTAGCCAACAATGCGATGTTAACAGTCTGAACGAATTAACGAACTGTTTGTCATGATCACAAATCGATTGACTTCGTGTTTTATTCATTTTCCGATGTGAATGCTACTTTTGAGCTGCAGAGCAATACGAGCACAGTGTTGCAGCAACGCCAGTGCTATGCCCCCAATAAGTGTTGCAGTTGCAATTGGTGGCAACACTTTGTTCAAACGTGCTCGCAATTAAGCCAAATTCCAAGTCAAAAATGCCCCGAGTGCTCGAACGTGGCCGAAAAGGGCCAATAAGAAAAACAACAACAACGACGTCGACGTCGACGCTTGCAACACATCTGCCCCGAAGTCGCAGCATTTGACTTCAAGGTCTGCGTCTGTCATTACGAGCTGGAGATCATCAAGCCCTCGACAAATGAATGTTTAACGAGTGGGACAAATGACAATACAACCAAGTTAAACCAAAGCAGACCAAACCAGACAGTCTGTCTGTCTGTCTGTCAGCCAAGTCAGTTAGTCGGTCAAAGAGTCAAAGTTGCAACCGAAAAGTGCATGAAAATTGAAGTTATTTAATAGTCCGGCAATTGCAACAGCGCTTTGAACCATCCACGATCATCATTTGAAAGCAGGTATTCGTATTCGTATTCGGATTGGGTACTCACATTTTGTTCAACTAATTGTCGGCACCTTGTTCCAACAGTTCCAAAAGCTTTGGCCTGATTAATCCAACAACAATGCACCTCAAATTTGACAGATCATTGAGGAAGTAGTGCTCAATTATGATGCGTTATGTTGTTTCCATTTTGTATTTTTTTGTTTTCTCCTTATTTTTGTTTGGAACTAGTTATTAATGGGTTTTGTAGACCAAACATTTCCCAATGCAATTCGACCATCAATTAAGCCGACGACTCATATTCCGCATAGGGGGAAAATTATTTAGTTGGAAACTGATTGAGCACACTTTAATCGTGATTGCAATTGTTTCAGCTTCAATACATTCTTGAGGCCAACAAATGTGAAATTTAAAACACAAATTGTTTAGCCTTTCACTTGTGCAAGGGAATCGTCTTTAGCCAACTGATTTAATAATATTCATACTAAAATGGTTTAGCGAGCCGATACTTTTCTATTTTTTAAAAACGATAATGAATAATAAGTTTAATAAATACTTCTTAGGATTGATTGCCTATTCTTTGCCATTTAATTCGAATATAAATATTCTGAAAACTGAAAGCTTACAATGATTTCAAGAAACATTTCAACTTCAGTCTTAAACTTTACAAGAATTAAAAAATATTGAAGAATTTACCTAATACTTTACTTAGGGCCACAATTTGATTGAAATGGAAATTTTCTAATTACAAGACCAATATTTATGACTTTGTCTAATTCAAGGAAAAGGAAACAAATCCAATGGCCTTTTGTGCTTTTTGTGCTCGGCGGCTCTTGTGTTAAAGTTTTCTTTTGATACTTTTTCGATTTAGTCTGTTATTTTTGGTAGTATTTTCTGTTTTAGTGTTTTTGTTATTTTTATTTTATTTTTTTTTTTTTGGTTGACTTTTTCTTTGGCACTGTATCATTTTTTCTAGATTTCTGCACTGGAAGAAGAGAGTGTAAAAAAGTTTCTTTGGCAAAGTTTATGTGCCACTTGCAAAGATTTACTGGCTAAACTTTTGCATTTTGCATACATAGGACAGGACTATAGATATACAATCGTCTGTGTGTGTGTGTGTGTGTATGTCCTTTTGCCTTGTAATATTTCTCTCCATTTCTCAGTCTCTTTTACACTGTTTTTTTTTCTTGGTTCTTGGTTCTTGTTTTTGTTGTTGTTGTTCTTGATTCTTTCGTTTGCTGACAAGAAATTCAGTCTGCACACAGCTGTCACACAAGGTGCAAAGCGAAGTTGAAGCTCGAGCTGCAAAACTTTTGCAGACAATTCAAATCATGCGTGTCCCGTTTCGGCAACAGACACAACGCTGCCTCCTGAATGCCTGAATAATGCATGTGCGTCAAGTCCTTGGCACTGGAAGCAGCTAGCACTGATTTGGACACTTGATTAGGTAGGCGAGAAATCCACCGTTGGACTAACTGTGAGCGAGAGTACAAATAGACAGACAGACTGTAAGAGAGAATAACATAGAAGAAAGCAAGCGGGAATGGCTATAGACGAGTTCCCGACTATAGGATACTCGTTTATTTAAATATATGCATACAAACTATTTTTATTGCATACTTTTAGGCACTTACATTATTTAAAAACTTTAATCCAGCCATTACCACCTTTCTTTTTGTCCGATCTTGTTGCGATTTAGTAGGATGATAGCTAATAATAGTAGTTAACGCTCATTACCAAAAATAAACGTAGTATCTTAAGTCTGGTTGCTCTAGCTCATATAGTCTCTGAGATCTAGGCGTCCGCCTACATCGGCTCGGCTGTTGGTGCTGATCAAGAATATATAAGATTTATAGGGTCGGAAATGCTTCCTTCTCCTTGTTACATACATTTCAACGAATACTAAATACCCTTTTACTAATTTTTTAAGTAACGGGTATAAAGCGTCAACGGAGAGCTTTTTTTTTCTCCTCCGCATCTGACATTTAACAGGACAGCAGTCCAGGGGATCTTTCAGATGCTTTCATTTGATAAGTTGCTAGTCTAATCGAATAACAATACAACTTAATTAACAAGAAGTTAAAGAACCTGTGAGTGAATGAAGATATTTATATGTGCATCTATCTTGTGCAGCAGTATATGACCTTTAAGTAGAATTATTGAGTCAAGCTAACCTAATCTTGAAACCAATATTGAACATTAATTGTTTTCAATTTTCATGGATTCTTGCAATCCATTACATTTTTTAAAACAACTATTGGAAATTGTGTAAAGTATCGAACGTAATTATATGAATTAAATACAAATTAGTGTCTTATGATATTTATTCAAGTTCAGAAATAAATCGAACTGTTCCTATTATTTGAGAAAGTGGTTTGGTAATGGTAAAAATATTAAAAAAATTTAAATGGCTAAGCTCATGATCCAGTTCTGGTCGTCCAAAAGAACACTCTGGTTCGTAACTTTAGATCTTAAATCTGCTATATAGGTTAAGCAAAGTTATCGAGAGCTACACAGAATTTCTAAAAATAACCGCCTATGGATAAGTTATAGTACAAGCTTGGAATAAAAGCTCCGCTGTTGACTTAAATAAATTTATCAGCTGCATTTTCAAGAGCTTTGAGGCTTACGCTAAGATCAATGAGAGCTCTAAACAGAAGACCTTAAGGCAAACTTTGCGAAATATGTTTTGCTTGCACTCGATTGCAGCTTGCCATAACATTTTCCCATGTAAACTGCAAATTGTGAAACAAAGTAGAAAAATAGACAGATAGAAGAAGAGAAAAAAAATTTGGAATAAACTGAAAAACTGGCAACGAATGCGAAAACATTTTTGTCAACTGAAAAAAAAAAAAAAGCGAAGGCGACAAACAACAAACAAAACTTTTACTTCAACTGTTTGCCAGAGAGTTACATTCGCAATAACAACAGCAAAGGTAATAACAACAACAACAACAACAACAAAAACAACAACAACAGCAACACCAAAGCAAAAAGTTCATTTACGTAAATGTGAGCACTTTTATATTTTTTTTTGTGTTTTTCTCGGTTTTTTTTTTTGTTTTTCGGGAAGTGCTTTGGTATTGTGAGAAATTAATCAGCAAATGGATTTTCAATTTCGCCATTAACACTCCCGTTGCGACATCTTCAGCTCAAAGCGCTTCTTCACTTTGCTCTCTTGGCTCTCTCCCCCCTTCAGCTTGGCATCAGCTCGGCGCCAAGTTGAACAGCTGCCGTTTTAGCCAGCCTTTTATCTCTCTCCGACATATAAATAGTTGCAATGGGATGGTCCAAAAGAAGAAGCATATGTAATCCCGGGCAGAGGGTGAGGCGTGACAGCTTGCAAATCTTCTTGACGCAGAGCATAGGAGCACTTCGAATATCTATAATTAAGTAATACCATTTTGAAAGAGGAGACGCTGTCGCTGGCGACGATGTTGGGGCCTAGGTACGAGTACGAGTAAATGTGTGTTTTGGGCCATGCCGAAATCAGGAAACAGGTTGCATCAGAGAGTTGCAGAAAACAGAAAACAGTCGACAACAGTAGTTGCCGCATCACAGACACTCCATCTTCATGCTCTCAGCTACTGCTTCTGGCTACTGGATTTTCAGTCTTTGGTTTGGTTTGGGTCAAAGTGTTTGCCTGTTGTGCTCATTGTGTTGGCCACAAGGTGTTTGTTATTGTGCCTCTCGTTGAGTTTGGTTTTGTTTTTGCCTGTGAGTTTGGGTGTTAGTTGTTATGCAACAAACATTGCGGATCATGGATGCCTTGCAACAAATTTATTGCACAACACTCACTGAACATTATCGGCCGGGGAGACAGACAGAATACTCAAGGCTTAAGCCCCCTGAGAAGCTTTGTAATCAATTTAAAAGCCACTTGAGACTTGATCAGCATTGCAAAGATAAATCCAATTCGAATATTTGTTAATTGCAATTAAGATACAATATTAGAGTTATGTGTTTAAAATTTTCAAACTTGATAAAAAATTATCTGGATGCAAGGGAAAATCTCAGAGCTCCGATTTTTTTTAAAGGGGGATTCTGGAAACAGGATAAACTTTTTGTTGTATTATTAAAATAAAATTTGACTTTTATTTTTTTAATTTCTTTTTTAAAAGTGTAGTTTTCATTTTTACTTTAAATTTTTGTTATAAATATTCCTAAAATACCAAATAAATAGTAAAAATATTTTGCGATTTTTGTACATGTGCAATCCATATTTATTTTTAAATTTTTATTAATCAATCATCAATAACTTTATTTTTGTTGCATTCAAATTTTCATGGAATCGTTTGAGCTCATAGGCACTCCTTTAAGTTATCGACTACTTCTATAGGGTATCTTTCAGCTACTAACAAATTTCTTAAATCAAAAAACTTGACTGGTCAAAAACTTGAAGTTTTCAGTCAATGGTCTATTAATCAATCTTAAGTTGTCTTAAGGTTTCTTTCGTCAGTTTAAATTGGGTACAAAGAATTCATTAGCTCGCTAAATCTACACTAAGCAACACAAGTTAGCTACCATTAAGCAAAATGTTAAACCAAAACGGAAATAACTTATCTTATCGGATTTCTACAAAAAGATAAGCAAGATGTCAACAAAAATCTTAACTGGTTCCTGGTAGATCTATGAAAAGAATAATAATAAGTAGTTCAGTTGATATGCTTATCACATTCATAACAATGCATAATAAGATATGTTATTATTATTACAAGTAATTTAGCTACTGTTGACAGTTGTTCCTATCTATCTTTTATTGAACTCATAAATCTAACAGATAGTGAAATCTGGAAGGGAATCGCGAAGGAAAGTTAAGGGGCGGCCAATTTCCAGAAGCTGATAATCTTTTTGGCTAAGATCGTAAATTTCGGCACATCGTAATGCATTCTACAAGTGTTTCAGAAGTGGGGAAGTGGAGAGAAATGAACGACCCAGTTCCAAAAAAAAAACAGCAGTTGTCGCAACAGATCTTGTTAGTGCATATATCACGGGTTGTGAAGCGACACGACTTGCCGACTCAGAGGTCTTGACTATCAGTGACATATCTGACATATGTATCAAGCACGTGACGTCGTTGTCTCTGTCTCGGACATTGTTGTTGTAGTCTTTGCCTCTGTCTCTGTCTGTGTCTATCTCGTCTGGTTCGTCGCATTGCTCATACGCCGCATTGTCCAGTGGACACGTTTTCTGTTATCGTCGCCGTCGTTTGGCGCTCATAAAGTGTCGCGATATTCATAAAGATAAACTTGCCTAGTTGCCGTTTAAGCCCAAAACGTGCGTGCGTGCGTCTGCCACACTCACTCCTAAGCTCCCTCTTCCTACATATACATTCCACCTCTTCTTTTCCATCTCGTGCTCGTGTGATTTTTATCGTCCTTTTGCTGCCGTGTGCGATGGGGCAATTAAAATGTCCATTAGGATCTATTAAAATGCCATTGGCTTTAGCTATTGGCCTCTTTGAAGACGTTTGCTCTGTCCGTCTGCTTAGCTTGCCTCACTTTGGGGCAACCTATGTGGTCTATCATTGTAGCGCACTTGATGCAATTATATGCGACCAACTTGCAACAAGCCGTGCAACAAGCAACTCAATTATCATTAGAACATCCAGTATTTCGAGGACACAAGGAAACTTAATTGTCTTCCCCAAATTAGCGAAGGCATCAATTGGGGTATCCCTAAGTATGCCGTTAAAATGCCATGAAAAATAAAAACTGAAAGTTAATTAACAACATTGATAATTAAGTAACAAAATCACATACCCTTTAAATATTATTTAAAAAAAAATATTTTAACATTTTAAATATGTAAAAAAAATGTTATTTTAAATATTTAAAAACATACGTAAAAGACCCGTAATACTACCAATAAAATATATGCTGCCTTTTTTCAGACCTCATCTCATCTAATCTTCAAGAATCTTCATCTAATCTTGAGAAACACTTTAAAAACTAATATCTAATGTATTAATTATTTAATGTTAAGCTTTATATTTATTTTTCAGTTATAAGATGGACATACACTTACAAAAATTAAAATGAAAATATGTTGAACATCAGTTATTCTTCATTATTTTTGTAAAAACCGAAATTAACCCTTATAAATGAAACGGTTACTAAACGGTTATTTCGGTTTACAAAGTTTCGGCTTAAAAGTTTCGATCAAATGAAAATTTTTTTTTCGGTTACGGTTTCAGTTACGGTTTAAAATTTCAATCGGTTCTTACCGGTAAAAGGTTACGTTTTCGGTTAGGGTTTTAATCCCTGTTTTAAATTATGGAATATTTATGTAAAAGTAATTGGCTGAAATCTAAATTGAATCCAAATAAATCAATTTAAAAATGTATTTATATTATTTAAGAATAAGTTATTTGTTATACAAATTTACTTACCATTTTAGTTTACAAAAATTTTACAATCAAAGTTTGTGTCCAAATTTATTTGCAATTTTCTTATTTGAATTTAATTGAAGACCCATAAATTGTGTTTATTTTATTAAACTCAATTCAAGTATATTTAATATTAAGCTGAAATTCAGGACTTTACATTTGTAATTTATTTAAAACAAATGTGGATAGATATTGTGCGTTAAAATAAAATTACAAAATTAAAAACTCCAGCTTGGGCAAACATTTTAATTAAGTTAATTGTTCATAAGACGTACTTGAATGAAATTAACTTTTGTCTAACGCTGCTGAAAAAAAGAAACTGGCATTTTGCATTTTGATTTCATTATCTGAGGCACAGATCGAGAACTGATTAATTCAGCCTGCAGTCTTCACACTTTTGCCCTCCCTTGCAGTCTTTTTTCCTCTTTCTTTCGCCTTCTGCTTTGCTCTGCTCTAGTTTCTTGGCTGCTTTTTTGTTGGCCGCCTTGCGAAACTTTTAAGCCAACTGACGACTTTCTGACATTTGTCGTTGTCGTTGTTGTCGGTTGAAGGAAGCAGGCAGCCAAGAAACATCCTCATTTTCAACATCATAAACGTGGCCTTATTAAAAGTGCAAAAAACTTTTATATTCCAGGCAGATTGTTGTGTATGGGAGTGTGTGTGTGTGTGCATTATGGGCGTGGCTTTTGCCTACGCATCGCACTTGCAATACACAAGTTGGGGAGCCCCAAAAAACTAACCAAGAAATTATTATCAATGTACGCATAATTCATTAAAACGTGCAACTTTTTCCAGCCTTAAAAACGGGGGCGGCGTAGGCGTGGCAGTCGTAGAGTGAGGGAGAGGGGGCTGGAGTCGTTGGTTGCCTGCTGGTTACTTGATGACAGCGACGGCGACATGCGCTGATGATGATAATGTCAAAGTGCACTTTGTCATTATATCAGGAGTAGGCAGCAATAAGCACACACATACATACACTGAGAGAAAAAATATACGAGATTTCGGGATAATATCAATTGCAAACGATATCAAAAGTCGGCAATCTTGGGATTTCTTAAATCGAGTGCGAAATACTTTTTTTAGTAGGATTTTTTTATTTTGATTATCTTTAGATCTCTTTGAGACTTTTTTCAAAGAAATAAACTGGTTTAGAATTTGTTGACTATTTTATTAATTTTCTTAATACTAATATCCTGAATACATACTTGAAAAATATATGTTAAAGACAAGATTTTAATTCTTGAATTTTAGACTGATTTTTTTTTTTCGGTGTACGTATACTTACACACACACATGGCCCGCAAGCGGAAGGAAGAAACTAACTAACTTTGTTAAAAGTGTGCTCTGTTTATGCATGTCTCACACTCTGCTCTCTCTCTCTCGCTCTCTCTCTCTCGCTCTCTCTCTCTCGCTCTCTCTCGCTCTCTCTCTCTCGCGCTTCCTGTCCCTTTCTTTGGTGCTCATTCACAGTCCATGAGTGCATGTGTGTGTGTGTGTGTGTTTGTGTGTGTCTGTCACTTGGTGTGCACTGCAATGAAGTTATCGTCCAAGTTTTAAGCGTGAACTTTTTGCTTTGCCAGCAGCCACGCCTCCTCCACTTGAAGCTGCCTTCCCGCCCCTTAAAACCTGGTGCTGTTGCACAGGAACCGCAGCCATTGCATTGAAAATTGGCTGCCTTCCTTTTAGCGGAAACCAGCCGCCTCTCTTGGCCCCCCCCCAACCATCTACTACTCCCATCCTGCTGGAGCTCATCAAAGCCCGCCTGCTGCAACGGCATCATAATTCGCTATTAGAAGTCACTTAAAAACTTTTGCAAGTTTTCCATGCAGCTGCCAACATCGTTGTCAGACCGCCTATTGCCACGCCTATGCCCGCACCCAAAGTCTACCTATCTGGCAACCCTTGCCTCACACACACACACACACTCACTTATATGTATATGGGAAGCCAACAGACCGAACAACTTTTAGCTTCGCTTTCGTTGCTTGGAAATTATATTAATTGCGCGCCATGCACTTTTTAATTGAATAATTGTAGGCATAATGGTGGGCGTGGCATACATCTCAATTGGCCCCACAACTCCCCGCATGACTCCCCGCATGACTCCCCCAGAACCCACCGCAACTATCTAGACAATTACATCATTACTTTGTGTTTGCCAAACTCAATTGTAATCAATTCTATAACAAATTATGCCTGAAAAGTGCGCAGAAAGTGCTCGACCAAAATTATCCTGTTGGGACTTTTTGATAATGATACATTAAGTCAGGTTTTAGGTCAAGCATGAATAACAGAAGAATGAACAAATACAACTTTGAAGCTTATTATTTTAATTGCTTTAAAATTTGTATGTCCCAATATTTGTTAAATACATATGTACATAAATTATTAATATACCCGCAGCAAAAGAGGTTACAGGTTATTTTAGAAAAAAAATATGCAAGCCAATCATCTCTTTATAAGGTCCTGAAATTTCTCTAAGCTGTGAGTCAGCGGAGATTTCTGAATCTCGTCCTTGGTCTTCTGCTTTTCATTAATTTGTCTCTTTTCTTATGCTCTTATAAATAACATCACATAATTCACTTAGCATGTAATTATGTAGATGACGTCACCTATTTATTTATTTTTGTTCAAGCTGTAAGCAGTCGATACAGCAATATTAATGCAAATTGAAAATTGAAGTCAAAAACTTGTAATCAAAATATAATTTTAAGCTAAAAAATTTATTTAAATGGAAATGAAAATGTTAATCTTTTTTCCACTATTATACTATAACTTAGAACAGCTTTCTATTTATTTTCATACCCTGGGGGTATATTAAGTTTGTTGAAAAGTATGTAACAGGCAAAAGGAAGCATATACGATCCCATGTATATATATTCTTGATCAGCATCAACAGCCGAGTTGATATAGCAATGTCCATCTGTCCGTATGAACGATCGGATCTCAGAGATGGTTAGAGCTAGGACCACCAAATTTGGAATGAAGACTCCTTATTTTGTCTGTGGGGGCGTAATTCATCAAAAACTTACATCACCTTTAATTTAGGGTTTTAATATAAATTTATAAGTTATTTTTTATTCTATTCTAGCGGGTGTAGGAACATGCCGAGAAACTAATCACCAACTTTCATCACGATTGGGCCACAAATAGTGAAAATATTACCAATTTTAAATAAATATATAAATGGAATTAATGGTCAATTAATTCATTTTACATTTACTCCGCCAGAATGTACATCGAGAATGTATATTGCGTTTACCAGCATCAGACCAAGTAGAGGCGTGGTGGAAGTAATAAGTACTCGGCAAGCGAAACGGGAGATCACGGTTCGAGTCTCCGGTCTGTCGATGCAGATGATTTTTTAATTATTTAATGTTTTTCATTTATTTGAATTGTCGTTTCTTAAAAAAATTTTATTTTTAATTAATTTTTAAAATTATAAGATGTCGGGTAAATTGGTTCAAATCACTCATTTATATGTGTGTAGCTGCCACAGAAACGATAGGTGGATAATTAAGGATAAGTATGGAAATTGCATTGGCATCAAATCTTCGACGTGCCGAGGCCTAGTCCCAGGGTATATTACTGTCGAGTGCACTGGACTGTTCCGCTTGTTATTTTCTAAAAATTACCATTACTGCGATAAATATTATCAGAATCCACGCCGATCCAAATTTGAATTATATTGCTGTATTATTTCTTGACGATCTTAATTTATAGTGAACTTTAGTAAAAATGCCCAGCTCTGACTCAAATCCTGCTTGTGAAAATTTTCACCCTTAGATCTTTCTTAACTATATTGATAACATGACTATTTTTGTTATTATAGAAAATTGTATTATCATTCATAATAAAGAAAAGTATATTAACGTATAATGTTTTAATTTATTTAAGTTTTAAAATAATTGCTGAATAGTTTGATTAAAGGATTTATTTGCTGAATTTCATGTCGCAAGAGACACACACACACACTCCCAGAAAGCCATAAAGCCTTGATATGACATGCTTAATGGAATATTGTGCATACGCCGCGTGTGCCGTTTAAATTCGATTTGCCATCGCATTTCAATTTAATTAATCTTCAGTAGCGGCTTCGGCGGCTTCAGTTGTCGCCAGCCGCCGTTGCTGCTGCACTGGCTCGATAAGTGAGCCGGCTCTCCAAAGTATGCAATGAGTATTATTAAATGCATATATAATTGCATTTTAAGCGCGCACAAACAAAAGCCAACCCCAACGATGTCTCCAGCTTTGCACACAGTTCGCCTCGGTTCCGGCTCCATTCCCTGCTTCTGCCCCTTCCCCTGCCATCCCCAACCTCTTTGCCATCAGTCAGCTGGAGCTGAAATCATCATTAAAGTAATTATAGCTGTCAACGCGACTGTGGAAATGGAAGGATGAAACATTTATCCAGGAGGCTGCATGTGCACAGGCTCATAAAGGTAAAATTTGCCAAGTCCGGCTGGGGTTCATCGATTCATTCATTCACTCATTCATTCAGCTGCCAGGACACGCCCTCTGGCCAATCGCCAACATTCTACACAGTTTTGTCCTCGTTGTTATTCTTCCTCTTCAAAAATCTTAGAATACTTATCGATTGACCGTCAACTTAGCAATTAAAGCCTTATGAATAATTAAGTTGGCTCTAGTCGAGAGTATGCGACCAGCAGATACCCTGTAAAATATATTAATATTATTAAATTTAATTTATTTTATATATTTTATAATCATTTTAAAGTTGTAAAAGGCTTTTTAAAGTGCTGGACTAATATATATGTTAAGAATTTGAGCTTAAAACTTGATCTTTATATGAAAACTCATTGGTGAAAAAGTTATCAAGAGTAATTCCCAAAAAATATATTCAATACACTGCATTTCATAAAAAAAATTAAATTGAAATTAAAATGCAACTTGTTTAAAAGCAATTAAAAATTTCCATTTCCACTTTAAGGTAGCGATGTAAGTTGAAACAGTAAATTGAGCTAAATATCGAAATCTGAAAAATAGACCAAACATTAATCGAATTGTCGATACTTTCAAAACTTTGCTAAAACTTATTCAATTTCCAAGCGGAATGTCATTTTGATTATGGTTTAACCTACAATTCATTATTCGATCAAATTTAACTCACTATGTTTATAAAAATGTCTATTTTTAAGCAACTAAACTTTTCCTTTCCTTAATTTGTTTGAAATGTCTTTTTGTCGATGTATTTTTACATCACTACTTTAAGTTAATTATACATCAAATAGAATTACCATCAGTAGACCATGTTCTTGTAGTTAACACATTTGCTTTTGCTGTTTCTCTTGCTTCCTTTTTCGCTGCTTTCTTTCATTTCCATACGCTGCTGGCAACGAAAGCAAAAGCAAAAGCAAAAACAAAAGCTCAACTTCAGTACAAGCTTGAGGTGCGAGTCAAAGTCAAAGCCAATTTTAACACATCTTTACGAAAGCTTCTCTCTTCTTCTCTCAGCTTCTTTTGCCTTGGTTTCTGTGATCGTTTCTCTCCTTCTACACTCTTTCTTTCTCTCTGTCCTTGTGATTTTTTGGTGTTGCCTCGCCTGGCTGCACTTTATTACGATTGCAACCATCAGCGAGTTTGACCCCAAAATCTTTAACTATAACCGACCTAGGTAGCCCCAACTCCTCTTTCTCTACCTCTCTCTCTATCTCTCTCTTGCTCCCTTGCACCTCACACTGCTGCCTGGCGGCATAAGAACTTGGCGCTCTGACTGATTAACGTGATTTGCTGATGAGTTTTGTTGCTGGCTCAAAGTTTCTTCTTCTTGTTGTTGTTGTGCTTACTCTTCAACGCTTCTTTGGCTTGTTGACTTGTTGTTTGTTGTTGTTGCCGCTTTTAATAACTCTGGCAAGCGTAGCATGACGCACTGTGTCCCAGCGTCCCAACATCGTCGTTCTTAAAGTTGTGTTTTAATTGAAACTTTTGCCGTTCCACAAGCGTTCAGCCGAAGCGGCGGCACAAGCACAAGATAAAAAAGAGAGCAAAAGAGAAAGAGAGAGAGAGAGAGAGAGAGAGAGAGCGACAAACGCAGCGACAGACAAATATAACTGCGTTTGCTCTCTCTCTCTTTCTCTCTCTATACGTGTGCGACGAGTTGGGGAAATGACTTTCTAGACTGCATCCAAATGCTTTTGATGTTAATGAGTTGACAGACAGTATGTCAAGAAATTGTTTTGACAACGAAAAACAATTCACATGTGTATTTTATTTTGTGAAGAAAAAAAAAACATATTTACTTGGTTTTAATTTTCTGTTTCTTATTTTAATTATATAATTTTTCTATCCTATATTGATTTTGAGACAGTTGCAAATATTAATATCATTATTTAATGTTAAATTCCTTAAAATGTTAGAAATGTTATTACTCAATCATTTTATTGGCTTAAAATTCAAAACAGATAATGTAGAAAATTTTTTACATAATTTTAAATTAAAAAAAAATACATTTAAAATTATATACAATTTTGATACTTTGCGTTTTTACTAAATAATTATTTTGATTTAAAAATCAACTCTACAAAATTATTCTAAATATTTAAACCAAACAATGTGAAATCTAATTTTATTTTATTTTTTTTATTAAATGTCAACTAAGAGCAGTCGACCAAATTAATGATTAATATTTATAGTTACATTTAAAATTTAATTTGATTTTAGATATTATGTAGTTATAAATAAATTTATATTTAAACTAAAAGGATAAAAAACCAAATAAAACAATAACAATGTAAGGATCTGGTGTCTTAAAAAAAAATCTTGACCCAATCGTCTTAATTATTTTCAAGATTTTCGACCCTGCATGGAACAAGTTACAAAATTCACAAGTAACTAAATCCATTGGTTTAAAAAATTTATATTATTCAAAAAAAATATACATATTTATCTTAAAAAAGAAAATTGTGTGATTTTTTTATTTGATCAAAACAATTACATGACGAACTATGTATATGTTTGCGTGAATTTCTGTTCAAAGACAAATGCAACTGGGTGGGGTGGTGTGTAAAATGTGCCAAAATGTGTCCGGCAAAAGCTTTCGTTAACTATATGTACCTAAAGCTTTGATTGATGAGTGTTGATTGATTGTTGAATTTGACAACGAATTGCACTTAAACTTCTGCGTTGCCTGCTGCGCCTATGTTGGGCCGACATGGACATGTGGCTGCATGTCAAATAAATGTCCAGCCAGGCGAATTGGCCAACTTTCGGCAGAAACTAAAGCTCAAGTTCAATTTAAGCTGATAAAAAAAAAAAAAAAAAAAAATATGTAGGAAATCGAACAAAACTGAAGCGCAAGTCAAATAACTAAAATAAATAAATAAAACAAACAAAATATAAACTCAAATTCGCCCGCCTGTGCTTGACATTGGATGTTGGGCCGTCCTCAAGGTCAGCAAATAGTGTAGAGTAGCAGCAACAACAAAAATATCAACAATGGCAGTGGCAGCAGGTGCGTTGTCCGGCATATTTAAATGCATTAGACAGCACTATCAACAGCAACAACAACAACAACAGCACCTTCAACTATTAATTACACAATTTTAAGGCAACACCCGCTGCTCGCTTCCCCTTTCCACCAGCCTATGGCTATTCAAATGCTCAAAGTCAAGTGCAAAAAAAAAATAAAAATTGTTAAACGACATCGACTCATTAAAATGCTGGGTAAACGCACTTCGCACCGCGCAACGCGCCCCGAGCTGAGCACAAATACACACGCACACAAACATTCGAGCATAGGATCAGAGCTGCCACTTTAGCTATTTTATAACTAAACTTAGCTTTTTTGTAATGCATTATCTGTATAAATTGAAAAATCTGAAATATACTATTTTTTGTCGAAGTATTCTGGATACAGGAAAAACTATTCTTAAAAATGTTTATCATTAAACTGAAATTAAATTCTTAATTATTTTCTAAATTTTAAAATATGTTTAATCATTCATAAAAATCACACATAGTTTTCGTAACTATAATACAAAGTTTTTATTTAAATAAGTACCTTCAATTATAATATTTTTGCAGTTCATATTCATTATATCTTTTATGCTAATTCTAGCTCTTTTTTTAAATCAAATTGGCTATTTTGGCTCTTGAAATAATGACAACACTGCACAAGACATCTCCACATATTGCCTTCTCACTTGCACGCGAACGAGCCGAGCGCCGGCGCACCTGCGGCGCGTTGTACTGCAATTATGATTAATATAGTTAAGTTCCAAAGTTTACCCAAAATTCATTAGGCTACGCACAATATTTAATTTAGCATAAATTACTAAGTGTATTAAGTTGTAATACCTATTTACCTTACAAGCACACACATGCAAACAAACGTACACATACGATTTATATTCATACAAGTATGCAGCGCACACAACATGCTTACATAGTTATGTTAAGCCAATGAAGCCACCATGGCTGTAAACACCTGTTACTTTACAGGTCAAACATGTTTCATGTTCGACAAGAAGCGTCGACATGCGCGCATGCGTGATACAATGATTTAAGTACTATACAGTGGTACACTACGATATATTTGGACCAGCCTCTTACCGAACATGCTAACCAGTACAATATCTTAGAAAGTTAGTTGTAAAATAATATTTGAACTTTTAAGTCTAGTAGTTTCCATCTTTTGGAAACACAATTTGAATTAACTTCTCCATTGCACACGCTTTGCAACCTCATCAACTGTTATGCTCACACAAATCGCCAGTTCGCTTGCACTCAAAGTCCACTGTACAAACGCCGCCAGCAACATGTTGCGACAACAGAGCTGTTAAGTGCGTCTGTTAACTTAACAGCGCGTCGTTAACGTAGCGAGTGTCTGTTAAACCGTGACGTTAGTCTTTTGCCGGCATTCGAATCGAACGCGCGTGTTTACGTCCGTCGCTGCCGTATTTAGGATTATTGTAAATGTTTCGCAGTTTGCGTAAATATCAACTTGGTTAGTTTTGCGCGCGTGATTTCATTCTTGGTGTGCATGTAAATAATCATTGTTGCTGTTGATTGCTGGTGATTCTGCATTCATTAAAAGCATTACAAAAAAGGCTTAACAATATTTGTCGTCCGACCAAAAACCACCAGGACAAAAAGCATATATTTTTTTTATGTTTTTTCTCACATTCATTTTTTTTTTTGGCAATCAAAACGCAGTGAATAAAAAATAATTTAAGTGCAATTGTCGCTGTTTTTTTTGCTACACGTGAAGTGCTACACATTACACACGCACATACACATGTACATCCAAAACTTACATATGCGTGTTTGTATGTTTGCTTGTATGTAAAATAGTGTGTAAAGCAGCGGTGGGCGCAAAATTTGACCTCGGGAGCTCTACAACAACAACCACAACAACAACTACAACAAAAACTACAACAACAACCCTTTTCGTTTCTACCTACTTTTACGACCTACCCAAATGTGTGAGCAAAAAATACACTAAACAAAATTATTGAGTAGGCAATAATACAAAATACAATTATAAGAAAAAAAAACCAACTAGTAAAAATTACACTTTCTCAATACCTAATATATTTTTTCATTCAGTGTACAAAAAGAAGCGTCGATTGCCTCGACTCGAGCTGCCTGTGTGCGTTGTTGTTGCTAATGCCTCGACTCGAGCTGCCTGTGTGCATTGTTGTTGCTAGCTTGCTCGCGAGTTGAGCGTGTCTAATTGCTTTTATGACGGGCTGCCTGTGTGCGACTTCACGGCGCCGAAAAAAGTTAGGAGCTGCCGCATAGCTCCCAGAGCCTATACTGCCCGCGCCTGGTGTAAAGGAAAACCCAAAGGCAAAGCAGAGCAGCAATAACAAAATTTTTGATATATACAAGCAAAATAAGAAAAAAAAGAAAATAATATACCAAGTTGAAAGAAATTTAAAACCGGATTCAATACAAAAACAACAACAAGAGAAGCAACAGCAGCCGAAGAAACAACAAATTTTTCGCTGCGGCTACGCACACAGCAGCGACGCCAACGTTAACATCTATCCTCAGCGACAGAGCATCCCGCGGCAGCTGCTCAGCCGATTGTGTTATTATTGTTGTTGTTTTGCTGCTGCTGTTAGACGGCAGCAGAGCAAGCGCAACAGGAGCGAGAGCGATCGCTGCGCAAGAATTAGGAAAAGTGGAAGGAGAGAAAAAATAAAACGAAGAAGGAGCAAAAGCAAAAGCAAACAGACAACGCTAAAAGGTGAGTGCAAATGTTTGTTGTCTTGCTGTGGTTCTCCGTTAGTTTTGTGTGTGGGCAGAGCAGGAAACCGATCGATTTCTGTGCAAACAGCAAATTGGGATAGAATAGGCAAAGGAAATAACGTTGGTAATTCTGTTGAATGAAAATAAAAGAGACGACGAACACAATTGCAATTTGAGAAAGTCTTATGATTTTTCCGAGATTCCTTTCCCAAGTAAACAGATCAATGGGAGAGGACGGGCAAAAACATTTTTGTACAAAATCGTTTGTACAAATTTACATCTTTCTATGTTATCTTAAAATTCGTTTATATGTACATATTTCTGTTAAGTTATCGAAGCCTGCGACGGCTTTTGATCATTTTCAATGGGAACAGTGATGCGCGTCTGTAAAGTGGGAACAGTGCGATGAAAAGGAAATAAGTTTTAAACTAAATTGATAATAAAATGGATATTGTGATTAGTTAGTTAATTAAATATTTTGACAAATTATTATTTCATCATTTCTTAAAATAAAAAATGCTTATATATGAGATTATTTTTATTTTGTCTAATGTTTTGATTACTTGTAACTAAAATAGAGTGACCATATGCTATTTTATGGGAATTGAGTTCAGCCGAAAAGTGTTCCTTGAATCAGGATGATATAGAAAGTGACTTGATGCGCATTCCGCACTTTCAAAGCCCATACATAAATACAGTTTTTTTTTTAATTTTTAGAAAGCAAATCTGTTTTTCCTAGAAAAATCTTTTGCATCTACAGTGTGCAAAAAAAAAACGTTGTGAAACAGAAAGAGAACAAAAAAGTGAGGCCCAGTATGCCACTGGCCTCACCTTTCATTCAAAATAGTAAATCAATGTAAATGTCGGTCAACATGTTTATGGTCAAAGCATATTGACAGGTGTCTGACTGACCGGCGCCATAAAAACCGCTGACATAATGAGCTAAAAAGCTGAACAAACAGTGCAATATGGAAGAAGACCCATGGAAATGAAATGAAATGAAATGACCATAGCTCATAGCTCATAGAAATGTGCATAGATTTGTTGTGTTGGCATTGCACTCGTTACACACTTCGTTGCCTCGTTTCTTTTTTGTATACTCTGTAGACAGAGAATGTTTTAAAAAAAAGGGCAAACTCAAGAAGGGGGAAAATCTACCTAAGAAAAATATAACATCTCTTCATTCCTTCTATTGAAACAATTAAAATAAAAGAGCAATTATCTAAATCTCTAGAGATTCTATTATAAAATATATTTTTAAAAAATTAAAAATTATACAAAATTTAATACATATTATCTACGTAATAATTTTTGTTTTATAGATAGGGTAGCTCAGATTCGACATACCAAAATAAGCTTTTCTTGTCAGACTTTTTGCTTTGGTTTGATTTCATTTAAGTTGAATTTTTTCTGCTTTATTTCAATATTATGATTTAGGGGGGTTAGGTCCATTTACGAGTTGTTGTTATATTCGTTTCTGATGGAATGTAACACTTAACGACTTTGCGTTAATTTCATACGAAAAATATTGGATCACCGAAAAGCTAAACATTATATTCATATGCTCTATAAGGGAGGGACTATGTGATGGAGAGGGGGAAGAGCAGATGATGGTCACAATGAGTTTACAGAGAGTGCTGCGAAAAAAAAATACGAGAAATTCGCCGGCGTAAACGCTAATTAAATTAGCACCCTGGAAAAAGGGAAAGGGAGCTGAACAGCAGTCAACAGTAAATTGGATTAATGTAGATATAAAGAGAGCAAAGACAAGAACAGCTGACAGAGAAAGAGAGAGCAGTCAAAAACTGTAATAGCTTTTTGTGCAGCACTTTTATGATACAAATGTCGAGCATTGTTAACAATATTGGCCAATAAATACTTATGTACTTTTAATTCTTGGCTAAATGCTGCTATCTGGAGAATGGAGAGGGAAGTGGGAGGGAGTTGGGGGGGGGGGGGGGGAGTTGGGTAAGCGCCGGCGTCAGAGTGGACATTCCATAATCGAAATACAAATAATTGCTAACAAAGTTGTTTTTTTTTGCTTTAGCCGCAGTTGTGTTTTTGTTTGTATTGTTCTTCTCTTCTGTTCTGTTCTGTTTTTTCCCTTTTGCTTTGCTTGTCTTTCACGGGTCACGTTATCAATATTGTGATTAGAACTTTTTACTTTCGCTCTTTAAAATGGAAATGCTTTAATTTTCGAATCAAATAAGATGGAACAAAAAACACAATTGTGTCCAAATATTGAAAGCATTCTTTTCCCTAACGAGAAGTCTTAAAGCTTAAAATTTGCTATCGATTATTTATCGATAACAGCACAGAATTTTAACATTGAATTTTGTTTGAAGTTCAAGTATTCTGTGGATATTGTTTGGATAAATGAGATTATCGATAATTTATCGATCTTATTGCACATTATTCACTTGAATAATTCACAGATAATACATTTGCCTTGATATTGGCTATAACATTGATTATCGCGTGCTTATCGATACACATGCTAATCAAATTGATTGGACATATGTATGTTTCAATTTCATTTGGTTTACGACCTCAAGGCTATCGATAATCAGCATTGGCGATGTTCTACGATAATGTTCACAATTTGTCGGTCTGCGTGCGCATTATTCACGAATAACTCGTTTGCAAGTCATCCGCTTAATTGCTCGTTATGAGTTTGAATTGGGCATGTCCAAAAATTTTTAATACTAAAAGATGGCAAGTAATGCTCACCACAAACTGAAGATTGTGTGATATAGTTTCACAAGTCGTCGGATTAGAAGGGGGACTTATGGGCATACATACAATTTGCTCCATTGATCTATTGTTTCGCTTTCAGCAGTTTCAATTTGATTTGCGAAAAGAAAGTGAAAATTGTACATTGCAAAATCAGGCAAACCAAACCCAAGCCCAACAACAACAAAAACAACAACAGCATAATTATCAACAGCAAGCACAACAACATCATTAACAACATCGTTCACTCCCTCGCGCCATGTACACTAATTAAAAAGCTGGCAAAAAAATAATATTAAATTAAACATACAGTTAGTCAAGTAACTGCTTTGCCAGATTAAAAAAATTGCATATGGGCATTTCCAGAAAATGGTCCACCACGACGAAAAACGTAAAATTGATTAAAAACTCACATCTTGTGAAAATTTCTTCCAAAAATGTATTCAAGTTATTTGTTTTATCAATATACGCTAGAAAAAATTCAATAGGATGAACATATAGATTCTACATTGGAATAAATTCACTTTTTCCATATTTTTGCCTATTTTCTTAAAAATTGATTTTCAAAATGGACCGTTTGTATTTTAACGATTACACTAAGTCAGGGAGTAAGATGGTAACATAAAACATTTTAATATATAGAAAAATATTGAAAGTTTAATTTAAAACAAGTTCTAAGAGCTATATATCGGAATATAGAATAAAATTTGATGAACAAACTCTTGGAAAACCTAGGTGGAAATCTTATCACGTTCGCGATGTCACGTTACAAACTACTAAGAAAACTTGTAAAATATATAAAACGGTAGTTACATATAAAAATTATTTCTAAAATGGAAAGCTGCATTATTTTATTATGGTTTAAGAGTATTTTCTTCCAAATTACTCGCCACATTTCGCAGACTTTCGCATTTGTCAAGATGAAGTCAAAATTGTATAAATAATTAAAAAACGACAGGTCTTCAAAGATTGTCTTTTATCATAAAAATAGAGTTGATAAAATGCATTAAACACGTGAGAAAACATTTTTGAAAATGTGAATTTTTGCCATTTTTTTTTTCATTTAAAGTCGTGCGAATGTCGAGTTCGCGATCCTGGAAATACCCATATTTTATTTTCATTTTAAAAATAGTTTAACTCAAGAACAATTAGTCACTCTATTAAAAATAGAAAATATAAATTAAATACAAAGAAAAAATATTTTTTTTTAAATTAAACATTTAAATTTTATATTTTGTTAAAACAATTACTTGACATACTGTATATACAAAAAAATATATTGATGACTTTTTGAGCGTCTTGACGTCTAACTGATTAATGTCTTTATGCTTAGCCAAGGTATTGGATTTGTTTATTCATATTGTCTTTGATTGAATAGTTTGGTAACAGCAGCAACAGCTGTCGATATAATGAGTATTCATTTGCTTTATCTCTCTTGATATCCAATCCACATCACACACTCAGACTCACACTCACAAACAAATTCACTCCCTCACATACGCCCTTTTGAAAAGTTCGTGATTTTTTATTCAATTTGTTGCATTTCGACCAACGAATTGTAATCGAATCATATTCATATTTGTAAATGATATTCCATTTTTTTGGCTACAATTTCGCAAAGTTTTCTGTGTGTAATTGAAGGCGCCTCAATTTCGAGACCCGGAAACAATAACGAGACCTCACCGACTCATCGAATCATCGACCCTTTTGTTTGTTAATGCTTATTAATGAATCTTTCAACTTTCTGAAAACTTAAACTGATCCACATTAAAGGCCTTACAGATATTTCTTTTGATATAGAAAGCATTTAATACAATCGTTATCGCACTTGAAGTCAATCATTAGTTTATGCTTTATTGACTGATAGCAAGAACTAATAGATACGGCGTGTTTATACTTCGATAACATGATTTATGAATGGGAACAGTTCAATATATATTTAACCAAGTGCATAACATTTATTTCCACTAAGTTCCCGTTCCAGCTTGGTAGATCAGTCTTCTCAACTCTTTTGTGTCTAATCGTGTGAGCTTCATGCGCAGTTCTAATTCCCAGACCAAAAAAACGAACAACTTGGCAACCGCAAAACCAAATAAAAGGCCCAAAAAATAAAAAAAACGACGTTTTCGTTAGCTGATTTATTGTAAAATGTGCCTATTATCATTTTGGCTTGTTTCATTTTCTTAGTGCATTTTCAATTGTCTGGCATTGCATGGTTTTTCCTTTAGTTTTTGGCTCGAATAATTTTATATTTAGCTGCTGGCTTCTTGGGGTCTTTTGGTTTTTTGCTCGCGCTTCTCTCGCGAAGCTCACGAAACGCATTCGATGAAACACTAGAAATAACCAAAAAGAAAAAAATAAAAGAAAAAAAGCCAAACCAAACCAAAGAAATAATGAAAAACCGTTGAAATGAATGCATGGGGTTTCGTGTGGCACGAAGTGAGAAGTGGAAGTGGAATGCAGAGCTGCGGGGCGCGTTTATATATAGAATTTGCGATTTTCTATCCATTCTCTTGTATTGCAATAAGTAAACCAGGCAAAGATATCTCCAATCTGTACGTTTACTAGCCATCAAAACTTTCAAAACACATAATGAGTCCCTATTTAAATTTAAAAAAGTTTGATTATCAAAAAATTAATTATATTTCTGCACATAAATACGAAGTCAGTGCGAAATTCTAAAAAAAAAATCCGGTTTCTTATACAAATACAAAATTTGCCATTCTTTTTGAGAAGTGCAAAGTTCTAAGATCCTTTAACTTTTTATGGAGTATTTATATATTTATATTTGCCATCAATAACAATATTTTCTGCGAAATAAGAACTAAAGACTCGATTGATTCCATTGTGAATAAGTTTATTTCTTCAAACAGTAAAATGAATGAGACTTTTTAAGATTGAAGTAAAAGCGGCATTTAAAATATTATTTTCCTACTGAAGTTGTGATATATGTAAGTGATATCGAAAGAATGACATGATGATAATGTGATCCCTTGGCCTATAATTCATTGAAAAGTATAAAAACGAACTTGAACTTGAATAAAAATTAATATAATTTCACAACATATTGATCTTGTGTCAGCTATCGATAAGTTATCGAGAAAGCAACAGTGTTCAACATTATCTGATGGCGAAGGAAGTGTAAGTGACAAGTTTTGAGTGCAACCTTCGAACTGCCATTTCGCTAAAGTTGCCCCCCCCCCCCCACCACCTTCCACACACACACACACACACACATACACACTCAGTCTTGTCGCCAACTCTTTCGATGCGTTTTCAACTTGTTGTTGTCGTTGTGTTGTTTTGTTGTTGTTGTGTGTCTGTTGCTTTTCAGCCTCCTTGTTCCAAAGGGCAACCCTTTGCAGAGTTGCCCAATATGGCTGTAGGGGTGCGTGTGTGTGTGTGTGCCGCACATTTGTCGCAGTCCAAGTTGCGGGTTGCAAGTGCGACTCGTTTTTTTATTTGTGTAATTATAATAATAATAATGCGGCGTCTGCACGTGTGCGTCTCGAGTGGGCGTGGCAGCCAAATGAGTGGAGAATGGGCGAGTGGAGAACTGGTTGGGGCAGGGGGTGGGGGTGCCAAGTGGTAGGTGGTGCAGCTCCCTCGCTGTGGTTGGAGGTGTGAACAATTTGGTGGCACATGTGTGACTGCAATTGTTGTTGTTGTTGCTGTCGTTGCTGTTGTTGCTGTTGTTTGTTGTTGATGGGAATGTTTTTGCTTTGTTTGCTCTCGCATTTGACTTTTCTTGTGTTGTTCTTTGGCGTTTGTTCTACTTGCCCGTTGTAGTTGTTGTTGTAGTTGTTGTTGCTGTTGTTGTTAACATTTGGAGTGCATACAAAATACGGCTTTAAAGTGCGCTTTTGTTGTGTGTGTTTATTTATTTATTTTTTGTTGGGTCTTAATTTGGGGCTCGTCGTGTGCAGTTCGACAGTTAAATTTATTGAAATTCATTTGAAAACCATCAAGACATTTCATTTGAAATCATGAAACAAAAGCAAAATATCTTTCATTATGTGAATTGAGCGATTCCAAAGTTGCAGCAACTAAAAAAAGTATTTATTTATATCAGAATATGGGAAAATGTGTTGAATATTCAACACAACATTAACATTACAAAGCCTTTGATGTCTGAAAATTTAGTTAGCTTAAAAAAAATGTAGGCTTTAAAATGTCAAAATATTGGTTGACAGGTTTGATAAAGTTTCAAATTAACTGAATAAAATCAAATTACATTTAAAGTAGAATAAGTAGGCATACAAAATAATTTAAATAAATTAAATTTATTTTGATGAATTAAAAATTTTGTTGAAATTTGAAATACATTTATGGTAGTTCAATATTGTGACTCCATAAATAGAATAATAAGACATTAAATATAATTTAAATAAATTAATTAATTGTATGATATTTACCTTTAATTAATAATTTTGTTAAAAATTTAAATTAATTTATGCCATTTGATTATTGGGACTCCTTTAGTTGAAATCTTTCTTTTTAAGAGAAAAAGACAGTTGGTTGGATTGTTTTTTAACGCAGTTGACATTAAAATCTCTAGATACTTCTGGCATATTAGTAATTTTCTTTTAAGTCACTTGTGGTAAATTTGAGTCACTTTCCATCCATTCTCCTTGAGAATTTGGTGAGGACTTGAACCACATGAACTTTGGCGCTTTCTTCGTGCCACAGATTTGCCCGTCAAACGAGGCGCAACAAGTGATTGCCACTTGTGATTGTGTGGTTTTGACCAAAATGTTGCGAATGCTGGCAGCAGCTGTTAACTGGCCCAAGATTCTGAGCGCATGACAAGTTGGGGCGCCTAAGAAAAGTGAATATGATGGATGGATGGCAAACCGGCAACAAAACCTGCAACAAGCTGCTGCTGCTTCCAGCCAAAAGCAGTTGAAGAAGCAGCCAAGAAACCAAAAAAAAAAAATATAAGAGAAAAAGAGAGAAAAATATGCAAAGACAACCGGTTTCTAGTTGTTAGCTAGTTGTTGTTGTTGTTGTTGTTTTAGGTGTTGTTGTTGCTGATGTTGTTGTTGTTGCTGATGTTGTGTATGCCTTAAACAAATTCCTGCAGCAGCAGCAGCTAAACAGAAAATAAAGAAGAGAAAAAAGACTCAATTCGGGGATAGGCGAAGTTGCGAGGCGGGTGGCAGCGACAACGGGAACGGGCACGGGAGCGGCATTCAACCAGCAAACATACAACGTGCAACAACAACAGCAACAGCAACAACAACAAGAAGAGATAGCAGACGACGCATGTTTTGGCCCAAAGACAAACGCAACAACAACACCGTCGTCATGTGATGTTGAACGAGTTATGTGCAGCCTGAGGCTTCATCATCATCAACATCATCATTATCATTATCATTGTCAGTGTGTGTGTGTGTGTGTGTGTGTGTGTGTGTGTGTGTGATGTTAATGAGGAGCACTCTTGAATTAATTCAGCCTTGTTGTTGCCGTTGTATAGCTGCCGGGCCATGTTGCATGTAGCACATGCAACCAAAGCCATAAGGAGAGTATAACAGCATGCAAGAAGAAAGAGTGTGAGAGAGAGCGAAAACAGAGTGCGAGAGAGAGAGAGAGAGAGAGAGCGTGTGGGGGCAAAGAAAGCTTCAACAGCTAGCGGTTGAAATAATAATGTTGATTCAAGAGCTTTGCTCGCTTCAAATTAAATTTTCCACAACAATCGCAGCGAAAAGCTGAAAAATCTTCTTTATTTTTTGCTGACATTTTTCAGGGTCAACCAAGAAAATCTTGATGCTGCACCAAATAATGAAAAGAAAAAATAAAAAAAACTAACAAAATTCTAGAGAAACAAGCAAGATAGGTTAACTTCGGCACACTGAATATTTAATACTCTGTATTAGATTATAAACTAATAGTTCTAATGACAGTTGTATCATATATAAGTTATATATTTCAAGAACCAACTAGATTTTAAATTTTGACTTATCTTTTCCATGCCCAAAGAGATTGAACCGATTTTTAATTAATTAAGTAAGGATATTTTAGGCAATATCAAATACATAGTCTGGGATAATACTTGATATATGTATGTATGTACTTATATTAAAAAACTAAAGATTAATTTCCTAACAAAAATGCAATACCATCTGCAGGAGTAATAAAAAAAAGAGTATTAACAGCTCTCTTTATCTTTTTTTATATTTTCTCTCTCTCTTTCATTCACTCGATGGAAGTTGCAGCCACATGTTCTTTGCAGCAAGAACAGCTTTGGTACAACAGACCCGTTTTGCAGTCTCGACTCCCGTCTCGACTTCAGTCTCCGTCTCGGTCCCTGCAACATCACTTGCCACGCCCCCCTTTGACTCCTGCCCCCTCTTTGCTACAGTCCTCGCACCTCAGCTCGCCTGCGGTTCGTTCTGCCTGCGCATGAGTGGCCGACTGACTGCCTACGGCAACTGAGGCGAGCTCGTTCCTCACACACATCTGTATATATTATACATACATACATACATATATATATATATATATATATGTAGAACAGGTACCCAACGAGTGTTGCATGCTTTTGCTGTTGTTGTGGTTGCGCATTGCCGGTTGACGGGAGGATTTCAACTCTCAATTGTTGTTGTTGCTGTTGCTGTTGCTGCTTCTCTGTTGTTGTCGGCGGTTTCTTTTCCTGTTTGGTTCCTGTCGTGATGCTACTGATGTTCCCCCTCTCTCTCTCTCGCTCGCTCTGTATCTGTCTCTGTCTCTCTCGCTTTTTTCTTTGCGCCTGGTTCTGTGTGTGTGTTGCATAGGTTTTGTGGTTGCATGTCAGAGCACTAAGACCTGACTGAAACAATGTTCTGCAACAGCATTTATTTTTGCTGAATTGCTTCGAGATGCTGTCCATGTCAGCTAAATGGATTAACTGCAAATGAAACTGGCTTCGGAGACGATCTAATTCCCAGTTAAATAGATGTTTCAGGAAACTTTCGTCTTAAAGTACTTAAACTGATTATATTTTGCAAAGGAAAAATATTCAAGTCCTTCATTTAAGTTTTAAAACTAAATAATTTTTTGCTCAATTTTCTGTAGTGTCTGACTTGTAGTTGGCTTTACGGTTTGCTTTAGATCGGCTATATCTGATAAAGTTGATATTATAGCTTATTTACTTACAGATACACAAAATATTGTTGGTTTTTTAGTGATTTAAAGCATTTAAAGCGTTTAAAAAAAAATTTTTATTTTGCAAAATTTTAAAGTTTGAATAATATCTTTCTCTGAACTTATACAATTCGATTTTTATATATTTTCCGGAATAGAAATATATTTATGTAAATCGACTTAAACTTCCAGTAACTATCTATGATATTCAAATAAATAATCTTAGATTCTTAAGATGGAATAATCTCTTAAATGTTAATTGTTAAAAAAGTAAAAATAAAGAAAACATTTTCCATTTTTAATTTTGATTATATTTAAGTTGTTCGGTGGCACTTTATTTATATAGACTAGCTATAGAGTTTATTTGTGGACTTATTGATTGAATGTTTGACTGCAGCATTGAGTGCATCCATCAAGGACTCACTTGGATATTCGGTAACGGAAACATTGTGTTGATCATTTTGTGATGTCGTCTGTCAATCCCGTAAAATGCTTTTCTGCCTTCTGGCTAAACGTTAAAGCTGCTCTGCAATACTTCCATCTAGCCAAGCGTAGCACTCATCTCAATGCTGGCCACGCCCCTGGACAAAAAATAAAGAAAAAAATGAAAAAGAACAACACAAAAATAGGGGCACAAGAAGAGGGGCAGAGAGAGGGGAAAAACCGTTTTGAAGGCAAATTGCCAAAAAGCTTTTTGCGACGCGTTTTATGTTGTTGTTGCTGTTGTCGCTGCTGCTGCAGTCGCTTCAAGTGCAGCAGCTTCATGCCTGTCAATGCGACACGTCTCTGCCGTAGCCCCTCTTCTGCCCTCCCCGCTCCAGCCTCGCTCCCGCTACA
The DNA here is from genome assembly GCA_037043405.1 of Drosophila subquinaria. NCBI lineage: Eukaryota > Metazoa > Arthropoda > Insecta > Diptera > Drosophilidae > Drosophila > Drosophila subquinaria. The sequence goes on from JBAMBL010000232.1 coordinate 381,288, forward strand.
CTTCACAGCCACCCACCCGTTTATGCAAATGCACGTGAAAATATTCAAAATATTTCAATTTTTTATTTTTTTTTTACTTCTTTGCGCCTCGCTTCGTTGTTGCTTTCAATTTCATGCCACACTTTGTGGCGGGGGCGAAGAGACCAAAGTGCAGCTCTGGAGAACGAGACAACAGCTTCCAGCAATGCGATGCCGCCTAACTGCACCCACTCCCCTCCCCTTCCCTCTTATCTGCTCCCTCCCCCCACACGATAACTCCCCCTTCAATTCATCGCGCTGCCGACATTTTTCGATTATTGCGCATACTTTCGCCCCGTCGCTTATTTTGTGTTTTGTTTTGGGCTCAAAAATTTGTCAACGCCTGAAAATGCAGTCGTCGCACAAGAGGAGTGGCCACTGTGGCTCCTACAACACCTAGTGCCATCTTTTCCCACTGTGATTCGCGAGAGACGCACAGATAAAACAAAGATCGATTATCTCCGATGCGCCATAAATTTGATACCCTTGCAGAGCCCTGTATTGCAAATTCGACTGGTCGTAGATCTATGTAGACTACAATATTGGTAGATAGATCAAATGTGGTCAGGATGCATATGGACGGATGGGATTTGAGTCGATACTTATTTTATTCCACTTCACCTATTTCACTCACATTTGCACACATATTTGCATGCTAAAACTCATACAGCTCGCGCTCAGTTCGGTGAATTTGAATGAAATTTTTCTGGAATATTCAGATCTTTGGGAGTACTTTTAAACCTATTTTATGAATGGAACTCGTTTTGAGATTAATGTAAATTTTCACATTTTTTTTTTAAATATTCAATTACAAAAATTAAGTGGAATATTTGATCATATCAATACAGCTGAGAAACAAAAATTGTGGGAAGTCGCGTTAAATAAAAATTTTAAGTTTTATGTGCGGACGTTACGTGCGGACGTTACACTCTTTACACACATTTTTACTTCAAATTACAAATAGATATTAAATATCCTTTCAATATGGTTTTTATCTAAAATAAAAGTAAATGAAACCAAGCTAAAGATTTGTTAAGCGCCAAACACTCATACGACATTTTTGCCCACTTTTTTGGCCATTGAAAATACCTTTTTTTTACAAGAATTATTGAAACTAGGAGGCAAAAAGAGGCATTAATTGATTAGGCAAACAAACCACCGTAAAGCTAAATTGTGTTTATATTTTGAAACTTGAATATGTATTCTTTTAATTAAAAAAAAAAACTATTGATAAAAAACATTTTGTTTTTTAAGATATTCTCAAAACTGAAAGTTTAGTTTTCATTGAAACTCCGAACGGACAGACTCGGCCATATTATCATCCGTTTCTGATCGAAATCATATATACTTTACATATTTCGTGACAAACTTAAAGTACTCAGTGGCAAGTGTATAAAATAACTGGAGAAGAAAGAAGCAGATTATATTGACAACGTCAACGCCAACGCCAACGCCGTCGTCAGCGTCAACGTTAGCGTCAACGTCAACGTCAGCGTCAACGTCGCCGCTCCTCGTCGTGGTTGCTGCGGGGTTTTGTTTATGGTTTTGCCGTATGCATATGGCAAGAGAGGAGCAGGAGGAGGGACTGAAAAGAGAATGCAGTGGGAAAGGGAAAGGGCAGGGAATGGAGGTTACTTCACTGGAAGACCGAGGCTCTGTCTGGGCGGCCTTTTGTGCAATGAAGCGAAACGGTTGACGTTTTTGTGTTCACTTCTTTGCGCTGTGCTTCGATTGTTTCTTCTTTGAATCTGCGATTCCATGCGAATACCACCGCCCTGTACCCCTATCCCGCCTGTTCCCCCTCGAACTGCTCACGTGGGCGGCGGTGGCACAGCCACTGCACCCATGCAGTGTACAAAGCCGATCCCTCCTCTCTTTTCCCCTTTCATTCTTTCTTTCTTGCACTCACTTGCTGACTTGGTCTTTATGAAGTTTCTCAGTTGACTTATTTACTCGTCTTTGGGCTTTGTTCACATCTTTTGTGTGAGTGAAAATTTCATAGCCATCGATTAATGGTTACAAAATGTAATGAGTTTTATGTTTCCTTTCAATTCAAAATTCAAGTGAAAACGTTTTCAGACGCCAAGTGCCCAATAAAGACGTGCAGTTCATAAAGCTGTGACATGTCTAAAGATGAACACATGATGATCGTCACATTAGTCGATTAGTAGATACCTCTTAAGTTGCAAATACTAAATAAATTTCTAAATATTGAAACATTGTGCAACACATTTATTGAAGATCAGCTTTTATAATGAAAGCATGGAACAGATCAGAAGCTCTTTTTAGTTTAACTGAAAATTGATCTTCGATATATGATCATTAACTTTCACATTTCATTCTGCAATGATCTAGATATCTAAACTGCAATCTGAAAGAATAACAGATACTTTATAAATATGATATTTAAAGAAGATCGGCTAATTTATGGCAGATCACAGATCCCTTAAGTTACATGAGATTTTATGAGATTTTAAAGTGTTAGTTAAGATAAGATGGAATAAATCGATAAATCAAAAGATAACTAAAAAGGAATAAATGCTTCTTTATAAGTTTCTAAAAATAATCAGGCTTTTGTTTTATATGAAAGATCACACTTTGACTCTTATCGATCGACTAAAATTGTATCTTTTCGATCTGAGACATTAATAAGATTTCACCTAAGTGTATGATTACTTAACAACTGTGTGTATCATCTCATTATCCAACAAATTCAAATTGAAGAGCATTCAAATTGTATAATCGATCAATTCGTATTCATTTGAAATCTTTGCACTTAGATCAAGATTCATATCGCATATCGATAGACATTGACCTACAATTTACATACTTTATGTACGCATTTTGTGCGTCCTCAGGCCCAATTGCCCAATTACACAGACACTGATCTGGCCCAAAAGTATTAGCCAAGTCACCTTAAAGATATGTGTGTTTTGTTATTGGGTTATTTTGTTTGGTGTTTTTTTTTGTTATTTGACTTAATTAACGCACGATCCAAGGCCTGAAGAGGCCAAATTTCATGTTTTTGACCAACAGCCCAAAACGGAATTAAAACAAATAGGAAAACTTATGTGAGCTGTAGCTAAAACTGTGTATCTTGAGATGTATCTATGTATCTTTATCCAATTATAAGGCAAACGCACTCTTAAGTATATCACAGAAAGCGTTTTCATTGTCTTTTATTTTTGGGTGCTTGCATCCAGCAGATACATAAGTATATACAGAGATACATATTTACATTGAGCATTGCACAAGCGGACGCTTCTTCAACATGATCATGATGATGATGATGATGATGATGATGATGATGATTATCTAGTTCATTTTCTTCAACAATATTTCGCAGTCATAAAAGAAACTTTTACTTTTCGTTGCAAATAATGCAAAATAATTGGAGGAGCAGACAATGTAGAGTTGTTGTTATTGCTGTTGTTGTAGCTATTGTTGATGTTGTTGTTAACTGTTGTGTTACCATTGTTGTTGGCACGATCCAAAACGTTTAATTTGTGGGCAACAACAACAAAAACAACAACTGCAATTGCCAATTCGATTTTTGCAATGCAAAATTGTAAATAAAGTAACCGCAACGAAGAACCGTTGCCCCCGCTTCTTACCCCTAATCCCCTTTCCCGTCTCCCCACTCCCCTCATTCCTGTCAATCCCACAAGCCGCTCATTGGCCTGGGCAGGCATTTAGACAACAACAATTCACCCAGCCCCCAACCCCAACCCAACTTGCAGATGATGATGAAGACGAAGCAACTCGTTGCATGTTGCATGTTGCTTGCAGCACGTCCCCGTCTATTTGCGGCACTCCTCTTGACTCTGCCGTCTGCCGTCTGCACGTTTGAGGCCCGGTTGCAACTTAACGCTCCTGCCGGCGAAATGTCAAAGTGACAAGCTTTTTATTTGCACAACAACTACACCGCCAGAAAGCACCCGAGGCGGGGGTGGTGCAGAGACCGAGAGGTGGGTCACATAAATGGCAGGGCCACCGCACAATCTTCGGCAATAGTTCAAGCTACTACCATGTACTACGTAATTTGCAGAGGCGGCAACCTTGCCTGGTTCAGGAAACTAATCGAAAACAATTATCGATGTGTGGGAAAACAATGCAAATCGATCAACTGCTTTTGTCCCCATTACCAGTTGTTGGCCTTTAACTGCAAATAGCTCCCAACTGAAGCAGTTGTGCTCTTAAATTAACTCAAGTGTGCGATAACAAATGCAAACAAAGTTATCGATAATTTATGGGGTAAAAATAAAAATAATATGGTTCGAAATATTAATAGCTTTCCATTTTTAGATTGCACTTTAGCACCACTATGCTTTTTTTATATTAACAATAAAAATAAGTTAGACAAATACTACAATTGTTTTATATTAAAATTAAGCCCATTAGTTTTTATAATCTATGTGTAATCTTATACTTTCAATAATATTAAATGCAAAATTAATGGTAGATTGACATGAAACCCGTTAATATTTTAGTCCATACATTTTTTGTTTGTTAAACTTAAAGTTATAAAGTAGTTTGTGCCTTATATATTTTACATGTATGTATATTTTAGGTATATTCAAATATATATAAGATATGACTGATTTAAAATGTATATAACTTAGTCTTTAACTGTAGCCTTAATATTCTTTAAATAATATTTTATAATCAACACCTTTTGTTATTGTTAAATGCTAAATTTAAAGATTGTTATTTAGGCGGTTCACAGTTAAATTAATAAATTTATTTATTTTTGATTAATTTTTATAAATATGTATAATATACATTGTATATGGTTACATAATCGTTTGAACCTTATACTTCAAACTGATTATATGCTGCATGTCAAATTGGCTTGATTTATAATCGGTATGCAATATAATCGATAACTTTTGGCTATTGGTTAACTTAAATTAAACAGAGAGTTTTTAAAAAGTTGCACGCTTTAAGCTTCGATTAAATCTTGGGCTGCCGTTACGCCATTTCGTTGAGCTCAGCCGCCGCCCACTGCTTGGGGCACAACACAGCCGAAATATTTTTACTGCACAACAGCTAAGCGGCTTATCAGCAACTGAGGCGGCTACAGAGACAACGGCAACTGAGGCAGCGCCAACATCAGCCGAGAGCGGCTTCAACGGCGCGACGTTGAACGCAATTGCAGCCAAAAGGCAAACAGAGCGAGCCAAGTGAATAGACCAAGTGACCAATGACCAGCAAAGGAACGATATACATACATATGTAACACTGACAAAAACAACAATACAACCAACAGTAACAGAAACGAAAGTTTATATCCGACACACCGAAGACTTTTGATACCTATGATTCCTAAGACAGCTATTATATGAAACAATATTACTCAGATTTTAACTATATTTGTTCAGAATTTATAAGACATTAATACTAAATTATTTTCTGAGATTAACGTTGTTTGTGTGATAAATCAAATTTGGTTCGGAATGTCTAGGACTATGCCTAAAAACTCTACATTCAATTATTTATTGTAAATAAAAAAAATAGTACCGAAATCAACAAAAACAAGAGCTAGACGCACTAAACAGACATGCTTTTTACATCAATTTAACATTTTGTAAATATATACAAAATATACCTAAAAAAACTATACTATATTTATAGTAACTAAAATAAAAGCACAATTTCTTGACAAAATGATAACAACCTTTGTGAGGGTATTAAAAGTATACCAACAATCAGCAAGAACAAGAGCTAGACGCACTAAGCAGACGAAGGCGGGCAACATGCTTTTAACATTAATTTAACATTTTGTATATAACGACACACAAAGAAACCAGTGACAGTTTTTCTCTGTCTCTCTTTCTCTCTCTCTCTCTCTCTCTCTCTCTCTCTCTCTCTCTCTCTCTCTCTCTCTGTCTCTCATTTTCTATAGGTCTGTCTGTCTCTTTTTAGCTATGTGCTGCGTGTAGCTACAAGATGTTTGTTTGCCCTGCTTATGAATAATTTGCATTGGACGTTTGTCAACGGCAACGCAGCAGAGCTGAAGACTTAAAAGCTGATGCTATAGCTGAGGCCCATTTCCCCATTTTCCATTTCCCCTCTCTCTTTTTTTTTATTCCTCTCTCTCTCTCTCTTTTGGCTACAATTATATTCAGCTGCGGCTGCGTTTTGTGGCTGAAAATGTTGCCTTTTTGTTGTGTGGAATTGGGATTGGGATTCGGATTTTGGTTTTGATAAATCGCTTTGAAATTTATTTTCAACCCGCTCCAAAGTTGACTGACTGACTATGAGAAAGAGAGAGAGAGAGGGAGGGAGGGAGAGAGAGTCAGAGTGTCAGCCATTTTGCACTGGACAAAGCAAAAACTGGACTAAACCGGACTGTGGACTGCGGATTCTGCTGCTGTGGGCTGAACGATTCTATCAAGTGTCTGGCTGGTCATTTGTCTGGCTAACAGTTCTAGGCGCCTGCCTCTGCCCCTGCCCCTGCCCCTGCCCCTGCCACGCCCACAACAATGCTCTCGACAAATGTTGCCATGTCAACCGGTTTAAAATCAGGTTGAGCTAACCTCTCCCGTGCCCCCTTCCGGTATTCCCTCCTGACACGGTTAGCTTTTCACTTGGCAAAATTATTCAGATTGTTTTTTCTATTACATTTTTTTGTATTTATTTATTTATCTATTTATCTATTTATATATTATTTTTGATAAGGGCAACAGAGCTGCCAACTAATTTGTTTACAATTATGCACGTTGAGCGGGTAAAGGGATTTTGGAATTTTTGATGGCTTTTTGCAGAAGATATTTGATCATTGAACAGCCCATAAATAATTCGGCAGTCCGCAAAGATGTCTTCAATAACAGTTACATAACGACTTAAACGGCAGCAACCCTAAGGATGGCAACCCCAGTCCCATTGGCACATCAACTAAATCGCCTACGCATGCTGCATGACAACAGATACAATATCTCAAAGATACTATGCTTAGCCCCTAACGGCAAATAAGGAATATTTATCAAAGGCAAACGCCAAAGACAAAAAAAAATACAAGAAGAAAAAGGTCCGAGACAATTTATAACAATTCCTTTTCATTTACATGGACATGGACATGGACATGACCACGCCCACTGTCCCCCATCTCTCGTAAAGTGCTTCGATATTTGCACTATTGAATACTTTATAAACGATTTTGGCAATAATAAATGTTTCGGCGGTCAGCAAGGGCAATAACAAATTGCCTAAATATGTATTTCATACTCATACTATTTTTATTTTTATTTAATATTTTATTACTGAAAATGCAAATGAAAAATACTTGAAAATCTGATTGCTTCCAACCCAAAACTCAAGGCCATCTATTGCCTTTTGTGTTACCCTCATTCGATGTCCGATGGACCAGAAAGGGAAACGGGAACGACTCTGACTCTAGCAGTCAAGAAGATAAACAGCCTTTGATTGTGTGTTGTGCTCTCGTTTTTTCCTATACCTCTGAAAATGGATAAAAGAGTATGATAACTTTTTGTCAAGTGTATGTAACAGACAAGAAAAAGTCTTTTTTGCTTTATAGAGTATTTTCGTTCCCAAACGATTTGTCTATTAGTTTGAAAATATGTCAAAGATTGGTTGCTGTAGATAATTTTGAGTTTTGACCCTACACTAATTACAATAAGGCTTTTATCCTATAAATTTCATTATTATATGTTTACAGGGTATTTTGTGGACAACTGCAGTGTTTTCCTTCATTTTGGGCTTGTTTCTCGGGCTCAAAGTTGCTCTCAATTGTCGGATTTTCGGGTCCTCGTTATAGTTGTTGCTTGTTAGGGTCTTGGGGTCCATTTTTAGGGACGGTAAGGGGAATCACCCTTGTTGTTATGTAATTGCATAAGTGTAAATGGTAAACAGAACTTGGTATTCCTCGGCTCACATGCACGGGAGTGAAATGTTATGGGAATTGCGTTCAATGAATTTAAATTGGTTTTTCATTCAGAGCAAAAAAAAAAAATCAAAAATATACAAACTTATTTTATACAATTAGTTAATGATAATTGATTGTATTGATTCATTTATACTACTGTCGATTATCAGTTATCTACACGGTTTATCGCTTATCTCTTGCCCAATACAAATGAAATCGTGCTGAAAATGAAATGAAAGTTGCGTTAATTTCTTTACTTACATATTTTTATATTTTATTTATTGAATCCATTATTATACGGTAGTCATTAGTGGTCTTTTATTTTTTTGTTGTTTACTTTTAGCATGTTTATTGTTGAAATGTTGCTAACTGTTTTTGGTCGCTCACAAAATGCCGCCTAATCAATTTGTAGCGCCACCCTGTTGAACCTGCTCCCATTCCCATTCACATTCATTTCATTCGCTGCACTACATACAACTTCCCGCTCCTCTCCCCGTAAACCGACCGATTGCCGGCTGCAGTTTTAATTAAGTGTTTAATTAATGATGATGGTACTGGGTTCATCGACGCCGATTGACGATTGCCGATTGCCGTCAGTCAGTCTGTCTGTCTGGTATTGCCACGTGATGTGGGCAACCCAGACAACCGACAAAATGCAAATGAGTTTTGCATATGTGAGTGCAATGCGATTAACATGTATGTTATCGGCATTACCAAATATCAAAGGTGTCCAATTGATTGACAGAACCAATTCAAACCAACTCCGAAAGCATCTTGATATTAAGCTGTACATCTGATGAGAATCAGTTGGGAAACGATAAATATTTTACAAAATGCCATTACAAGAACTATGGGATATATAGATAAAATCAAGAAAATCGTCCAAACTTTTATAATAATTAGCAATCTACTGAAGTTTTATAAGTAGAACTTAAATCTACTAATCATATAGATAGATAGCAGCTTTATACATTCTACTGATGTTTTTAGAATATATCTCATAAGTGCACTTTGTACACATGCTATTACCAAATAATATTACATTAATAAAAATTTTTTTCTATAATTGTATTATTAAATTATGATAAAAATCATGACATACCAATTTGCAGTATATAACTTTTGTGTGTGTGTAAAGCACAATTCAGATTAAACTAACTTAAAGTAATCAAGTTTTTGCTTGTGTAACTTAAAGTAATCAAGTTTTTGCTTGTGTTTCCATCTTATAGTGCAAAAGTACATTTGAATAGAATTCTAACTAAATAAGTCGAAATAAATATTAAAATAATATTCTAAAGGTGTTCGATAAAATAAATATGTATCAGAAACATGACTCATTATTATTATAATAATAATAATGTTTGTCATAAAATTTATCTGAAATTAATAATAAAAGATTTTGCTTGTAACACGTAACTTAAATTTGGAAATTTTGCTTGGTCTAGTGCGAATTTAAGCAGATTGTCGAGATAAAAGCTAGGCTGAAAATCTGTGAAATGGTGAATCTTATTAAAGGGGCTCTTTCACCTCATTGCCTTTGGACTTGTACTGTTTGCAACAGCTGCCACACAACCTTGCCACACATATTCGTATCGTATGCGACTTAATTTTGCAGCTGCATTAAAAACAAATGCAATTTTCACTTTTTATATGGCTCAGTGGCTCCATGGGCTGACTGACTGCCTGACTGACTGGGCCAGCTTGTAGTCATATATGTGTGTGTGTGTGTGTGTGTTGTTTGTTTGTTTGCTTATCTGTTTGTTGGCGTTGTTTGTTTTATGTGCGCGCATGCTTCGTTTGCAAACATTGCGCATACGCCGCGTTGGCAAAAGTAAAATTAAGAAGAAGTCTGCGTGTTTTCGTGTGTGTGTGAAAATTGTGAAAAGCGTATTTGGAGCAGAAAATGTAATGTGTCTGTGCACCGCCAATTCACTCCTTTCCACCCACTTCCACTCCTAGTTCTTCTACTCGCTGACTAATTTTTTTTCTTTCGAGCCGCATTCATTATTTATGTGCATGAAATTTCATTTCATTCATTTAATTTTTTTTTTCTTTTTTCTTTTGCCTTGTTCAAATACTTTTTGCAATTAACAAAATAAAAACTTGCGCACATCTTTCACACGATGCACAGAGATACGTTTCACATAACTCCTGAATCGCTTAGGCCCTGCTCCAGTTGGCATTCTACATACAGTCCCTAGTCATCTGCGATCTCATCCCAACGCTAAGATTCGCGATAAGATTGTTGCCACTCAAGTGCTTGCCTTACGTTATGCAAATAGATAAGATTGTACATGCATCAAATTTAAAGAAGCCAAGGTCATTTGTTAGCACAAACTTTTACGTGTTTATGATGTTGATCAATTGACGCTGATTCTTTTTATCAGATCTACAGGTATTTTTCGTTGTTTACATGTTTTTTAACAAGATTTCCAAGATATGAGTCTCTGATATGAGTCTCTTATAAGATCGCCATAAATAATGGAAAATAACCAAAAAAAGATTACGATAATAAAATGAAGCTGGACAAATGTGACTCATAAACTGTTGATCATGTTACGTATTAAAGACGTTAGAATGCTGTTAGACCAGAATGCCGACTGATAATAGATTATTGTGTAGAAGCATTGACTAGAATTTTATATAACAGTAAATTAACATAATCGAATAGTCGCTCGAATCGTTACTTTTTACAGTTTCAAAGCTGAAAAAACTATTTATAGCTTTTGTACTTATTTGATAATACAATTGCAGGGTATATTATGAATTTAACGTTCAGTTTCATAGAGTCTCCGAGCTGAGATTAATAATTTGGTTTCTTCCTTGACCCCGTCAACTATCTCATTGAAATAATTTGAGTGTCATTGAGGTTTCATTACTTGGGGTTAGTAAGTGTTCTTCTGATTAGTATCTCATTGAAGGCTGAGTTAAATCGTATAGCAAGCTCTCGCTATAAATATAATTATTGTTTGCTTTGTTTACTTATTTCTAAGATGAGTTATTCACATTTCTAACTGAAATAAAGAAAAATTGTTGTCTTTTGTTTTTTTTTTACAGATCGTTAAGGGAAACTTGACAATATTTACGGAGTCATATATAAACACAAGCACTAACAATAGTAACAATATTTACCACAATAACAACTCCAACAACAACAACAACGTAACAAGTCAACGAGTTGCAGACGTGGCTAATTGCAAGTAAGTCGTCAAATGTAATTTCTTTATAAAAGTACATTGTTATATGAATATATTTATATGTATATGTATATATATGTTAATGCATGTATGTATAGATAGACATCAACGGCCAGCAGGGTGTTTGGTTTGCCTTAGAAAGAAAGACAGCAAAAGGGAAAATGGTCAAAAGCGGATTGTGGCGGGGCTGGGGCAGCTGGGGGCGTCGTGAAAATTTTTGCCTTTGCCAACACTTCATGTAAATCGCATAACACGACAGCCAAGGCGATGGCGACAGCTTGCTTGACTAGCTCAAAGTCCAACAGCAGCAACAGCAACAACAGCAACAACAAGAGTAACTGCAACAGCAGCAGCAGCAGCAAGTCGTCTAACTTGTCAGATCGCGTGCCAAGAAATAATAATGAAGAAAAATCGTGTTACTTAGGCCTGGGCCGAGGCAGCAACACCAACAACACCAACAACAACGGCAACAGTCTCAGCACTTTATGCCTAATAATCATAACAATAACAACATCAAGAACAACAACAACAAGAGCAACAACAATTGCTGCGACAACTACAACCTCCTTTAACTTCTGTACATCCCAGCCCTCTTGATTTGTTTTTTTTTGAGTCATGCGCCTGCGTGCCGTCTAATTAGCGTGCACTGAGAAATTCACTTGAATCACCCACTTGAAGGCACTTGCGACTACGGCGATGACTTCAAATTACAGCGCTTGACATTGCACAGTTTGCACTGCATCCGTTCATTTGTTCGTCATGCCAATGAACTGGCTAATGTGGCTAATTAATCGACGCTATTGACCATTGGCTAAACGCTAGGCCATGTGCTAGTAACATCCATCAGAAAGCAGCTAGTTTGGAGCTTAACCATTAACATACGATGTCCAGCTGTAATAGAGACAGAAGGAGAGAGCGTGAAAAACAGATAGAGAGAGAGAGAGAGCAGCCGGAACGTTTTACTGGCTAGAAGTTAAACTTCGGTGGAAAAAGAAAGTGAAAAACAGAAGAGAGCAGCCAAAACTTTTTATTGGCTGGCAGTAAGATTTTGGGGAAAATGTATTCCTCATTATCAAGATGACTACACTTTTACTATAACTCTATCTAAAAGCGCTTTAGAACTGCTTCTGTAACGTTTTACTGGCTGCGAGTAAAATTTCATCAGATATATATTATAGATTATAATGAAACCCTTTGCATACATTTACTTTGTGGAGAACTCCTAAACTAGAAAGTATGTTTAAAATAAAGAATTTTACTCATACGTATAACAAGTTATACTTTTTGTCTATACATTTCGAGTATATTTCACAAAAGTCCAAACATTTTGTTGAGTAGACAATACAATAATTTAAAGACCATTTATATGAGCGAGTCATGTTTAAGCCGGTTCGAGGCTATATGCTTATATGGAATACCCTCCATAAAACTCAAATGTACACTCACAAAAAGCACTTGCTATAAACAAGAATCATCTTTTTTTTTTTTGCATCAACATAAACTGATTGAAGAAATACAAGGTTATGTAGAGTAATCAAAATTGTTGTGCATTAGCGAAAATCTAAAAATTATAAACCGTGTTTCACTCGAAACTTTCTACTCCATAGCGAAAATATACTCGCAATTATTGCGTTGTACTTCATCTGACTGTGCGTGACGGCAATTGTGTGAATAAGGAGAGCTAATTGGTCATTAAATTACAGCGAATAAGTGATTCATAGTTTAATTCAAGCATATATCAGGGGGATATAAAACCGATAAAGATGATGCCTTTAAAGTACCAGTAGTTAATTGCATTTATTAAAAGCAAAATTAATTCTAGGGTCTACATTATAAATCCATATTAATATGCAATTAAATTTATAGACAAGTTGAAAAGATTTACTTAAGCTTGCTCGACTTGAAGAAAATTAGCATCCGCAAGATAAACTGTCAGTTTCAGCATATACAGAGATATATATATATTTATAAACATTGGATATATCTAAGATGATGAGGATCTTAAAACAATTAGAGTTCCATCTAAAAAGTACATTTTTGTAAGGAATAAAAAGAAACATAAATAAAATTAAATACGTTTGATTCAACGTTAATTAGTTTGTCAGTGGGACTTAAGCTTGAAATCGATGGAACACCTTTAATTCAATAGGTAAATGGGTAAATTCCAAAGTCTTACGGGAAGACTTAAAACATTGCAAATGTCACAATTAAACTATTGATAAATGTGTATGTAAGAATATATAATTAGACTTGCGATTTCGCTTATACAAATACCAACCGAAACCGAAATCGAGACCAAAACGCAACCGCAACAGCGACAACGACAACGAAGACACTAAGCTTAAGTCGCCCTTTAAGCCCTTGGAGCTCATCAGGCAGAGCTCTCTCCCCCCATCCAATCTAAAAAACTATATACGAGTACTTATTGCCACCTCATACCTGAACTACAACACAATGGCACCTGGTGAAGATACATGCGTTCCCTCCATTCCTCGAGTCTGCCTCGTTGCCAGTCAACCAAAAAGCCATTCAGAAAACCCCAAAAACAACTTGCAACAAAAGGAGGAGCTGCCGCGTCGCGTGGCCCGCAGACAACATGCTAATTAAAAGCTACTTTTGCCAGCCGCATTAATATACACAAACAAAACACCGCAAAATTCATGTGTTGTTGTCATTGTTGTTGTTGTTGCTGTTGGTGTTGCCGTTGGTGTTGTGTCTGCATTGCCAGCGGATTAATGAACATTTACGAGGCGGCACAGGAGGACAAATGAGTGTTGTGCCTCTGGTTTCAATCCAATCGACTCTCAGTTGTCCTTGTTGTCCTCGCTGTTGACGTCGGTGAATGACAACGATTTGCATTTGTTTTATTTGAAATGTGTACACTGTACACATACACAGCAAAAAAACAACAAAACTAATGCATTCTCAAATGCATGTTTAAATATTTAGCGGGGTTTTTTTATACCTTTGCAAAAGGGTATTTGAATTTTGGGAACCAAATGAAGTTTGTTTTCCTAATTAGTATAACAGAATAGGTTTTTGGTGTTGTTTTATGTATCCTACAAAATGTGCTTTAAGTCGATGGATTGAAAAATATTTTTTTTCTTTTTCTTTTTTTAGTTTTCAATTTAAAATTACTTTTTTTTTTGCCCAAACTTGACACAGTTTGAAATTAATTTTATTCCCGAATCCCGTATCTGTTTTTCCTGTGTATATTTATGTATCAATGGGGCGAAGGAGGAGGCGCAGATCTGGAATGGGAGCTGTAACTTCTGTCTGGGATCCCTTAACCGCAAACAGCAGGAGAGCCCGTGGTGCAAGGCCATGGACAGAGGGGGAGGCGGGAGTGGGGGTCTGGGCCAAAAGCGGGCCTGGCTGGGGCGTCATTAAAAATGTCTTGATAGGTTTGTGGCTTTGGTTTGAATGCTGTTGTTGTTGTTGTTGATGTTGTTGTTATCCAGACGTAACGGGGCATTGACAGATGCTTTGCCAAGGATATGTCTGAGCATAAAGGACAGCTCCGTGTGCGTGTGTGCGTACGCGTCTGTGTGTGTGTCACTATTGAAAATCATATTCGAATTAAAAGTGGAAAGAACAATTTTAAAATCCACATAAAACAGCTGTCAAGTTGTGATTTAATGCAGCTCAGCAAGGACAAGAATTTGGCACAGTGCATAAAGTACTAAAGCCTAACATAGTTGCATGTCCTCCTATCTATCTTTATCGCTCTCTCCATTTCTTTCTCTCCTCCACACACTCCCATCTTCATATATTTCTTAACACTTTTGCAGTCAAAGTTTTCGACAGTCATAAATTTGGACTGCAACATGAATTCGACAGCACAACTAAGAAGCAAAAGTGCGCCCAAATACACAAAAAAAATACATATTTTTCTGTTTTTTATTCTATTCCTTTTTTTCGTTCTTATTTGATTTTGTTGGTTTTCTTTATTTTATTTTATAATATTTTTGGTATTTTATTTTGTTTGTTTCGCGCAGAACTTTTGCTCTCTTTATGTGGCTGTAAGTAACCTGAAGTTCAAAATCTGTTAACCGGAAGTGAAACTTAATGTGTGTGCACTCGCAACTTGGGTCACCGCTTTTATCGGTTCAGGACTAACCCATTCCTTTTCTTGCCTCCACTTTATTTGTTGCTTCTCAGCTGGTTGAATGGTTGCTTGGCCGGTCACTTTGTTGATTTAAAATGTAGCCAAAACATTGCAAAAGTTTTACAAATTTATTTGTGTGCTTTTAATAGAATGTTAATATACTAGCAAATACCCTGTTTTTTAATGCGAAAGATTCAAAATAAACGATTTATTAATAAACACGTTATCAGATTCAATTAACAAAGATCTAAGGTTATTACACAACATACAAATCTTTTTATTAATTTATTATTCAAGACACAAACTATTTTATACATTCAAAATTTATTTCTTAACGATTTGTAAGCAAAAAATGCCAATTCAATAGCAACTGAATTTTGCTTACTTTTACCTGACTATTTCACTAACTACCCAGTTTCGCCACTACAGACATACATAGTTGCTCTTTATGCACATGAATCGTATCATTTATTCAGGCGTTGTTGCTGTTGCCTCGCTTTAAGTCTCGACTACACCGAACTCGACTCCAACTCCAACTCCAATTCCACTCTCAACTCTCGACTGTCGACTCCTTGGTGGGGCTTCCTTAATACGTTTAAAAATAAGTACACAAGGCGCTCCATGAATGGGAGGCTCAGTTGATGTCGATGTCGACGACTTTGCTACTTCAGCGTACAATGTTCCCTAGCTAGTTCTTTAGGCTTCATTGTTGTTGTAGTTGTTGATGTTGTTGCTGCAGCAATGGCATTGACTGCTTGAGTAATTGAAGCGCATCAGGATTGTCTGCACTGTATGTATGTGAGAAAGCAAGCAATGCAGACAGACGGACAGACATGCAGACGATGTGCAACAGAGCAGCAACAGAGTATTCTTATGTTCCAGCAAGCAAACTTGAGGTTTCTGTAAATTAATGAGCTTGCTTTTGATTATTCCCATAGAGTCTGATTAAGTGGTAACAAATCACTTTGAAATATCAAATTAATAACCTGTCTATTTGCTATTGTTGAGCTTTGGAAGCACATGGAAGCATTAAGTGTGCCAAGTAAATGATAGTTGAAAGCTCAATCAACTTTTATTTGCGACTCTTTTTCTTATTTTTACGTTATCTATTGTAAAGTTATTTGATTATTAGTGTGACTTTTAAGCATTAGTTACTAACTGATTAAGTTTTTGCTGAGCTTTAAAAGCACATGAGAGCTTTTAGTGTAATAATTAAATTATATACTCAACGAGCAGATAATTTAGTCTCTTACAAATGATTATACTTATTTTAAAGCACATACAATTTTAATTTTTGTTTATAAATTTGAAATTAATTATATAAATATAACATGCTAAACATTAGTTTTAGCCTAATCTAGTTTGTTTGCTAAGCATTAAATCAACTGCAAATGTGGTAAATAATCTTAATTTTAGATCATTACTTAACTAACTTTCTCTCTCTCTCTCTCTCTCATTCGCTCTCTTTCATGAGATTAATCAAACTTTCAGCTGTTGACGTAAGAAAAGCTATTATCAAAATAAGTAGCTTGCCTCAATTGTTTATTATTGTTACACGTTCGTAGGCTACTTTTCGATAACTTTACTTAATCGAGTTCTTAGAAAATTACACCTGACAGACCAGACCAAACCAGACAAGCAAATGCCCAACAACAACAACAACAACAAAAGCAACAATTCCGAATTGCCCACATCGAATCAATATTTATTCATGCTCCGATGCCATAAAACTTTAGATACAAACGGTAAACAATAAATGCCACAGTGTGAAACACACAAATGCACGTGGCCGACGCTGCGGCTCTCGTTTTGTGGCATCAACTCGGCTCTGACTGGGACAGTGGACAGTGGACAATGGACAATGGACAACAACAATGGCACCGCAAACGTTTAAATAATCAATGAGTGTTGTCTGTGAATGTGTGAGTGATGGTGTGTCTATCTGTATGTGTGTGTGTGTGTGTTTTAGGAGTATGAGGTGTTGCCCAAAAACACACCGACAACGACAACTGGACAGTTGAATCCTTCGTTGTCGGCTCGGTTGATTGGTCTCCACGTATAGTCGCTGTTCATTATTCATTTGTTATTATTTGCTTAGTGGCCAGTGTTGGCACATAAAGCTTCTCATATATACACACATACACACACACACATGCATACAAATACATTGATAAACACACAGACACTCTTTGGTTTCATGACAAATCATCAAATTGACATTAAAAATGCTCATCAGCTCGACATTTCAACTTGCATTTGTAATGGATTCAAACTGAATCACATTGAACTCAACCGAATTAAATGGAAGTGAAGTCATCTGAACTGAACTGGAGTGCACCAAGCCGAGCTTAACTGTTGTCTTTCGTTTAGTATTTTGCTCCAGACACCTGAAGCTCCTTTAACATGATTATTTTTTTATAAATCTTCCATCATGAATTGGGCAAATTTAAATTTGTATTTATCAAATCAACAACAGGTATTTACTGTTGAAAGCTTAACTTTTGGACTTGAAGTGATTTTTTCATTCTATTTAACGCAAATACATGATTTTAGCTTCATCTTTTTTTTTCGATTCGTTTAGCCTACAAAATTGTCTAAAACAATTTATTTTTTAAATAAAGAATATGATTTAATTTAAATTTATTATATTATAATTTTTAAGCCTTTTTTCCCTGAATTGTAACTTTTGTTTGTTTAAAGAGGTTCGTGTCGTGCTGGAGGCTTAAATGAATCTGAATGTAAAGACTTTTCCACTTGCCATTGTTGCAGCAGCAATTCAACTCACTTGCAAACGTTATTTTTTATTGTTAACACTCTTTATTTTTATGCGTATGTGAGAAGTTTAAACTGCTCCACGATTTACGGTAGCAAATTTGAGGCGAACCGATAAAATGCAATTTAGACTTTAAACCACATTGTTGCATTGTTGTAATGCAATTGTGCGCAAAAATTGCTTGCCTCTCAATGTTGCAACAATCCAAATACGTTGCCTACTTTTCAGAGCAAAATTGAAAATAAAATAATGTTGCGACTGCAATCGCAATCAAAGGCCAAAATGAAGTCCAAGGGTGGGAGGGAGGTAATGAGGGAAAAGGTTTACAGTTGTCAGCTTTTGGATTGGTGTCAGTTGCCACTGCCGCTGTGACTTGATTAAAATGATGATAAAATCTAATTAGAAAAGTTAAACTTAAGATGTCAACTTAATTTACATCAACGCGAATATCTTTGGCATCTCTTGGCTATCGTTGTCTTCTTCATCTTCTTCTTCATCGTCAGTTTCAGTTTCAGCTTTAGCTTCTGGATTTGTGTTGTTGGCTGGCAAAAAAGAAAAAAAAAACCCGTTCGACAGCCCGTTTGCCTTTTCACTTTCTTTTGCCTTCACGCAACGTTTTTTGCGCATTCTTTTGGCCCGTCTGTCTGTCGAACTGTCTGCCGGTGTCTGCCTTGCTGTCAGCACAAACATCCTAATTACCAAGTTTTTGCGCAAGTCTCAGCTCTCATCAGACCAAGACCAAGACTAAGGCTGAGACTGAGTCGGAGTCGGAGTCGGAGTCTGAGACCTCGACCCAGACACAGACATCGAGATCCGATGGGGACGCAATTCATTTGGGGGCAATGCTCGTTGGGTCAGTCGAGCGATATTCGCCCTACTTTACATGTTTTGATGTTGTCGTCATCTTTGTTGTTGTTGTTGTTGCTGTTGTTGTATTTGTTGTCGACTAATTACGTTTGCGCCCATGGACAAGCGTCACCTAATGACCCAAAGCTGCCAACAATGACATGACAGAGAGAGAGAGAGAGAGAGAGGAAGAGACCAAAGTCAGATAAAGAAAAACTTTTGCTCCACTGTGTTTTACGCACTTTTTGATGGCACCCTGCAACTTGGCCAAGTGCAAATGAGTTGTGCGTGTTTCTGCGCTGCGCCCTGCCCCCGAGTACATTTCTAATGACCTTCATTACATTGAGTGGCCCCTGCTTTCACCCCTCTAGCCATCTCCACCACTCCAGCCCTCCACCCGCTCGCCGATTTAGTTTCGCTCCGTTTCAGCTGACAACGACTACGACGACTTTGGCCAGACAAAAGGCAGCGCAATGTAAGAAGATTGTGTGAATAGCTACACTCGAAAAAAAAATATGTTCGTATTTGAATTTATACCAGTGTGTTCTGAAAAGATTAAGATTGTTGTTTATTATTATTTGTGAATCGTGTATGGAAAGATATGTTTAAGTTTTTATTAATGCAACAAAAAACACTTTTTTTTAATGTTTTCTAATTTGACATGATCTTTCTTGTTATATATATAGTATATTTCAAGATTGAAGCGGGCTTAAATATAAGAAATATGTTTTGTAATAGAAACAAGTACATTTTGAACTAAGTAAGTAAGATTCTATGTACTTCAAATATTATGTTTCGATCTTTTACAGACTTAATACCTCCAGAAAAATAAATTTTTTGTAGAATGAAATAAGATTTTTAAGAATTCCGAACTCAGTCAGTTTTTGATATCGTTTGTACCTTGAATATTCCCTGTTTAAGTACGGAAATCTGGATTTTGTTTTCTGAGTGTAGCTGCTAGGTAGAAGGACGTATGAGTATCATCATTCTGCCACTGAAGAGAAGGATGCGAGAACTGATAAGGGAGTGGGAGGGGGAGGGGGAACTGCTCGCACGAACGCCTTTGCTCAAGAAATTGTAACAAGGCCTGAAGTAGTTGGCCAACAACGTTACGATTCATCCTATAATAGTAGCTCTCACTGTTGTTGGGTTTTTTTTTTTGTATTTTTTTTTTGCAGTTTCCGGCTAATAGCTTTGAAATGAGTTTCGCTTTTTGGACACAGTTTGTTTGACTGTTGGTCAGTTGTCGTTGTCATTGTTGTTGCTGTTGTCGTTGCCATCGTCTCATAATGCAAAGTTCATTAAAAAACTTGTGGGCCACAGACAACATTAGCGGTCACATAGTTTTAGTTTTTCTTTATTTTGATGGTCACATAAAGACTATCTTTAAGTAGCATATATCATTATCCGAGCGACAGTTGAGTTTTAGTTTCGTTTCGAGAGCTAAGTAGACGAAAACTAAGGTCTCTCAAGTTGAATATATTGCGAATGTTGAGCTGAAACCAAGATTTAAGATTATCAGGCCTGTTCCGGTTTTCACTTGTTTTTTGCGAATTTCAATCCGCAAGATTTGACCGAATTTCCCTTAAAATTCCTTTACATTTCCTACGAATTACCCTCCGAATTTCCCTTCCACATTGTGTTGAGTAATTTTTTGCAGAACAGTGCTGGAAAATGTTCTAAGCGAATCAGACATTTGCGTCAAAAGAATTTTCGCCTGTTAAAATAATTATTAATTGTGTAATTTATTCATCAAATATTTATTTAATCATGAGTCAAAACATTTTTCAAAGGTAAAACCTACTTTTCTTATAACTTTTGTATTTTTGAAAGCGCGGGTTGATTTCAGTGCTGGAAATGTCTTTTTGCAGAGTTGTCAATTGTTGCACAGTGTTTGTTTACATAAAAAAACAGTTCTTTTTTGCATTAAATTACAAACAGTTTTGTCCAAACTTGCATTTAAAAAACAAGAAATTTAATTCTTTATTTTACGCAATACATAAAAACACTTAAATTGTGGTTTAAAATATGTACCAAAGTATTTACTACTTTCTTCATATACAAGGGCAGCCCTAATAAAGCTGCCATTCATTTTCACAAATATTTGCGGAAACCAGAACAGGTCGAGCAAATCCGACAAAAATGTTAGGTTAGAGTCCTATCGATTTTGGGGTATGATGAAAGAAAAATTATTTAAAAATCAAATAAAATATTTTTTTTCTTATCTGATAATGTAGTAATATTCCCAAAACATTGAAGTATTTTATAAATATTTTATTTTCACTTTAATTTTATGCTAAGCATGCCAAAATCATCGATTTAACCCTTCCGAATTCAAACTCACTTGCTCAATGTCACGTGAATTCAATTCGCAAAATCTTGCCGAAAGTGAAAACCGGAACAAGTGAGGGAAATTCACTTTCGCAAAATCTTGCCGAAAGTGAAAACCGGAACAGGCCTGTATATACAATATTTGAAGGCATTCTAAACTTCGATTAATTTTTAAAGCTTTAAATAATAATTTACAGGCCTGTTCCGGTTTTCACTTGTTTTTTGCGAATTTCAATCCGCAAGATTTGACCGAATTTCCCTTAAAATTCCTTTACATTTCCTACGAATTACCCTCCGAATTTCCCATCCATATTGTGTTGAGTAATTTTTTGCAGAACAGTGCTGGAAAATGTTCTAAGCGAATTAGACATTTGCGTCAATAGAATTTTCGCCTGTTAAAATAATTATTAATTATGTAATTTATTCATCAAATATATTTATTTAATCATAAGTCGAAACATTTTTCAAAGGTAAAACCTACTTTTCTTATAACTTTTGTATTTTTGAAAGCGCGGGTTGATTTCAGTGCTGGAAATGTCTTTTTGCAGAGTTGTCAATTGTTGCACAGTGTTTGTTTACATAAATAAGCAGTTCTTTTTTGCATTAAATTACAAACAGTTTTGTCCAAACTTGCATTAAAAAAACTAGAAATTTAATTCTTTATTTTACGCAACACATAAAAACACCTAAATTGTGGTTTAAAATATGTACCAAAGTATTTACTACTTTCTTCATATACAAGGGCAGCCCTAATAAAGTTGCCATTCATTTTCACAAATATTTGCGGAAACCAGAACAGGTCAAGCAAATCCGACAAAAATGTTAGGTTAGAGTCTTATCGATTTTGAGGTATGATGAAAAAAAAATGATTTAAAAATCAAATAAAATATTTTGTTGTTATCTGATAATGTAGTAATATTCCCAAAACATTGAAGTATTTTAAAAATATTTTATTTTCACTTTAATTTTATGCTAAGCATGCCAAAAATCATCGATTTAACTCTTCCGAATTCAAACTCACTTGCTCAATGTCACGTGAATTCAATTCGCAAAATCTTGCCGAAAGTGAAAACCGGAACAAGTGAGGGAAATTCACTTTCGCAAAATCATGCCGAAAGTGAAAACCGGAACAGGCCTGTTAATATTTCATTAATACAAACAAAATATTAAGTACTTTTAAATAAATCTTATTTATAATTCGAAAAGAACTATCACAACTGTCAAACTTTTCGCTTTGTCTTAGTTTAGAATTCTTACCAAAATATCTAATTCAAAGGAGATCGAACTTTCAGGCAATTTCCCTGTGAATGATCGCTCTGACAATAGCCAGATAGATAGCCAATTTCCTGTCTGTCTTTACAGCCAATTTGCTATAGGATGAGTGAGTGATGCATTTCGATTTCTGTGGCCTGTGATCAGCTAACTAAATAAAACTAGAAAATGGAGGAATGTAAAATGCAAATGTCGTTTACAGAGCACATTGCTCATACGCCATGTGAATGTCCAGCTGTGCTATGCTATTCTCTCTCACTCTCCATTCTATCTCTTTTTGCCCTGTTTGTCTCCCTGCATGACTTCTTTTTTGTGTTTCTGTTACGCTCTCATTCTTTATACTTGGCCCAGTCTTTGTTTTGCCGGACCTCCTGTTGTGCTGCCATTTCTGGGTGCTGTTGGTTGCATCCTTTTGGCCAGGTCCATTTCGAAGCGTCGACCACTTTTCGTGGTCGTTTGAAGTTTTTATCCTTATTTATCTTCATAAAATATTCATGCACTTTGCTTTCGGCTGCTTTATATGCGACTATATATATATATGTATATACATATACATATATATTATTTCTCTGTATATGTGTAAAGCCACTTGATGTTCAGTACTCAGCACTATCAGAGCACTTTCAGGTGCCCCGGCCAGTTGGGATTGGGTTCTTCTTCTGCCCGGCCAGGCACTCGACTGCTTTGCCAGCTTTTCAATTAAAAATTGTTTTTCACTACATTTGAGTTGATTGATTTTTAATTGATTGCAATTGAGTAAAAGCAGGTCGAGACAAAGAGTGCGAGCTCTTAAGCGTTGAACAGCCAAGAAAGCACACAGACAGACAGACAGACAGAGCGAGAGGTACAGAAATGGAAAACCTTTTAAGAGGAAACACAGCCACCGAATAAGTTTTTGCCGCAATGCTTATATATTATTGACGAAGCATCCATCTGGCAAGCAACGTGGCTCACTCAACTCAACTCAACTCATCCCACTCCATCCCCATCTCCATCAGCATTGCCCATCTGCATTCCCATTCTTATCTCCCAATTCGCATCGCATCTCCATATCTCTCCACTTATCTCAACAGGATGCAAATTGCATGGGTCACGTCTGCGGCTTTTGTGGCTCATAAATTCTTAACAAGGATTTTGGGCATTTAGGTAAAAAAATAAATAAATAAATAAATAAAAAATTAGAATAAAATGGAAAATTTTTAAATGAAAATTAAAACTTAAACGAAATGTTGTTAAGTGAATTTTAATTTGCCATAAACAAAATCAACATGTGTGCGTGTGTGCTTGTAAATTTGATAGCAAGGGTGAAGTGTGAATGTGTTGAAGTTTTTAAAAGCTGAAAGGAGAGTCTTGGGCACCGGATGTGCACAAGGGTTGAAACAGCGACAAACTTGTTCAAAGTTCGTAAAATAAAAAAGACCAGCAAAAAAACAAAACAAAACAAAAAAATATAGGAAACAAAGCAACAACAGTGGTAAAAGACTCGGGAGTTTCTGTTCCCCTTTCGAAAGGTGGAAGGTAGATCCCCCTTTGCCATTTTTGGTCGGACAACCCTTTGTGATGAAATATTAGCAACAAGCTGGCGAAATTGAAGTTATACAAACAGAGTAATAACAGCCATCGGCTGCCGCAAAAGGCACAACAGCTAAACAGGGGTTTAAACCCTGAGCTAACTTAACGGGCATCATCATTTACACAATGCCCGTTGCCTTGGGGGCTGTGACTTTGACTCGGCGAGGTGTCAACTGCGTGAAAGGTACTTAACGAGCGCTCTCAACATAAGCTGGGATTGTAAATTTAAGCAATAAAAAATGCATGTAAAAGTTTGCTTAGCTATCACACGTCATTGTGGCGCCCAACGTGGGTCACTGTCAAAGCAATTTCAATCAGAATTCAATTCATTATCTCCAATGTGGTAATGATTTGATAATGTTGATAATGTTCCCCAGTAAATAATAGTAAAGTAATAAGAATTTACTTAACAAACCGTCCTTGCGATCTTCACAATGTCTTATGGAAAATCAAATAGTCTTAACCCATTAATGGCTGCCCATAGATCGGCTGGTACGATTTTGTCGAAATTTGGAAATGTGTGCCTAGAAGACCATAGAAGTTGAAAGAAACAAAAAAAAATTTGTATCTTCAAATTTAATTTTTTCGATTTCCATACATTTTTCAGCTATTTTCGATAACATTTTGTATGCAGAAAAATAGCTAGAGATTCACCTGTATAAAACTACAAGTATAACAAGGATAACTAAACTGTTCAAATTTTATACTTATATTTTTATTATTTCTCTTTACTATGAAATAAATTTTGCCTCGATATCTCTCACATGCCCCGAGCTAGAATTTTTAAAGTGTCAATACTTTTTTGGGTATTTAAATACCCATTAGCCGTTAATGGGTTAATGATCATGCAACTTTAAACAATTGTAATGCCAGAAATGCCTTGATTTTTAGTATTCTTCGCTTCGCTTCAGACTTATCCCTTGTCTCTGCCTTGTATCCATTTTGCTTTTGGCATACAACATTTACATACATAATCGTAATACCTTATCGTTTCTTTGACAGTTTTCGTTTGTCTCTCGGCCGTACCACGTGTCGTATGAATGATACGCAAAATGAGTTTTACACACTTGGCAACAACCTCAACGAACTGTGCGAGAAAAAATGTCCAACACAACTACAACAAGTTGACTGTGTGCGTGTGTGTATGTGTGTGTGTGTGTGTGTGTGTGTGTGCTTGTCCTTGGCTGTCGCTGTTACCTGAAATTTATGGCAAAGCTGTCAATATGTGTGTAAGAGTGTGTGTGTGTGTGTGTAAGAGTGCGTTGTGTGCGTATATTTCTGTGATTTTTTTTTTTCATTTTCCGAGTCTCCCGTCTGAATTATGAAAGTCGAGACCAGGAGCTCCCTAGTGTGAGGGCTTTGCCAGATAAGTTAGGAGGGGACACATGTCCCTGTCCTCGTTTGTTGTTGTTGTTGTTAGAAAATTGTTTTTGAAATGGCTAACAAGCTATTAGGAAACAAACAAAGGGCTCTTCATGTTGATGACGATGAGTTTTTTTTTTTTTTTTTTTTTTTGGGTCTTGCAAGAGTGGAGCTTGGATTGGTGACTCGGTTACTCTCATTGTACTCCTGTCGTTGTGTCCTGGCATTGACAGCTGTTGCATGCCACACTACCCCTGCCCCCTGTCCCCTCTGTCCCTCGCCCCATGCCGATAAACGACATTTAAGCGATGCAAAAGGCTTTGGGTGACGCCTTGTTACTGCTCCAGGCTCGAGCATCAATCAACTACTATGAGAACAACAATTCATTATAAGCTTGACTGCTGGAGATGTTGTTGTTGTTGTTGTTGTCGTTGTATTATGCTTAGTATTATTGTTGCCATGCCACACACCTAGCCAATGATTTATGACTCAAGTGACGCTCGAGAAATTAAAAATGTGAGACGCCATTTAACTTGTTGTCTGCTTTCAGATTTAACAACAACAACAACAACAACAGCAACGAAAGAAATGACAAAAACAAATAGAAAAGAAAAAAAAAGTAGAAAATGTGTCAAAACATATCAAGCCACATGTTGCAACAAATTAAATTCATTTGCTCGAGAGCTGCCCGAATTCATAAATCAAGCTACAAAGTCAGCTGTAAAGTAGGCAATAGTTTTTGGTTCTGGGTTTTATGCTACGCATTACGTATACGCCACGTTGTGACAATTTTAAAAAAATATTGCAAATCGAATATCGTTGAACAAGAATTGAATTTAAGCTTGCCACACGACGCGACGTGGCATGTTGTTAAATTGAAAAAAAAAAAAATGGGAGAATGTGTGTAACACACACATACACACAATCACTTGTGTTTATCTAAGCTGTAAGCACACATGGCAAACACGAAAATCAATTAATATTTTTAGCTACTAATATATACACACACACACGCACACACATGTTATCCTTCTTTCTTCTACTCGCAAACGGTTCTTCTTTGGTTTCTCCCTTTCTCCACATTTTTCGCCATTTTGTTCGACAACAAAAAAATTTAATAAAAGGGCAAACAAGCAAGCAGCAAAAGCTAAGCTAAAACAATACACAAAAGGTGTTCTAGTATGTGTGTGTGTGTGTGTGCTTGTGTTTGTTCCTTTGCTATTCATTCCCCTCCACTCCCCTCCCCGCCCGCTTGTGTTTTGCCTGTTTTGCCCAACCACTTACAGTTTATTAGCCGTCTGCGTTTTCCTGCTTATTAAAAATCGCAAATGGCAAATGGCAAACTTCCCCTCGGTCTGCTGCTGATTATGAGCTTATGAGTCAGAGTACACAGGATTCACAGCATCTCTGCAAAGAGTCACACACACATACACACACACACACACACCACACACACACTCAGTGCTTGCTTATATGGCTTACCTTTCTGGGTGGCCGACAAAACAAATGACAACCCAAATTATTTTGACACCATTACCGAAAATGTTCGCCACACACACAAAGCACACGCAAAGCACACACTCAAGTGGCAAGCTAGACTCGAGGCGTGGCCTGAGGGAGGGCGTGGAAGGCGTGGCAGACATGGCAACATATTGTGCCATGTTCTATGCAACAAAAACAACAGCAAAACAGACATAAACAGAGACAGCGAGGTAGAGGTGGAAAGAGATAGAGATATTGATAAACAAATGAGAGTGAGAGTGAGAGAGAGAGTGAAAGGGAGAGAGGAGATACTCGCAGTCCAAACAGGGAGCTCGCACATGGAAATTGCTGAGGACGCTGGCGTTGTCTCTGAATATATCTGTCTGTCTGTCTGTCTGTCTCTGTGTCCGTTCGCCTGTCCGTCTGTCTCAGTGTCCGTTCGCCTGTCAGATTGTCCTTTTGTGGCTCCTGTGCGACACAACTGCCGGCCACGCCCCGCAACGCCCCCTCAGTCCGTCTGGCCGAGGACGATGTACGTGCGTGGCGCGCGTCCTCCTGCAAATTGCCAGTTAAAATTTCTGACATGTCAGCAAACGGCAACCAAGAACCAGGCAGCATCCATTCACCATGGGACCGAGGCTGCAGGATTGTAGCTGC
This sequence comes from Drosophila subquinaria, assembly GCA_037043405.1. Classification (NCBI taxonomy): domain Eukaryota; kingdom Metazoa; phylum Arthropoda; class Insecta; order Diptera; family Drosophilidae; genus Drosophila; species Drosophila subquinaria. The sequence continues at coordinate 408,791 of JBAMBL010000232.1, forward strand.
TTGTAGCTGAGGATTATGCATGAATCCGGGCGGACTGACTAAATGGAATTCCAAATGCTTGACAAATTTTTTGGAGAGCAAAAGTTAAATGCTTTCGATCAATCGTATATCGTATATCGTTTATCGTGAGGCCCTCAAATATTATCGATACTAAAAGTACAATAATAGATAAGTAAATACATAGATAATATGTCGATAGACATATTTTTACCACATTTAGTGAGAGTAGATCAATATTTATGGAATTTGTGGATTCGCTATAATTGTAATTAGCAGTGTGAAACGATTAATTGATCGAATTTATTGATTTTTATTGGATAATCAATTATATGTCCTTGGTTGTATTTGGATACTCTACACGTTGTTTTTGCTTCTGATCTACTCCATGGTGCATGAGTTTCGATGGATGTCTGCCTAGTTAAGTGGCAAGGGAAGCTGCAGCGACAGCGACAGAGGTGGATGCGGATGCGGAGATTGAGGTGGGGACTGAGACCTGGTTGGCAGGAAATCAACAATGGCACGCTTTGTCATACGAAAAATGGGCGACATGCGGGAAGAAGATGATGATAGACAGAGAAAAAGAGAGAGTGAGAGAGAAAAAGGCTCGACATATTCAATAGATGTCCTTTGCAGGTCCTTTGCCACGCTGCCTAGCTCTCCAAGCTGATGTCTGTTAACAGCAGCAGCGGTGCAGGCATTGACAAGATTCTAATTGAAAGGCAGCTGACAGAGCTGCAACATTTTGTATAATATGCATTGCACATAGACCCGGATAAAGGTGTCGCCTGCACTCCGTTGTCGTTCTCATCGTTGTCGATGTTGATGTCGTTGTCGTTGTCGATGTCCTTGTTGTTGTCCTTGTTATCATTGTGACAATGTTAGTTCAATATAACGTATAATTTCGACAAGTTCCCCTTCCATAAGCCTAGACAGTTCGTCATTGATGCCATTGTCGATGGGAGCCCAAACTGCAACAACTTGCAAGCCCACTAATTGCCAAGTTCTGCTACCTTTTTACACTGAGACAACCCACTTGTATAAATTAATACCTGCAGATATTAATCAGAGATTCCGTTGTCTGTTTTATGTTGGCATTGTTTGTTTTCAATTTAAAAATATGAATTTTTTGTATTGGTTTTTCAACTCAGTTAAATATTTTAACCAGTAATTTGCAGACTCTGAAATAAAAACAACTAACTACACTCCACTTATTTTGTTTTTCACAAGCGTGTTTTTTTCTCTTTTTGGTAGCTTGTAGAAAAGTGTTTTTATAAGTTGTTATCTTAAATATAAAAATATCTTAAAAGAAGCTTACTGAGAAATTAACTTGGCATTTAAAAATGGGCTCGAAAGCTGTGAAATATTCTAATTTGGCTCCAAAGTTTATCGAAAGTAAAATTGTAAGTTTACATTTTTTCGCAGTGTAAGCAACAAATATTTCAATGTGATTTGTGATCGGCAGCAGCAACAACAACAAAAGCAGCAGCAACTCATTAAATATTATCGATTGTCGACAATTACTTATGGTAATGCTGGGTTCAATTTGGTTTTGATTCGGTTTTGGTTCCGGCCTGGCCAGAAGGTAATTGTTGTCAACACGCCTGCGAGCGACCTTCAGTTTGGCTATAAATAATAATTGAAATTGAAAACTAAATGTGCCAGGCCATAAAATTAACTCGAAGCCGAAAACACACACACACAAGTCTAAGTACGAGTACGAGTACAAAATTGTCAATTCGTATTCGAAGTCGCACTACTTGTATTTGTACTTGTATTCGGATTCAAGGGCACATTCGACAATACTTGAGGGTGCCAAGCAATGGCTAAAGTTAACGAAATCGGTAACAAAACTGAGGCCAAAACTGCATTCCAATGTGGGTAATTGTGAGGGTGAGGGTTAAATTCGATGACCCCTTAGTCCTCTCTCCTACAAATGTTGCTACTGCTGCTCAAGTATGCAAAGCACAAAACGCAACCAATAATAAAATTAAATGAATAAATAACAATAAAAGAAGTAGGGACTTACAAAATGTGTCTGAAAAATTGAAACGAAAAGCCAAAAAGCCAAATAACGCGATCAAATACCATTGAAATGTCAGTTGGCCAAGTTCGAGTGCGTGTGTGTGAGTGTGTATTGATATATATTTGAGTATGTGTAAGTGTGTGTGTGTGAGCGGTTCAAGTTAGGTCACGTCACATACTATACAATATGCACTCTCTTTGGTCAGGTGGAAATTTGACGAGCGAATCATCTCTTGACTTTGCTCGGACTACAAACTGATAATTGACAGCCGGCAATTGACAAGCGAAAATGGAGAATCGACAATTGGAATATTGAAGTGCTGTATACACATACATACCTACATACATATTGAAAGCAACTGTCAAAAATAAGTTGACAGTGTACAGGTACACAGAGAAAAAAAATTGGAATTCCGAAAGAAAAATCACTTAGAAGCAGGGTATCAAACCGAAACTAATATCGGTTTCAGTTACGGTTATGTTCGCACTAAGGTTAACCGTCAACGGTTTCGAAACAATTTTGTGTATCGGTTACGTAACGGCTATCGGTTTTTTGTATGTTTAGGTTTCCAAATACCGATATAATTTCGATTCACTAACATTTTTTTTTAAATGATAGACATATAAATTTAAAAAAAAAGTATTCAAAAATTTAAAAAAAAAAAAAAAAATTTCAAAAACTTCAATTTTTTTTATGATTAATTAGAAATAAAATAAAATTTATTTTGAAAACCAGGATTACACCTTAATAGCATAATTAAATTTTATGGTTGACCGAACCGAAATTAAGCGTTATGCATGAATCGGTTTCTGTACGGCTGTTTCGGTTGGAATAATTTTGGATTTTGGGTTTCGGTAAAATTTTGTTTCGGTTACCTTTTCAGTAACGGTTATCTTTTTCAATCGGCTAATACCGGTTATCGGTTACGATTATGGTTTTAATCCCTGCGTAGAAGCTCGTTAATCCCTGATTTTCTTAAAGCAAATACAAAATTCTCTATCCAAATGTGGGTTTTCAATCCTTCCACGCATTATTTTGATTTTTATGTGAAATTAAATGTTTTAGGATATTTACTGACTATTTTAATTCAATTTTATCCGCATATTCTGTTAACTTAACATTTTCATACTAAATATTTAAAATAAACATATATGCTTATATTCAAAACTTTGAACTAGCAATTTAGAATGGATTTTTTTTTGCTGTGTATGAGCAACCAGCTGACACTTGGTTGATAGACATTTACTTTCTCAAGGGCCACTTGAACTGAAAGTATCTAATCCAAATGTATCTTTTACTTGATATGCATATAAATAGAACTTAGATACATGCTATCTATGCTAATTATTGTCATATTAGACCATGTAAATCTCTCAATATCACGATGACTTACAAACACATTACAATGCTACAGCAAAAGAGCAAAAGAGATAGACAGGGCAATAAAGAGTGAGAGGGAAAAGCTGCCCTGATTATCCATAACAATTTCGCTGTCGCTTTGTTTGTTTTTATTGTTAGCTGTCACTGGGCGATTTGGCGCACATTGATAAATGATGCGCTCGAAAGAAAACTCAACTAGACGTGTCTCGACTCGATTCGACTTGATTCAACTTGATTCAACACGAATCGACTTGAGTCGAGTTCCTAACGATAATTTTGTGTGACAAATTCCTCGAGCTACATGTCAATTCTTATGGATTGTCCTGTGCTTCCTTTCTGTGCTTCCTTGCTGTCTCCACTCAAGTGCCAGTACTTTGGGCCGGCTGTCTATTCAATTTGAGTGTCCCGCTGGGGAGTCGAGTCCCTGCCTTGATTGTGATTGTGGCACTTACTGTGGCACGCACTTAATGTCAGCTTGACATGCAACTGTGGCACTTGCTGGATTTACTGTGTTTAGTTTTAGTCTCGACAGCTTATGCAAATCACTTCCCCTCCCCATTTTGTACATAAATACCAAAAATCTACAAATATTTATATCGCATATACATACATACATATACATATTTCTTGATTAATGCTAATCTATTTTGTTTTTCGGTTTCTGTTTCCGTTTCTCTACCTCGCAGGTCCCAAAATTAATGGTAATTTCATGCTGTCATTGCGCAAAAATCAACACGGCCCAAAAGCGCCAGAACAAAGCATAAAGGTAGGTAATTAAAAGTCTATTAGGGGTAGCTCTAGGCTCAAGTAGCATAGCTCGAGTTACCATCAAAATACTCATACTTTAATCTTATCGTCTTAAAGAGGTGCGTAGCTGGAAATGAAGATGGGAATGGGAATGGGAATGAATGTTGTCTTCACTGATGTTGTGTCCTTGGCGAAAATGTTTGCCAATGAAAATAAATTGGCGAGACAAGTGAATTAAGCCAAGACGAACAGGGAGGTGAAGTTGAAGATGAAGATGCAATTGGAGAGGGAAAAGGAAGACGACTGACGCCGTTGAGGCAGAGCCAAGATTGAAAAGTTGTCCCCACCAACCCAAAGAACCCAATCAGATCTTGAGCTAATGTTGTACTTTACACAAGATTTAATTAATATCCACTCTCATTTGCATGCCAATGAATTTTACCAGCGCCAGCTAAGCCTGACTAAAAGGTTTTTCTTATAACATTGTAAATGACTTTAAAATCAAAGTAGAAAGCAGCCGAAAACAACCAACCAAACCAATCTATTTATTGACATGAATGTTTCAATCGAAATAAATGGAGACTTTAGTTTATAAATAATCAACTGTCCTTAAAAAGTTTATTTTCAAGTACTTTCAAATTTAAAACATTGAATTTGATAGATAATTATGTTGTAAAATGATAATAACATTAAAACTTTATTTATTTTTAACAAAAAACTTTAAATTAAGGTTTAAATAATACTTAAAAATATCAACTAGAATTTCATTAAAAATATAGATACAATTAATAAATAATATGCTTTCATAAGATTTAAACATATATTTCAGTTTTAATTACTGCATCTCTGAGTTCTTAAAAGTTCTGTTGGGTAAAATGGTAAATAAATATACAAGAATCAAAATCATTGGATTCAGTTTTATACATTTTCTAATACTATAGATATCTCTCTCAATGTCATAGGTTTCAATTTATAAAACCTTCATTCGCAATGTCAAGTGATTAGATCATCACTTTATATTGCAACGAAGTTCATCATCAATCGATCTTATAAAAGTTATAAACTTTATAGCTTTCTCTGCTCAAAATCAACGATCCGAAGTCTTGTATCTGAATAAGTCTTTCATTCAATTCGCTTGTTGAAGTTTTTTCATATGATTTATGAGCTTCTTCAGACAAACTTTGTTTGAATTGCAGGTTGATTTGGGAAGCCGCCTTGTGAGGTTAGCGGTTAGTTGGTTAGCTCGTGCTATTGCACACCTGCTTCTTATCTGATTTGTCATGGAGGGGCGCTAATTAATTAGCTTTATGCGCATAATTAAATGTTAATCACGAAAAATAAAAATATATATTGTATATAAAATTTTATTTGTTTTCGTCATGTTTGCACTTGCGTTTGCTGCTTGCTTATCCCAAAGATACAAAGATACTGCTGCCATTTTTCATACATCTTGGGCTGGCCATCTAATGGGCAGAGCAATTACGTCTTCCATCCGGCTGAGTTTGAGTTTGGGTCTCTCTGACTATGTTTGCCCAGGCGAAGTCCACTTGCTGGTGAACCTCATAATAATCACAAGCAAAATAATCATCATATTCATAATGACGAAGATAGTTTGGACAAATGTAGTCAGAGTTCGCAGTCGTCGCTCATCTGCCGGAAGTTTGGAGCATACGAAAAATGTTTCAGGTAATTGATGCTCTGGCCCATTCAGTTTATTTTTGATTATTTGATTTTCATGGTTAGTTGGAGTTTTGTCGACTCTTAAATACTAATATAAAGAAAAAAAAATGAGTAAAATTTCTCATCAGTTGTTTGTTTTTTTTTATTTTTTACCTATTGTCATATTACGTTTTGTTTTCCGCAACTGTGGAAATTGTTGTAGCGATACTAAGATTGATTATACGTATTTTTGGTGGGATTAAGTATGCGATGTCAGCAGGAAATCAGAGTCGCGGTCAGTTTTTATTTTAATTATCACAGAGTCTTAAATATAATCGCATGATATCATCAATATACGCATTACCATTACCATCACAGTTATTACTATCATTCATCCAAAAAGATAAAAATGAGAGGAGGAAAAAAGAAAACAAAAAACATTTAACCAATCTATTAGTAGAATCAAAACTGAACCCACATCAATTATGCAGAGAGCCAATGACAGCGCATACACAAATACAAGTATCACACACACATCACACACACACACACACACACATCACGCACACACATTTTGAACGATTATTAACTTATTAATGTTTATATTGTTTATTAAATACACAAATGAATTAATGACAACTTTAAATCTGTGCACGAGTGTGAGTTGTTATCTGTTTAATGCATAATTTTTATATAAATACATATATGTACAGTGCACAAACATATAACTAGTGTTTATTATTTTTTTCCCCGCTATTTTGTCATTTATTTATTTATTTTCATTTTTTTTTTTTTTATCATTGTATCGTTGATGGAGTTTATTTTTTCAATCGTTCGCTTTGTTAATTGCGTTAAGCCCAAGTCAATTATCAAATACACAAACCACAATGATGATCATTACAGTCATCAGCATCACCAACATGATGATGATTATAATGTTAAACAGTTGCCGGGTGGTTTGTACTACAGGAGGTGGAGAGGTCGTTGCCAGAGCCGACGGCTTGTTCAGATTTTTAATTATAATTTCATGACGTTAACGACTTGTTGGCCGTTTTTTTTTTTCTCTTCTTTCTTTATAATAGTTGTGCGATTGCTATTGTTTATTATTATTGTTGTTGTTGTTGTTGACGACGTTGACAAGGCGGCTTTTTTATTCCAGTAGCTGACATCATAAGTTGACCAAAGCCATTCAATGTCTACATATGGACAATTTGCAAAGCTTTGCATGCCAAGGAGATTGCAAGATCCTAAATGGAACGAATCAACATATGATTAAGGTCGTCTGAGATAACATGAAATATGTGCATAGAAAGATGAGTCAATCAATGAGTAAATAGTAGAGTCATCACTTAGTGAAGATTAAGGAATTTTTTAAATTGACGGTGGGGAATTACAAACGCAGAAACTTGATTAAATATGTTTAAAATACAACAGCAGTAAAAATAATATGCTTAACTCAAGCACAAAATTCTTAATTATAAAAAAATTACTAAGTGAAGATCGAGGAATTTCTGGATGTTACTGAGGGAGTTCAAAATGCAAAATCTTGCTTAGATCACCGAAATTTTGACACAGACTCCGAATTTCTATTTAGTGATATATTTTTAACCTTTTTTTTTTTTAAAAAAATACAAGAGTTTTGTAAAGTTTCACCAAAACAGTTTTACAATAAATTTTCTACCTTGGTGGGAATTAGCTTCACATACAGAAACTATTTTATAAACTTGTTCTAAGGTTTATGATTAAATCAGATAGAGCGAGAAAGATATAATGCCCAGTCTTGGTTAAGGACGCTACGAAAATCAATCAAACAGCAAGACAAGATAAAAATGAAGTAAGCGAGGGGGAGAGGGAAGTAAAGCCAAGTAACTGAACATGATCATGGGCAACAACCGAAGCTTAAGCCACAAATCTGCGCCGCAAATCTGTTTATTTTTTTTTGTTCGGATTTTTTCATTTTTTTTTTTGAATTTGAAGTTTTTTGAACCCTAGAGACACAAGCGGAAGTCAGAGCACTTATGACTCATTTGATGGATAGACAATCTCCAGATAAAGCAAGGCTGCCTCAGCTCAGCTGCTTACAAGGGTCACAGCCTCACGAATAAAGATACTATAGATACAACTTACGCTCCAAAACTGACTTGTGATGCTCTTCTCTTATTTCTCATAATTTTTTCATTATTATTGTTTTGTTTTTTTTCTTGTGTCTTTCAAGGCACAACTTCAGATATTTTTGGGTGTTTGCCCCTAACCCAAAAACAAAATATAGAAATACATTATAAAAGATGACTGTACGAGTGTGTAAGTGTTGGAGAGGTGTGTGTGTGTGTGTGGGCGTAATTTTCAGCCACTTCAACACTTCATTTAATAAATGTTGTAAACACGCACGAATTGAATTATTTATGCTTAGTTGTCATAAATTCATTTGGCAGGGTGGCCGACAGAAAGACAGACGGACGGACGGACAAATATCGACGCGAAGCCCACGCAGCTGAGGCAACTGCCACACGGGGGAAAGAGGTGTGGATCGGGGGTCGAGGTGGCGAAGAATCTGAATCTGAACTGATCTGCCGCTTTCCACGTTCTAGACAGACAGATGTGCGGCAATTAAGTGAGAGCCAAGGCATTGACTGACAATCGCACTCAAATGTCAGAGGCGCCTATTTTTAAGCTAACATGATTTATGATGGCAAGAGAGATGCAGACTGAGCATGATAATGAGACTGAGACTAAGAAGTTTAGAAGTTTTTGTAATTGGAAAAATGCATTGCACAGTCAAAATGTTGGCAATTAAATAATGCGCTCTGTTTTCCGCTGACCCATTTCCCAGGGGCAAATGCCCAAAAGCAGCAGCAGCAGCAGCGGCAGAAGCAGAAAAAGGAAAAGCTTAAGAAGAAGAAGATGGCCGAGTTGCAAAAGAGCGAGAAGAAGAAGTTGAGGAAGACAAACAGAGGCATTACCAAGGAAGGCACTGGGCTAAAAGGATGCCTCAAGAACACAAACAAAACGTCGTTGAAATGAAAATGAAAATGAGAATGAAAATGGAATTAAGCACACAAGTTTTTGCCTAAGTATGTAGCAAACACATACACACATATGTTTGTGTGTGTGTGTAAGACTTGTAGATATTTGTGTATGTGTTTCGTTAGCTGCCACTGCACTATGGGGCGA